>APFE031305204.1:129989-204030 GCA_000404065.3 Pinus taeda | reverse complement strand
AGTGCAACATCAGTAGCAAATATCAAATGAAAACATTAATAAACCTTGATCCATCCATTCATCAAAACCACCTCCGAGGGCGCAAAAGTGCATGTTCTGAGGACGATTTTTTGACAAATCTCCGGACCCTTCTCTAAATGCCTGAGAAGGGTTTAAATACTGCTAGCTAATTAACTTGATTACATAAATTTAGGATCCGGTTTTCAAATGACCGTCCTTCTGATAAAGAAAATTATTTCTAAAATTAAATCTGACTTTGAACTATTTCTGTATTTTCTCCTTAGTGCTGTAGGCGTGCAGCATTCGCCTGAGAAGAGTTGGTTGGTTGCCTTCCACTTTCGTATGTGCTTATAAAAATAGAAGTAACAAGAGTTGGCACAACTTTCTGGTAAACTATAAGATATTTTAGAGAATCTCCCACTGATTTGATGTATACTTGGTAATAACTCAAATTTCCCTCAGACTGGTTCTGCTTTTGCTATTTTGTTTTCTGTCTTTGCGGATGACTTGATGAGTTATAAGACTTTACTTTCTGAGCAATTTTCTGGATTGAAAACTACCTCCGTTCTTCGTGGCGGGCTTTTCTGGTGTGTAAGTTTCAGGTCTTTCAGTAATCATGCTGCTTTTGTGCGCCTTTGATTCTGAGCTTCAGATGACCTATCGGTCATTGGCATCTGTTGAGTGATACTCTGGAATATGTAGCGTTGTCGTATGTGGCACCCGTTTCTGAAGAGATCTCTTCTGTGTTCTCCGAGCATTGGCGCTTTCCCCTTTTCCTTAGATGTTTCCTGCAAAATTGCTCCATGTTATTTCCTGTTTTATAGTTTGCGTAAAGGAAAAGAGTAAATGGAAATAAAGATTGACATGAAAGCTTCAGATCTTGCATGTGTATAATCATGACATTCAAAGTGAACTGACTCTTCGAAAAAAGAAAAGCAGCCATTCGTACAATCATTAATTTCTTTTTTACAGGCGCGTGCTTAATTCTGATTAATGGGCAGCTTTCCTTGAATACTGTGCCGAGGAAAATTCGTGCTCATCCCAGATCGCAGATCGCAGATTCGTGGATTTGCGTTTTAGTATTGTGGTATCGCGATATTGTGCTTATCGCAGATCACAGATCGCATATTTGTGTTATTGTGTGCCGCTTTACGCGATGTTGCGATATGCGATGTCGCACATCGACCGTCGGAGATTTCTTAAGTTTTTTATTTAAGGGCGCTTATGGTGAATGCGATGCAATGAATTTCGCATCGTTCCTTCGTAGTTTGTTATGCCCATAAAAGAAAATGTTTTCTTTGCTTTGCTGCGATAAAATTCTAAGGAAAAACAAAAATGTTCATGGAGATGTTTGTTTGAATTTTTTACTAAGGGTCCCCTATTTGCTTGGTGTTATTGTTAATATCAAACAAAAGAGGGGGGTTGTTGGTGACCACAACAGGCACTCAGAAGTTAGCCTTCCTATTTCACCAACATAATTTGAGAGGATGCCACACTAACCCCATTATTCATGAAAAATGGGCTATCCACTTGATTATGATGAATAAGACTCTAGAAGAGTATATATTTTAACTATGGTTAGGAGTTGAGGCAACCAAACCAAACCACTAGTAAGCTATCAGGTTGTGTTACAACCACTAGGAGGAAAAGGGTTCCATTCTTTCGAGTGCATAGGTTCCATAGCTGAGAAAAAATAGCCAAGAGGGATAGGAGATAGAGCACACAAAGAGGATTTGTGCACTGTAGTGGCCCACGGGCCATAGGTTATACTTCTTTGTACTCATATACATTTTCTATTCAATGAAAGAAGGTAGAGCAACCTCGCCTTCCAATTGGGCTTTTCTCCTGAAAGGGTTTCCCAAGTCATCTTGTGTCAAATATGTGTGTGAGATTTTATTTCACTATTCTCTATTTTCTACATAATTTTTAATTCACATGTTTGAACTATTAACAATATTCTACATATCTAAAAATCTAAAACATAATATAATTATAATAATGTAGAAGTATATATAAAAAATATAATTTTATCATAATTATTTTGATGAACTAACTAGTGGAATGTCCACGACAGTTTATAGATCATATTGGTAGCATAGTAGGTTTCTTTAGGTATATTGTGTATATTTAAGGGATCTAGATTGGCAAGGCCAAAAGTCATAAGACCCTAATCATGGCCAATGAATCTGTGAATAACCTTCTTGATCCTACAAAGGATAGGTTTTTGTGGTTGGAAAAAAGTCGCAGATATAGATCGTAATGTGAATCTCCTCAGTATAGCCTTGAGAAATAAGCTTAGAATATTTAGAGAAGATGGGGGTTCACATGTAGAGAACAAATAGGAAGGGGGATCAAGGGATCAGGAAAAAACAAAGAGTTAGTTGAAGAAAGATCCTAGAAAAGATCAACCTAGTTTGAGTGCCATGAATCAATCACAACCCCTATTTAAAATGGAATAAAAGGTTAATATCAAGTTGTGCCATGGTGAGATCAATGCTTTGAAGCTAAATCACTAGTTGCAACAACTGGAAGTGTATTTCAATGTCTATCAAATTGAGGAATAATAGAAGATTTATTTTGTACAACTAAAATTAGAGGGCCATGCCTTAACTTGGTGGTAAATCCACATGGATAATTTAAGTTTGGGGGGAAGTCTACAATGACTAAGTGGGAGGACTTCAAAACCCTCATAATGTCACATTTTTACTCTATTGGGTATGTAGAGGATTAGTGGATCCAGTGGCACTACTTCAAGCAAATGCTGGGGAAAAATGTACAAGAGTATACCACAGAGTTTAGAAAGATGGCTATAATGTTGGGTATCTCCCCAAAGAACCCATATTAAGTCCTCAAATATTTGGGGGGCCTACACCATCATATGTGGGAACAAGTGATGTTTCTCAATCCCAAGTTAATGGACGAGGCTTGTGTACATGTGCAGTACCTGGAGAACATAGGCATGATTAAAGCATAATCAAGAGGATAGAAGTAGAAGGAGAAACATGCCTCTTCTAAGGAGGGGAAGAAGGAGTAGAAAGTGGGGAAGATAAAAATACAGTAGCCACAACACACCAATGTAAAGATCCCTAAAACCACTGCAACCACTGCAACATTGACGACCATACAAAGGAAACGTTTTTGAAGTTGCATCAAGAGATTAACCCAAAGAAAAGAAGAGACAATAAGAAGAATAATCCCACGACCACTTATTCAAGAAACCAAGTTGAAAGAAGCTCATATGTGTATGAGAAGTTTTTTTGTACATTAGTGCAGAAGGAAGTGAATCTGAGTAGCCTTCAGCAATAGGAAGAGAAAGAAATGATTGAACTATTACATATAAAGATATAGGTCAAGAAGACAAATATTGATGCATTGTTAGACTAGGATCACAGGCAAATCTCATTGCAATAGAGCTGGTCAAGGAATTGGGCTTGGAAGTTCATGATCATTCAAGCCCATATCCACTGGGATGGATAAACAAGGATGCATAGCTTAAGGTAATGAAATAGTGGCAAACTAGATTTTCCATCAAGTCTAATTTTATTGATGAAGTTAAACTATATGTGGTTCCCCTTGATGTATTTGGAGTCATGTTTGGGAGTCCTTACATGTACATGCGAGATGTAATGTTCATGCAGAGAGCCAACCATTATTGCCTCATCAAGAATGGAAAAACATTCATCATCAATGTGCACAAGAGCAAGTCAAAAATATCATTGATAAGTATTAACCAAGCCAAGAAATTGATTAGTTGAAGCAAGAAGTATGTTTTCTTGTTTTCAACAGAAAATCAATGTGTATAAGAGTCAGTAAGAGACAAGGAATCCCTAGAGGGGTGTACTAAGAAACAAAAACAAAAACTAGAAATATCTTTATAGACATACAAGGATGTGTTTTGAGAGCCTAACGTGTTACCACTTAAGAGGAAAGTAGAGCATGAGATCCATCTATTTCTAGACTTTCCATTGTTAAACATTGATTTGTATAGGAAGTTTGTTATAGAAGCAAGTGAGGTGAAGAAACAATTACATAACATGCTAGAACAAGGTATCATTTGAACGAGTACATCTCCATGTGGGTTACCCATCATCATTGTGCCAAATAAGGATAGGACTTGGAAGATGTGTATAGATTATAGGGCGTTGAGCAAAATCACACTCAAGAATAAGTACCCCCTACCCATGATAGATGACCTATTGGATCAATTATATAAACAAAATTACTTCACCACACAAGGATCAAAGTCTATATATCACCAGGTTCAAGTCAAAGAAGAATATATGTAAAAGAGCACAAAAGCAGGAAAGGTTTATATGAGTGGTTAATCATGCCATTTGGCCTATGCAATGCACCGACTATGTATATGATATTAATGAATGATGTACCACACCCTTTTATAGATTCATTTGTTATTGTCTATTTGGATTATATAATGGTATATAGTCCTATCTAGGAGGAGCACATCTCACATTTAACACAAGTGTTGGAGACATTAAAGAAACAACAACTAGTAGAAAATCTCAAGAGGTGTGATTTTCCACAACAATATTTTGGTGCATCCAGGGTATGTGATTGGTGGAGGAGAGCTAAATATAGATAATACCAAAATGGAGGCCATTATGAAATTCTCGGTGCCTATTGAAGTTTTTGAGGTCAGGAGTTTCATTGGGGCAGAACAATATCTAAGGAAATCTAGAACCTTATTTTTAGTGCTAGCAACACTGCTCCACACCATAATAGTAGGTGGTAAGAGTTTCTAGTGGATAAAGAATTAATAGAGGGATTTCGAAGAGCCAAAGAAGAAGATCAGTCAAGCATTAGTTCTGGAAATACCAAAATTGCAACAAGCCTTTGAAGTGGAGACAAATGTCAGTGAGTATGTTATGGGAGAGGTCATGGTGTAGGGAGTAAGATTTGTATGATACCATTCTAAAGTATTGCATGGGACAACTCTTAACTACCCCACCTATGATAAGGAATTTGTTCCATATATGATAAAAATTAGCCAAGAGGAGTAGGATATAGAGGACATAGTGACTATTTGTGCACTATAATAGCCCATAGGCCACATGACATTTTTATACTCACAAAAAATTTCTATTTAGAGAAAGAGAGCAAAGCAGACTCACGTTCCAGTTGGGTTTTTCTCCTGAAAGGGTTTCCTAAGTCATATATTGTGTCAAAATGTGTGTGTGAGTTATTTCAGTGTTCTTTATTTTCTACATAGATTTTAATTTGCAAGCATGCACTATTAACAATATTCTACAAATCCAGAAATATAAAAAAAAATAGAATTGTAACAGTGTAAAATTTCATATTTTAAATATAATTTTATCATAATTGTTGTGAGGAACTGACAAGTGGAATATCCACAGTATTTTACCGATCAGACATGCCCATCTCCCATATTCATACCTTTTAGGCCATCATTCAGACTCAAGATGAATACATAACAATACATTCCATTAAGAAGGATTTAGGGGACCAACCACACCTAATTATACAAGAAATCATGGTACTTATTGATGTTATAACAAATTTAAATACACAGTGACCATTATGCAACATTCGATTAAATTAAGCATAAAAAGGCATTAATATATCAACCCCTTAGGAACCTTAAATTCCTCATACATCGCACAACATTTAGCAATATTCATTCACACCAAAATTAGCACTACTCAACATTAATGTGAGCAATAAACCAACACATTAAACATATGCATGATATTCAAAATATGGAGGCTTAAATAAACAATTATCTAATGCAGTGGGATTGGAAACTAATGTTATACTTCAACTCTCCACCCAACCTCGTGACACGTTGCAACCAAGCCTTTCTTGCAGTAGTCACCCCCAAGCTAGATTCCAAATATTAAGGAGGAGTACTTTGGGGTAAAATCAATACCACAACTGAAACAAGTTCTCCAAAGGTTGAACCTCCTTTTCCCACCAACTAATCAAAAGTCAACTACAAGAGATAGGAATCCACTTCCTTGGGCTCCTCAACAGTTCCCAACCATTACAACACATAGATTTTTGTCTTAGCCAACCATACTTCTGAAGATATTTCTAGCATAATTACTTATAACTCAATACCAAGAGGAGATTTATTTCAAATTTTATGAAAGTTCATTAGTATACAAGCTACATTGGGAGTCCGGAGATCACCCATATAGGTAGTTCATTAGAGAGTGTATGCATTAATGTTCCCAACCCAGGGCCACACCTAGTGGTTCATCAACCTCTCAAGTACTCGGGTGTATTTACCACTTGGCTAGTAGATTCATCAATTTGCTAGCTTCCTAGTGGATTCATCAGCCCTTGAGTAAGCCACTCACAGTGGGTTCATCAACCTCAAGGTAATCCACTACTCTATAAATCATTCTTTGGCTCATCCAAAAAGTCACACATAGTGGTTTCATCAATTGCGCTGCTATAGAGTGAACTATCTCTCTCAGAATGAATTTTTCTTCTCGTCTTCAAAGAAATCCCATCTCTAAAAGAAGGAACCCTTAATTAATTCTCTTCTTGTGCCTTCCAATTTCGATGCTTCCTCTTCCATATGCGTAGAGTCATGGCTTCTTCTCCTTTTTGATGGTTTCCTCTTTCATATGCACAAATTCTTGGCTTTTCTCCCATTAAATATTATAGCTACCACTTCTCGTTGCATGGAAATACCCTCTTCATCTCACATGTCAATATGCCAATGCAAATAGACTCCATTAAATTTTGATTCTCTCTTTGCATATATATTTTTTCCAAATAATTAGTATGGTCCTCACCCATTCCTTTTCCAGTTGAATTTGTTATGCAACCAATTCATTAAATCACACAATTGGTCATTAATATCAACCAGGCCTCCTCAAGAAAATATACTTCCCCAAAATTTGGAATTTGTGTTCCAATTTCTTAGTGATTTTAATTTGACAAAATAGAGATAATATTTACAATAAGAAGGAGTTTATCATGGAGGTCGCAAACCCTTCCCCCTTGGAGGAACACCATCCTTTGTGTTTTATAACTAAACAAAAAACACAACAGGCCAAGAGGCAAGCACAAACTTTATTTGGAGCTTTATATACACAACTTTGTACAAGTTATTTACAATTTATTTAAATGTTCTTTATTCAACAAACAAAAAATGATATGTTGCCCACATTTGGTCAACCATTTTCCATGTGGCTTCCTGAGGCCCAAAGTGCTTCCATTACACCTTGATTTGTTGTATTACTTGATTCTGGAAGGTGAGTTGTATTTGGTCTAGGATGCACAGAGGTTCCAGTTGGAACTCTCCCTCTGGTTCCACTTATAGCACAAACTAGTCAATCACATGATTAGTATCTAGCACATATATTTTAAGCAAAGAAACGTGGAAAACATCATGGACATTTATTGATGGAGACAAGGTTGGCCTATAGTCTATTTGCCTTATTCTTCTAAGAACTTCAAATGTCCCACAAAACCTTAGTAACATCTTGGCATATGACCCAATTTTAAAGATATTTTATTGGGTCTAACTTGTAAGAATGCATGTTCTCCAACTTTGAACTCTTTATGTTTCCTATGCTAGTTTGCATAACACTTTTATATTTCTTGTGCCACCTTTAAATTACTTCTAATAGTTTCCATATCTTTCTCCATTTATTTCAACATATCATTCCTAATGAGGATCCTATTCACTCAATCACTCCAATTGATAGGAGTGTTACAAATTCTCCCATATAATGTTTCAAATGGGTTCATTTTAGTGATTCTTGATACCCATCAGTTTGTGGATGGTAAGTTGTACTAGATACTATTTTTTCCCCAAGTATGCACATAATTCCTTCCAAAAATTTGAAGTGAACTTGGCATCTCTATATGATATGATCTTCTTGGGACTCCACGCAATCTTACGACTTCCTTTATGAACACTTGAGCCACATCATTAGTTGAATTGGTAGATTTAACCACCACAAAGTGAGCCACCTTGCTCGGCTTATCAACCAGGACCATGATTGCATCATGTTGTTTGGAATTCCTTGGAAGGCCTCTAATAAATTCCATATAAATCACCTCCCATTTCCATTCCAGAATGAGAATAGAATATAGTAGACAAGTTGGGTGCTTGCATTTGACTTTCACTTGTTGGCATTCTATGCATTTGAAAATAGAATCAACTACTTTTTTTTCTTCAAATTAGGCCAATAATAAAATTTCTTGATGGATGTTAGAGTGTTTTGGTAACCTAAGTGACTAGAATATGACTTTGCATGGAATTCTTTTAATATGATTTTCTTCAAGTCGTCATATTTTGGTACATAGATTCCATGCTTGAATCTAATCAGCCCATTTTCCGAGAGACAATATTCCTTGTACTTATCACCTTCAAACTCTTGTTGTAGTTTTTCCTTTATTTATTGATATTTTTCATCACAATTTCCTACATTTTAAATTCCTTTTTCAAGGTTATTTCCACAAAAACTTACCACTACATCGCACATTATCACTCTCCTGTTGAGTGTGTAAGTAACTCAGTTTTCATTGCCCTTTATGTATGTGATTTCAAAATCAAACTCACTAAATGTGGCCAGCCATATCAATTGCCTAACATTTAATTTAGGTTGGTCAAACAAATAATTTAGCCCTCCATGACCAGTCATTAAAGTGAATCTCCTACCAAGGAGATAATACCTCCACATTTTTAATGCACGAACGATGGAAACCAACTCTAGATCACAGGTTACATAGTTTTTATCATGCTCATTTAACTTCCATGATTCATAAAAAACCACTTGGCCTTTTTGCCTCAAGGCTCCACTAAATCCCTATTTGTAGACATCTGTGCAAATGAAATCCTTAGCTATGTCAACTATTCTTCGCACTGGTGCATCGATGAGAAATTGCTTAAGTTGATCAAAGTTTGTAACACATTCACTTGTGTTATAGACATTTTTGGGCACTTCAACCCCAATCATAAATGTCCATAAACTGAGGGCTCCTAAGTCCCTAAAATTATTGCTTCACTGCCTAAAGGAACAAGGTCAGCTGATTACATCATCTCCCAGAAGTTCTCCACTGAAAACTACTCATAAATGGTCAAACTGGGACCATACTGACCCAGTGCAGAGGGTGCGATGCCATATCACCTCCAGTGCTACACGTTGTGATCATACTGAATGTGCTCCTCTGTAGGGTGCGATGGTCGGGAATGGACAATGGCAGGGACAAAATGCGAGGTGGAAGATCCATGGAATCTTCCAGGATCTTCCCTCTGACACTTCCTCTCTGTTTTCGACCCAGGGATGAGTAAGAGATCATCATTCTCCAAGTGGAAGCAGGAACTATCAGAGAGAGGACACTAATCAAGATCCCAGAAGATGACTCACCTCTCTGTAATCATCTATATATGGATCCCTCATCACAGAGATCCAGAGGCTGGAATTTTGTATCGTATAGAGAAGTGTTGTTGGTTTTCTGGTGTAATTTCATAGTGTTGGGTGATCTAAGCTTTAATTGAGGTGAAGAAGGGCCTTCTTGCTGGAGGATGATGTTGGGTCAGAACATATGGTTGTAATCCTGTTGCTACTTTTCATCTTAATAAAGCTATTCAATTTTTCCTCCATATTCTTGTATGTTTCATTATATATACATTTGTATGGTTAACACACATCTGGTCCTGTGTTATTTATGAATATAGATATTTGTTCTTCGTGCCTCATCACCAAGAGGTTGATCCACTAGCTTCACTGTGTCTAGAAGAGGAGCAAGTCCCAAGCGACCAAGGAGACACAAAAATCCTTGGAGACAACCGGAGCAGGAGATGCACGACATCTCATTTGACAAGTCTCAACATACAGTTGTGCAATCTCGTAGAGTGTCAAAACTAGATGATCAATCATCCCTTGTGTAGTTTGAGGAACGAGTGATCGTGTATGATGTGCGCAAACATCCAACAACACATATGTCGAAGCCACTACCTTGAACATTCTCTTCCTGATAGCTGAGAATGAGAAAATGGTTAAGAAGCTATAGACGGCCAAGTAGGGAGGAGAATTGGTTACAGTATTCGCCCGAGCAGAATTGAAGAAGGCAATACTAGATGAAGTTTTGTCCCTTGACATAGTCATGCAAGCGTTGTATTCCAAGTTTGGTATCGTGCATAAGGTAGTCGCCCATCTCAACATATGGCAACAACGATGTGCTAGAAGAGCATGTATCTTATCGAACGTGCATGCTGTTGTTGATTACATGCAAACATGGACGATGAGATACAAGGGAGCCCCGCTTCACTTGCCTAAGATGATGAAGCCTAGAGCGGTTGAGCTGAAGGAATGCGTCCAAAGTCAGATTTGAAATTATGAAGAGCTCTTGCAACTCATCACTAGTCTACAGTGCTCCCTTGCACGTTTATTCAAGAGTATGGATGTTGTTGTGTGTGCACATGCATTCCTAATAAATTGGGACACACACCTAGGTGAAGACAAAGGCACATGTCCGACTAGAACTTGACTCGTACTTTGATGAGTTAGCGCACATAGCCACCAACCCAAACTTGTCAATCAGTGTAGGCACCATGCACAAGTATGTTGTTGGTCCGACCGCACTCAAGACAATGATGTGCATGCTATGAGACGAGTTGGACAGAGGAGCTCGAGCAGTGTACCCAGATGCTATGGAGGCAAGAGTAAGGTTCCAGAAATATGTCACCTTAGAGTACACTGACACCATCATGGACTACTGATCTTGGCATCAGTTCACTAATATTGACCACTGTGAGGATGTCGAAAAGTTGGTCTTCCAATAGTTTTCCGAGTCATAATGATGCCTTGCATGACTTGCTCAAGCCATTTTGTCTCACATGGGTATATGTGCATTGTAATGTAACATCTTGTCAAGTGTAAGTTCAAGTGTCGATAGTTGGATGTAACAGTCATAGAGTAGATAAAGAGTCATGAGGGTAGATGAACTATCACAAAGGGGAATGTCAAGGGCCACCCCACCCTTTGCTATAAATAGCCCCTCATAACTCATTATATATGCTTTTGGTCAGCCAAGATTCCGATAACACTATCTTAGAGAGAGTTTGGACAGTATTGTAACAGGCCTTGACTTCTCCACTACGTAGAGCTAGTATATCTCTTTGGAGGAGTAGGCGGTTGTGGCTGTAACATTCCATTGTCAGAACTAGTGGTTGGTCATGGATGTATTGTATGACTAGAACTTACACTTCTTAATATAACATAGCCAACACCTTTCATGCATATGTCGTATTGTATTTCAGCTATCTTGTTTACTCTAAATGATATATGTATCTGTTCGCTTACACATGCATGTATGGACTATTTTGTATAAGTATATATGTATCTTTTTGAAATGTGTTTTCAGTTTAACCATCACTGTGGATTGCTAGCTAACTTGCCTTCCATGTTGTGACGCATCTTTGCTTGTGTGTTCCCTTCTTAACTTCGTGCTATCAGAGGTTTCCAAGGGGCGCACTCACCTTAACCTCTGTGTGTTAGAACCGCTCATGCACCTTCCTTAGCCTACTGCAATTGTCACACCCTTGCTACCAACAGGGACATATTACTTGCCTCTATGTGAAACCGTGGTCAAGGAATTACTATATGACCCACTACTTGGACTCCTACACCAAGTGTTCTGAGGTCAAATTGGGACTTCTTACTGGGGAGATCTCCTAACATGTTGTCGGGTCTAGCACCGTCAACATTTTGGGTGCTAGAAGGAGGGTTGGATGACAAGCTGTGTCCTCTCATCCCATTTTGAACCTTTTCATATCTATCACGAAGTCTTGCACTCTCCTCCTTCCATGATGTTTTTCGCATGCCAAATCTGTCAACATCACGAGAGAGTTCTCTGATCTCTTGTCCACATACATGTATGATGGTGAAGGCGAAGTGGCCCAGTCTAAGTTCTTACATGACTTCCTTGCCTTGGTTCATGAGGAATATAGATGTTCTAACGAACATGATAGTCTGCTACTTGCATACACACTTCGTGAATCTCCACATCGATGGTTGTGTAGCCTACCGGCTGACAGCATGCACTCACTTGGGCACTTTTGTGATCTCATTGAAGACACTTTCTATCATTTTGATCCAGAACATATTGACCAAAAATTGTTACAACAATGGAAGGCCTCGCATGAATCGCCTATGGATTTTTGGCAGCACTTCCGTGATTTGCAGTTTCAAGCTCTGAAGAGCCAAATGATTTTTTTCTATCTTTGGGATAGATTCGAGTATTGCCTTAAGAAATTTTCCCATCCCAAGAAGAAGTTTGAACTCAAGCCTCGCTCATAATTCTTCAATTATGGAGCTGTGCAATTATAGACAGATACAGTCATTGTCACAAGTGACTATCCGTTGTCCTCTCATTAAACAACTCCACCACTACAGAGTGATGTGGTAGATCATGCTCACACATTTGTTCAGTTATCACATCCTCCCAACATCACTCCGCTTAATTTTTGCACAGATTTGGTTATGAGTCCTCGATTTGTCATATGCATTTTTGTACCACAACCTCCGTCTTCGTACTCGGATGATCCTCCAAATGATATTGTTATGTGTTCTTCCATTCTGGACTCTACACTTGTTGTGAATGAGGATCAAGCCACTAATGGAGTTGGTGCTGCACAACCAACATGCGCTGCCATTCATAAAGAGTATGACTGGGAGCTTGAGCATCAACACTCGGCGAAGGATGACTCCCTTCTATTCGAGCCCCCTCTATTCTTTCTTGACATTTTTGGTGAACTTGTCATCCATGATTCCGCATGTGTATCTTCATCTATGCATGCACCCATTATTGATCATTCGCAAGACACACCGGATGTCATTCCATCATCCAACAACGGAGATGATTATTCATTGAAAATCCACTTGATCTCTCATCTGCCTTTTCCAGAAACACAGAGGATGAATTTGTTTGCTTCTCATCTACCCCTCTGTTTGATTTATCAGATCATGAGGATGCCGATGAAATCATTGATTTTTCTGATCGTGGTTGTCGTGATCCATTTACTCCAGTATTCGATCACGATGATGATTCTATTGCAATTGATTTTTTGAAGCCACATGTTTATGATGATCCATCTGATAAAAAAGACGAAACCCCACAAACTATCGAGGCACTTCAGCCCAAGTTGATGGTTATGTCAGGCCCTCGTTGTCCTAAGGTTGGTTTCACTTCCGATCAGGAAACTGTTCAATCACCCAAGGTTCCTCATCACTCATCCGCATGCATTGAATATCAATCTCACACACAGATCATGCTTCCTCCACTCGAACTGCATGATCCCATCACTCATGCATTGGAGGAATCTTACATTGCAAACACACATGAACGACACAAGTTGTCTTTGTTTCTTTCATTTGCTTGCATGTCACAATCAAGAGTATGTGTATGCTTCAAAGCTGCACGCAGTGTTGCACGGCACCGTGACAAGTCCACGGACCACATGTCATGTACTTGCACTCACTTAAGTCCTGTGGACACTTTCAAGCATGAAGTGTGTTTGTATTAATTGTTATATCTTTATTGTTTGTTGGTTCACACAACCAGGTTGCTCGCGGACCAGGCCTTCACCAACAATGGGTTAACCAATGCGTCGGTGGCTGCATTGGAAATATCACTTGACGTGATCATGCCCATGCACTGTTAGTTTAGGAGTAGGAGTAGTGTTTACTTTTAGTTTGTTTGCTTGCATGTTTGTTTGATTTCTTGCTTTGCATGTTTGTTTGTCTACTTGCTTGTTTGCTTACTCACTTTGCTTTCACATTTACTTTTTCTTTTTCTTTGCTTTGCTTTGTTGTTTGTTTGCTTGTTTTTGTTCATAGGTTAGTTTTGCATGATACCATGCATGACTCTTGAAGCAAGCTGGGTAATGTGCAAGAGGCCCTGGGAAGCTATCAATACTTGGTTATTTGTCATCTTGCCTTTGTGTGAAGAAATTTTTACTCTTGGTCCATGAAACTTCAATGGAAAATATGTATTGTTCAAAGTCAACCTTGGTGAAAACACAACGCTTACACGCTAACTAGTGTCAGCTACTCTAGTCGGTTGTTTTTGGGTTAATCCTTGGCAGCTCAGTCAAGTAGAGTAAGGTGAGGGGGAAACCTTAACAGGCATGTCAGAGGTATATAATAAACTACTTTTCTAAAGGAACAACCTCTTCTGCTCTCAATAAGTTGGGATCCCTCTTCCACCTCTGAAATGAATACGTGTTATGCACAGTTATGAAAAATGAAAAAATGGAAAGTGAAAAAATTTCAAAATTTCAAAATGAATCAAGTGAAATAAGAGAAAGGCTTCCTGCACAGAGAGGTGATGCAAGTAACTCCGTCAGGGTACTGACCAGGCTCGGTGGCAGCAGAGTGATGCTTGTGTTCCTGCGTGACTCCGTCGATGTACTGTCCAGGTTTGCTGGCAATGGAGCAACACTAGAGATGAAACTAAGACTCTGACAACTATACTTCTTGTGCACCAATATACCCCTCAACCCCAATCGAAACAACTATGTTGACTTGGCTTGGAACGTGTGGCAATCGACCAAGAGCTTAGAAGATGCTACATCTTACAATCAAGCTAGTGTGGATACCACGACGAACTGAGAACTGAACAATCTTCCAGAGGTGTTAGACTTGCTTTTCATGAACAATGTCCATTCAAAGAGCTGGAGTTATACTAGTGTATTGCCAAGTGTTGTAGCGGCTACAACCATGCTCCAAAATTTTTCCTTAGCTTCGTTTTGGAACCTCCCTACCAACCTTTCACAACAGCATATGTTACCTTGTCAAGTACACAAGCTTCAGTGATTTTCTTGTAGAATGACAGCCTGTCCATCAAAGCTTGTTGCATTCCCCTCATAGGTTGTTTCATTGGACTTGGTCCAGTTGCAGGTTGAGTAGCTCCCTCAAGAAATTGAGCAATTCTGGAGGAAAACTAGCCTTCCCTCCAGAAATTGCACAATTCTATCTGGCAGGTTACTGGGCTCCAAATTTGCGCAAATCTGTCAGTCAAGCTTCACTGAGAAAATTGCGTAATTCCTCCCAGCAGGGCTGCTCAACTCATAAATTGTGCAATTCTGGGCTGTAGTCAGCTGCTCTGCTAAAAAATTGTGCAATCCCTCTAGGCAACCAGCCCATCCCCCTCCCAGAAATGCGCATTTTTTCTCCTCATCTAAGCAGACTGTTGCATGTACAATCGGGTTAACCGGTTCCACCCGGGACCAAGAAAACTTGACTTGCATGCATGAGTTTCTTTTTCCCTGAATAGCTAAAAGCAACATGCAAAAATCATCCCTAGATTTTACGGATCTATTTTTAGCAGCTGGAGGTTGCATGCAAAGATTGTTTTAGAATATTTCCTCCAAGTGTCACTTTTTCCTAGATTTGTGGCATGAGCATCATGAGCCTAAACTTATTTATTTGATGCTTCAAAGCTCACGCATTCACATCAATATTGGAGCATTGACATCCCACTACACATCCAGGAGTCTTCAACACATCCAACTGAGCTATTCAGGGGTAAGTTGTCATAACTTGTCTTTTGTAGCATTTATGTCGCTTTTTGTGTTTTCTCTTGTGTGAATGATGTTTTCTTGGTTTCTGTGAACACTTCCTGTCATTTACATGCATACTAGCTTGTACTAGAACCGTTTTAGTTTTCGTTAGCATCTCACTATTGCCGCATGCATGAAACTATTTTGAATGAACGGTCATCGAATCGGCGACTCGCTTCACCCACATGCATGTTGTTCTATTTTCTAAATCTTTCATTCACTATTTGCATCCACAATCATTCACTCATGCTTACATTGAGTATCACTATGCATTCACATTCACATTTGCTTTCAGTTGCCCGCCGACGGGTCTAAGCAGCCTTGGCCCGAACTCTGCCTCACCAAGACAACATTGCGCAATCCTGAGAAGGAAGGCTCTGTCTTCCCCTTAGGAAATGTACATTTCTGCCCAATGACCGTCCTCCAGTCTTGCATTCCACAATTATGAAGGATAGTGACTGTTGGCTGAGAAAATTGTGCAATGTAGTCATTGGGCCTGCAATCACTGCTAGCTGAAATTGGGCATTGTGCAGTTCCAACAGCCAATAGGCCAGCCCGAACTGCGCATTTCTTAATTCCAGCAGCCAGCCAGCCTTCCCAGACAACCCAAACTGTCTTTTGCACAGTTCTGGCAGCCAGTCTCCCAGCCTCCCAGAAAATATTGTGCAATCCTTTCCAGTTAATCCCTAGGTATGTTGCATTTCGTTCCTCAAATTTTCTTTGGTTTTCATTGATATATTTCTTTCCATGCATGTCTCTTTGTCTCCAAATCTATCAGGTGTTCATTCGCTTCTTAGCAGTTCAGGATCAATGGCCTCCAAGAGAGGAGGATCAAAGGACACTGACGGAAGTGCAACTGGAGCAACAGTTGAGCGAGTGTTCGCAAGTCTACCGATCTATGATGATACCAAGCTGATTATAGATAAGGACATCAAGTTGAAATTGAAAGAGGTCAATGATGCATTTGTAGGCACATCTAGGGAAGAAAGCCATGTCTATGTGAACATCCACAAGTCCAGCTTGTACTAGATTGCATGCAAATATCTCGTGCTCCCATGCACGGACATGATACATTGGATCGTCTCGCACACTGGTCTTGAGATGATGACATTGAGTAGTGTCAACAGGATGGAGATTTCTACCTTCAGGGCACAGAATTATGATGAGATTTATTAGATGTCAAAGCCCGTGATCATCATGGAGAATCCCTTCAACATACCCAGCAGCAACACCAACTCTAGAGACTTTTGAAAGAACTGGATGAAGGAGTCGGCCAAATTCAGGATGACACCCAACTAGGTCTACAAGACGAAGATACTATGGAAGGTGTATCAATACTTGGTCATATTTGCATGTCGATTGTATGGACAAGAAAGTATAGAAATCTTCCCATAGAGTTGGGTGATAGCATTGGACAAACTGGCCAGAGAAGGTAAAGCATGCAACTGGTCTGACATGTTGGCTCATCAGCTAAAGGAACAGGTAACAAGGCCTCGACAACCACCCAAAGGTATGTAAGCAAAAATATACATGTCCTCTTACATCTTGGATGCAATCTGTGCCCGTCAGGAGTTCTTGAACTTGAAGTGGGCATGGACACCGGTGGAGACTGTTGTGAACACTTATTGTAAGATGTTGTTCAAATGCAGCTTCAAAGGAGATATCACACAATTGTCTGATCATTTTGTCACCCCAGTTTGCAAGATGATATTTGAACATGATCCACCTTGCATGTCGAAGGTAGCAATGGAGGCACTAATCGACATAGCTGATTGGTATGCCTCACCATCCAACACCTTCATACGGATGTACAACATGGAGAAGCCTCTGCATGTTTTACCGAAGTTTGCATTGGACAAGATGGTCATGCAGGACAACTAGGTTTCACGGGAAGAATAAGGCACCTTGGCCCGCTCTTCTGTTGCAGATCAGGTTATACGAGATACAGAGTTTTAAGCATGCAGATGTCGAAGTAGAGCAGATGAAGAAGTATCCATTCAACCTCTGAAGTTACAATATGTATGACCCACATTATCTTGTGAAAGATCACTACGCAAGAGTACAATTCAACTAGATCCACGGAGCATGTCATTGGGCGGAGGAAGACCCATGGAGATATTGTTACAACTCCTCCAGACTCAATGAACCGGTCAACCTCGCTATGGAATGGATAGCAAAGCAATTTGAAGCAGCATCTCAGAGAGCACCAGAAGCATCAACAGTAGCAGAGGTGAACATACCAGTGCGCGACAAGGGTAAGAGGAAGATTGTCGACTGCATGGAGGAAGAGCAAAGCTACAAGTTCCAAGCAGACCCACTTGTGCAGAAAGTAGCTTAGGCCATAGAGGCAAAGAGGGAACAACATGGCAAGAGAAATGCGCAAAGGCAGAGAGAGAAATGAAGAATGGAGGAAACAAAGAAGGAGTTGCATGAGTTGAAGGAGCAACTCTGAAAGGAAGAGGAGCTGCACAGACAGGAGAAGGAAGCGTAGCAAGAACATGTATAGAAGGGGGTGCAACTTGTACATACAAATGAAACTACGTCTGTACAGGTAGTGGACTCATCAGAACAGCTGGCATCAAGTAGACAAGGTGAAAAATTGCAAGAGCAGGACTTCTCTCAGGAGATAGATCAAGCACTTGAACATATGGATACTGATATGGAGCAACATGATTTAGAGAAACACATCGACCTCATGCCTCTTTACCAAGAGGTCAATCCACCAGCTTCACTATGTCCAGAAGAGGAGCAAGTCCTAAGTGACCAAGGAGACATTGAAATCCTTGGAGACAATCCGGAGGAGGAGATGCACAACATCTCATTCAATGAGTCTCAACATATAGTTGTGCAATCTCACTGAGTGTCGACTCTGGATGATCATACATCTCCTGCACAGTTTGAGGAATGAGTGATCATGTTTGACATGCACAAACATCCTGTAGCATTGGTCGATGCTACTAGAGCATATTCCGAAGCCACTAGCTCGAATGTTCACTTCCTGACAGTGGAGAATGAATGAATGGCTAAGAAGCTATAGACGACCAAGCAAGGAGGAGAATTTGTTACAGCATCTGCCTGAGCAGAATTGAAGAAGGAAATACTGGATGAAGTGTTGTCCCTTGACATTGTCATGCAGGCATTGTATTCCAAGTTTGGTATCATGCATAAGGCAGTTGTCAATCTCAACAGATGGCAGTGACAATGTGTTAGAAGAGCACATATATTGTCGAACGTGCATATTGTTGTTCATTACATGCAAACATGGACGATGAGATGCAAGGGAGCCCCGCTTAACTTGCCTAAGATGATGAAGTCCAGAGCAGTTGAGCTGAAGGCACGCATCCATAGTCAAATCTGGAACTATGAAGAGATCCCGTAGCTCATCACTAGTCTACATGCTTCCCATGTATGTGTATTCAAGAGTATGGATGTTGTTGTGCATGCTCATGCGATCCCATCTATTGGTACACTCGCCAAGGGTAAGACAAAGGCACATGTTTGACTAGAGCTTGACTCATACTTTGACGAGTTGGTGCGCATAGCCACCTGCCCAAACTTGTCAATCAATGCAGACACCATGCACAAGTATGTTGCTGGTCCGACCACACTCAAGATAATGATGTGCATGCTATCAGACAAGTTGGACAAAGGAGCCCAAGTAGTGTACTCAAATGATATGGAGGCAAGAGTAAGGTTCCAAAAAGATGTCACCTTAAAGTACACAGACACCATCGCGGACTACTAATCTTGGCATCAGTTCGCTATTGTCGACCACCATGAGGATGTCGAAGAGATGGTCTTCCAATAGTTGTCCAAGTCATAGTGATGTATTGCATGGCTTGCTCAAGTCATTTTTTCTCACATGGTTACATGTGCATTGTAATGTAACATCTTGTCAAGTGTAAGTTCAAGTGTCGATAGTTGGATGTAACAATCATAGAGTAGATGAAGAGTCATGAGGGTAGATGAACTGTCACAAAGGGGAATCTCAAGGGCCACTCCACCCTTTGCTATAAATAGTCCCTCATAACTCATTGTATAAGCTTTTGGTCAGCCAAGATTATGATAAGACTATCTTAGAGAGAGCTTGGACAGTATTGTAATGTGCCTTGTCTTCTCCACTACGCAGAGCTAGTATATCTCTTTAGAGGAGCAAGCAGTTGTGGCTGTAACGTTCTTTTGTTGGAACTAGTGGTTGGACATGGATGTATTGTATGACTAGAACTTACACTTCTTAATATACAGAGCCATCATGTTTCATGCATATGTCATATTATATTCCAGCTATCTTGTTTACTCTAAATGATATATGTGTCTGTTTGCTTACGCATGCATGTATGGACTATTCTGTATAAGTATGTATGTATCTTTCTGAAATGTGTTGTTGGTTTAACCATCACTTTGGATTGCTAACTAACTTGCCTTCATGTTGTGATGCACTTTGCTTGTGTGTCCCCATCTTAACTCCGTGCTATCACAGGTTTCCAAGGAGCACACTCACCTCACCCTCTGTGTTAGAACCGCTCATGCACCTTCCTTGGCTTACTGCAACTGTCACACCCTTGCTACCAACAAAGACATCTTACTTGCCTCTGTACGAAACCATGGTCAAGGCATTACCGTACAACCCACTGCTAGGACTCCTACACCAAACGGTCTAAGGTCTTGGGACTTCTTACCAGGGAGATCCCCTGACATGTTGGCAAATCTAGCACCGTCAACAACACCTTTTTTCTTTCATCTAACCATTGTGTAGATAAGTGTGATAAAAGGAAAGTAATCATCAAGAAGATGTTTATATCTACTGGAATTGAGACCGAAGGGAGAAAATCTCATCCAAGGATAAAGGCAAGTGAGCCGAGATGAGCTCAAAATAACTTATGTACTCACTGCAATATTAGTGGACATTGGGTCGAGAAGTGTTGGAAATTATTTCCACAACTTCATCTTGGTAAGGGCAAGAAAATCATGTAAGCACCAGAAGAGGAAGCGACAAAAGGAAAAGTGGCGCAATATGCGACCATCCCTAAAGTAGCTTCAGAAGAAGAGAAAGTTCAAATAGAGGGTTTATTCACCTGGTTGGGTAATAAATGGATGTACTATTTGTCCAACTGAAGTTTGTAAATTTTTGTTTTGCACTAGTTGCATATCCCCATAGTTGGGTAATTTGTAAAAGTGATGTTCATAAATAAATCACTTATATGCAACAGTGTTTTCTTTAAGCATTACAATGCTAGTTTGGCTTGTTGATAGTTGATTTGAATGGAGAAATTTGGGAGTCAAGTTTGTTCCATTTTGTAAAATTCATTTCTACTTGTAGTTTGAAAAATCATTTTAAAATTGTTGTATCAGTAGTTGCAACACATTTAGTATGTTCCAAATGTGTGTAGCACTCAAATTGTACAAGTATTCACTATGTGAAGCTTGTTTGGGTTCATTTGGCAAAGTCTTTTAGGATCTTATCCTTGATAAGTATTTTGCAGATAAGCAATTCCAAGGTGCTCATCTTCTTGGAATCTTCTTGGGAAGGATGTTGTTGTGGATGGCCATAGTGACATGGACAGGTGTCGGCTCATTGCTTATGGCTCTGAAGAACAAAGGTGAAGGAGAAGGAAGGATGACCTGTAGGACACTTCTGGTGCAAACAAAGTACATAGCAGTTGCAGTTTATTTAATACTTTTGGAGACCAAAAGTTTTTCATTCGGGAAGAGTGATCAAGAGCTCAAAATTTTCCAAATATTCAAAGTGTAAGAATCTTTATAATCTTAGCTTCATATCGAAGAGCTCGTCATTCTGAATCGAACAGTGCGAATGAAACTCAAATCTGAGCTCGTATGTAGAAGTTAGAGGAAGACAAAGTTTAGGGTTGAATGGATGGCATGGCAAGATTAGATGACATGGCAAATCCCTTCAGCGAATGAGGAGGTGCCAAGTGGTAGGCTGCCATTTCCCCCCATATCACATATCAGAGAAAAAGATAGGTCGATGTTAAATAATCGGCCCCCGGCGCAGAGCGAGTTGTGATATAATGTGATCATAATTACATATCGTATAATGTTAAGAATTGGTCCTCGACATAATCAGGGTTGCGATGCGATATATTGCAATCGCATATCACCCCCGGCTTAGAGCAAGTTGTGATATAATGCGATCATAATTGCATATTGTATAATGTTAAGAATTGGTCCTTGACACAATCGGGGTTGCGATGCGATATATCGCAATCGCATATCACACCCGGTACCCGCCAATATATATATGTCACTACCGATAACGCTGATTATGATTTATGATGGGGAACTTCCGGACTTGATATTGTTATACATTGTATTTTATAACCCTGGTAGGTCTACTAATAACTCACTATATGGACTTTGATATCCGCCAAGGGAAAGTACTGATTGCGATAGGACTGTCGAATGCGATGTTTTATGCATTGAGATTTATAATCCTGTGAGGTCCGTGTTATCGCAAAACTCAAGTTGGGTTGATACGCCCAAGTTTTAAGTGTAAATTGCGATTGTGATGGGGTTCCTGGATGCGATATGTTATATGTTGTATTTAATAATCCCAGTGGGTCCGCAAAGCACTTGATGTAAGGGTCTTTACGCGGATGAACTTCGCCGATAGTGATATCCAAGAAAGCTGCAGAACTGTAACCTTTTCTGTCAAACCACCACTCCACATGTGACCACTCGGCCCTGAACCGTGAGATAGGAGGGAATGATGGAAGAACCATTGATTTCGGTGGAATTTCTAGTTTTAACTATAAATAATGAATTTAACTTGAAATAAGCTAGATTTGGAGGAGAAAATTGTGGAAATACTGAGAGAAGTCATAACTAAGGCAATTTTCGACCAAATGGGATGCAAAAAAGAGGCTAGATTGCCATTTTTGAACATTTTGAACTCATTGGAATAGGTTTTACGAGAAAAGGAGCACTTTTGGATAGCCTTTTTGTAAATTGAAGCCTATGGGTGCCCTAGTCAACTAGAGTGTTGATTCAGTTTATGGAGAAGTATGAAGGTGGAGATGACCTTGCAAGGTTCTTCCAGCCTCCATGTACTTTTTGAAGCAACCATTATAGTAGTGTTGTAGCTTTATTTATTCTTTGCTCTATATGTGTTTGGAGAAAGAGACTTGTTTAAGTATTTCAAGTGGATTGTAGTATTGTTTATGTTCTTGGAAGTTGGAGTATGGGGTCTTGATTTGAGATCCCTTAGCTTGCTAATTGTTTCATGACTAACTGTAGGTGTTCATGTGTTTAGAGTGAGAGTTATTTGCAGAAGAATGTCTCCTTGAAGGGGAAACTAGCCACTCTTTTTGTCAGCACACTTATGTACTCTTTACCTTTGAAGAATTTTGAGCATAATGAGAAGGGGTCATGCCTTTAGAGCTGATCCAAGGAGATGTAGCCCAGGAGGGGTGAACTCTTTTATCAATGGCTGGTGTATTATTGTTTGATGCATGCTTCCATTTAGTGTTTTGGTTTCATGTTTTAAGTTTTCTTCATGAAACTAAATTATATAAAAACACATAAAACTCATGCTTTTACTTGCTATTTTGGAGTCAAACATCAAGCACATTTTTTTATTCTGATGAGGAGAATTAGTACAATATTACTAATCTGTCCCAATTCAGATCACAGAAGCATTGGAACCCACAATGGAAAGCTCACATATAGGGCAAATATTTACTTGTATGACTGGAAAAAAGCATGTTGTACAATATGGACAGGACACATGCTTCTGATTGTGACCATGGTATATAGGTGTAAAATTTGTTGCACCACTAACAAAAGGATTTCTGAAGTCAAAATCATAATTCATTTTTTTGGCATCCTGGAGTTGCCTATCGCATGTTTGCAAAACTTGTTGTACCTTTGTTGAATGGTTTGCAGGGGTTCACTTTCCAATAGTCATCAAGCAAAGTTAGTTGTTGTACTGAAGCTCCCTCCCTTATAACAAGCACCCATGGTATTCAACAAAGCCAACCTCAAATAGAATTTTTTAAGGTTGTTATGACTAAAATAAATTGCAAGCTCTTTCTATTGAACAAAATCATCCTTAACTTCCTTTCCCTTGAACTGCATCTAAAGATCCATAACACAATTGCAAGCTCACATATAGCACATAGATTTCCCTTTATGATTGGAATAAAGTGTGGTGTACAATGTGGACATGACACATACTTCTAACCACAATATATAGGTGTAAAAGTTGCTCCAAAAACAACAAAAGGATTTTTGAAGTCATAATTCAGTGTTTTTAGCATCCTGCAACTACCTCCCACATGCCTGCAGAACCTGTTGGGCCTTTGTTGCATGGTTTGCAGTTGGCTCATTTGCCAACAGTTATCAAGGCAAGTTAGCATTTGTACTGAATTTCCCTAACAAACACCTATGGTGTTTGGCAAAGCCAACTTCAAATGGACTTTTTAAAGGTTGCAATGAGTGAAATAGGTTGCAAGCTCTTGTTATTCGACAATATGATCCTTAAATTCTTCTTGACCTCCATTTGAAGACCTAGAACACATTCTTTAGCAATTCCATTCAATTTCTTCACCTTCTTAACCTCCTAAACAAAATCTACATCAATAACTAGAATTGCATGCAAGATGGTAAGAAATAACCTTAATGCTTCACTAAACTTCCCATCTGTTATGGATTTGTAAGCTAGTCTAAGTTTCTCATCTAATAAAAAAAGATTAAATACCAAAGCTCATGGACCTCTGACATTTGAGCTAGCAGTCTCACTCCAACCTCCCTTTATTGCTAAGAAGACCATAGTGCAGGTAAAAATGTAGGAAGGTATGTATGGTTGCCCATGTAAATATCCAAAAACAAACGTTTAACTTTTAATGGAATGAAATTTGTAATACCAAGTTGTTGACTTGAGAACTGCATCGACATATTAATGTTACTAGCAGCTGCATTCTCACCTGTAAGAGAATATTTTTGTATCCAGATTTGAATTACTAGCATACGTGGTGATGGCGTAACTAATGACATTATGAGTTTCACCTACAACATTGCAACTTAGACATCTGCAGGTAGCTTCAAATCTTCTACATACCATCCTACCTCATCATCATTGTCTCCTCTCACTTCTTTATCATCGACCACTACAACATCGCCATTTTGGTTTTCAACTCCATAAATGTCAAGGTCTTAACCCCTATTGGCTACAACTCCTTCATCCTCTTGGACTGCACCCCCTGCATTATCCAACCCACTAGAAGTGCCAATGTCTTAACCCCTATTGGTTGCATCTCCTTCATCCTCTTCTTCATGGACTGCAACCCCTGCAGTACCCAACCCACCCTCAAAAAGGCCTTCGGTAACCCTCAATAACAACCATTCATGATTGTGACAAATTGATGGAGGAGGCACACTAAGTGATGATTTCTTTCCAGATGGCAGAGTGGGCAGATTTCCACCTAACTATTAAGTACAAGCATATCAACAGTCTCTATAAGCCCATGAACTGCTTCACTCGCATATGGGCATTGCGAAACTGACCCATAACATCATTTTATATTTCTGCAATCCTCGGCATCTTAAAAACCTTATCAATATTGTCCATGACAATATACAAAATGAAAGCCTTTCAAAATTCTTTAATCTCTGGTAAGCATATTTAACAATGCCAACATTGCCTTACCAAAGGGCCTCACTTCAAAGTGTATAGCAGTGACCTTAACATCTCTCTGTCTTGCAGAAGGAACATCAATTTGAATAGTTTCACTCTACACTTCTAAGTTAAATCATGCCTTCTCATCTTTGAAAAAGTGAAGAGCCGCTTCTGGGAAGCCCTTCAGATGCAGCTAAGCAATCACTGCATGTCCACAAATCAGTTCCTAATCATGCTCATAACATTGTCATACTTCCTTTTTATCAGTGCCAGCTTGAACATATACTTAGGCATCAATCTGTATGACACGATTATTTCCAAATCATCTAGGCAGTTGACAAAATTCCCAGACACCTTCGTTATACATACTTGAACATCAAGTGTTCCAACAAGGACACCATCTTTTTTTGGAAGACAGCAAAGCACAATTGTCACCCCAAGCACCACTCGTAAGTTTTAACGCAAATAATCTTATGCAGAGAACATTGTACAAGCTTCTTGCTTCCAATGATGATTGCATGCTTGCTCAACAAGGCTGCATTTTCCATGTCATCTGACTAAATGTATTTAACAAATGGAATATGGAAGTCCCCAAGTATAATCCTTTGTTGCAAACCAAGGTCGTTGTCTTTTCTTCCTGCATTGTGTCACTCTATTGTCCCAACACTATCTTCTAGCCCAAGAATAAGGTTTTATGTTCCTGCAAAGAAAATTGCATCCACAGTTACTGGACGACTAGACTTCTAGATCACCTTATTTCTGTGATTTTTTATCTCTTGGTTATGACTCATGTCAGTGACTACTGATTGATTGCAAACAGAAAAGGCAGCAAGTCCTCCAAGTCGTTGTCTTTTCTTCTTGCATTGCATCACTTCTCCCGAGTCCCAACACTATCCTTTGGCCCAAGAATAAGTTCATATCACCCACCATCAACATCCAAATGTATCAGGACAATATTCTCCATGGGGCTAAACAACAATGATCATCATCCTTGATCCAATTCGTGGATCCAACCCTTCTTATCTATATAAGTTGAGTCTTTTTGAGTTGAAAATTGATGAGCCATTAGAAAATGGTCATTGTTACAGTATAGGGTGCCCTCATAAACAACAAAAGTAGATCTTTCTCTTTCTAACTTGAAAACAATCATCCCACGGTCATGCCCAACAACAAGAAGATTCATATCAAGATGTGCTATAAGGATCCAGAAGCAATCATGGTCTCTACGAAATGTTTGGACACCTCTACAATACTTGATACATCTCAAACTCAGATACTTTTATCTTCTAAATTTTAATAATAATGTCATGGTGTGGATGGAACATCACATGAGACATATAGTTCGCATGCCCTTTTAAAAGTTAAAAAAGCCAACTTCCCAAGCTTGGTACTATTAGGTCCCTATACTACTAGTGTAGCCCCTTATTGTTATTAGTGCAACCCCTTTATTGTATTGTTGTGCTCATGTAGTTCCCATGTTGTTATTATTGTGCCCCATGGATGCCCACTATTGTTATTTGCTTTTGTTGTTTATGTAGGCGTTGATCATATTGTGATCACTTAGACTCCTATATATAGAAAGGAGGTATTGTCATTTGTATCATCCAAGAATTGTTCATTTGTGTAATATAAAGGAGGTTGCGCCCTCAAAGAGGCTGAGTTTTAAGTCGTTGATCTATCTTTTCTATATTTTTGTGAGCTGGTTTCATAACATTTGGTATCAGAGCTTTGGATTCTAGCGTTTCGCTACTCCAAATAGGTCATCGTGGAATTTTCGCTATAATTTTTTTCTCGATGAAGTTTTAGAATCTAAAAAAAAATCCCATTTGAACTGAAATATTTCTTAAGCTCGGGTCCGAATGTCAGATCTTGTCTCGCTATACTTTCGAAGATATAATCTGAGGAAGTTAGGATTTTTGCAAGCTCTGGAATTCCATCTCAAACAAGTCATCATGGAATTTTTACTATAATTTTTTTCTAGGAAGATTCAGACCCTAAAATTAAAATCCAATTGACTTGAAATCTTGGTGAAGCTTGAGCCTGAATTTCAGATCTTGTTATAGTATATTTTCGAAGATACAGTCCAAGACATTTAGGGTTTCTGTAGGCTCACGAATTACATCCCAAACAGGTGACCTTGGGAAAATCATCATAAATTTCTCTCTGAGCATCATATTGAAATTTTGTAAAACGTTACAAAAAGAGGATGGACTATACTTTTTTTTTGTATTGGTTTTAGGTTTGAAGGTCAAAATGGTGACACATGGCACTTCGTACAAGTTCACTCTATTGAAAAAGTCTATAATAAAGTCATCTTGGGAGATTGGGCATAACTCTTTCTTGGAGAATCCAATTTCGATAAGATTGGTGGCATTGGAATGAGGATGCAGAGGGCTACTACAAGTCACAATTTAAGACCTTGGAGATCCAAAATTTCAGAGACACAACCGATGAAATATCAAGTTTCTAAAAGCAAGAAAAAAATGACTCGAATCAAGAAAATAAAAACACCTAGTAAGCAAAATTGGATGGATGATTTGAAGAATGCAATCGAAGCTAAGATAAATAGTTTTATATGTGCAATCGAAGCTAATATATATGGTAGGGAAGCAGATTTGAAGAAAGGCATGGAAAATTTGAAGAAAGACATGGAAGGTTTGAAGGAAGGTGGGACAAAGACGCTATAAGAAAGGCCTCCTAATGACAAAAAGGTAGTAGAGGAAATTCAGGATGAGAAAAAAAATGTTAATCATGATTTCATAGAATCTAACATTGGATTGAAGACCCACCATATTCCAAATATCAATAAGAGGAAGTTTGATGGAAAGGATCTCATAACATGGATACTACAAATGGAGACATATTTTGATCTACATGATGTGCAACTGTTACAAAAGGTACATATTGCATCTTTATATTTAGAACTGAATCAATTTTTATGGTATAAAGGGCTTTGTTCTTGTAAACCACTTGTCATCTAGTCAATTTTCATGGAGGAAATGATAGCACATTATGAGGATACAAAGAGCAACACCTTCTTTAGTGAATTGATAAATCTCAAACAAAAGGGTTCAACGGTAGAGCACATTGAGGACTTCCAAAAATTGAATATAAGGGTAAATGATATTTGAGAGGTGCAGAGGATTGATGTTTTCATAGGGACTTTAAAGGATAACATTCAACATGAGGTTTGTCTTTGGGAACCTGATTCATTGGAGAAGACATTCAGATTGGCAAGAAAAATTGAAAGCAAAGTTATGGCAACAAGAAATCCTACCACTCACAATTATAAAGATGGAAGTGTTGTTGCTCTTAACCTTCCACAACCTACAAGGTTGACACCACAACTATTGGACGAAAAAGGAGAAAATGATCTTTGTTACAGTTGTGATATCAAATACACTAAAGGTCATAAGTGTGCTGAGAAGAAATTGTTTTACATTGATTGTGAAGAGGAGGAAGAAAAGGATTAAGAAATGTCAAAAGAAGAGGATATACACCAAGAAGAAACCCTAGAGAAATAACAAATGAATTTGACCGTATCTTGTAATTCATTAGCAGGAATTACCACTTCTTAAACTCTCAATGTAGAAGGACATATCAAGAAGAAAAAGGATAACCTCACTTTTGTATATAATCGAATGGAACAACATGCAGATCAACATCGCAACGAAAGAAGTTTAGATATAGGCAAATGGGTATTTTTACAACTACAACCATACAAACAAATGTCCCTCAAGCAAGCTAAGAAGGATAATAAATTATCACCAAATTAATGTGGTCCTTACAAAGTGCTGCAAAAGATTGGTACTATGGCATACAAATTGGAGCTTCTTGCATCTCCCGAGTGCGCCAAGTTTTCCATGTTTCATGCTTAAAGAAGGCTATAGGTGACAAGATCCCAGTTCAAACAATATTGTCGGAACTTGATGAAGAAGGCAAAATAATATTGGAACTTGAAGAAGTCATGGAAACAAGAACCCAACAGCTACGAAATCGATCAATTTCAGAGTATATCATCAAGTGGAAGAACTTACCTGCTAAAGATTCCACATGGGAGGGCACAAATTTTATACAGAAGCATCCATAACTACTCAAGCATTGAGGACAACAATTTTTGAAGGAGAGGGGCATGTTAGGTCCCTATACTACTAGTGTAGCCCCTTATTGTTATTACTGCAACCCCCTTATTGTATTGTTGTGCCCATGTAGTCCCCATGTTGTTATTATTGTGCCCCATAGAAGCCCACTATTATTATTGTTGTTCCCCTACAATATTATTGCTATGTAGGCTTGATTATATTGGTACCAGTTAGACTCCTATATATAGAAAGGAGGTATTGCCATTTGTATCATCCAAGAATTGTTCATTTGCGTAATATAAAGGAGGTTTCCCCCTTGAAGAGGTTGAGTTTTAAGTCATTGATATATCTTTTCTATCTTTTTGTGAGTTGGTTTCATAACAGGTACCCGAGAACAAAACAAACTAACTTTTCACAAATAAATTCTCTACAAATTTTTCATGTGCCCTCCTAAAGTATTCAACTTTCGAGGC
Source organism: Pinus taeda (assembly GCA_000404065.3). Taxonomy (NCBI): domain Eukaryota; kingdom Viridiplantae; phylum Streptophyta; class Pinopsida; order Pinales; family Pinaceae; genus Pinus; species Pinus taeda. The sequence continues at coordinate 174,273 of APFE031305204.1, read as the reverse complement.
CTTGATCTCTGAGAACAAAACTAACTTTTCACAAATGAATTATCTAAACTTTTCACACGACCTCTTCAATTATCCAACTTGCTAGGCCTTGGTATCCAAGAACAAAACAAACTAACTTTTCACAAATGAATTACATACAAAAGTAGATGCTACTCAATAAAGAGGAGTAAAAGATAAAAGAAAAAGAAGAAGAGGTAATATATCTCTAATGAGATAGATATAACTTCACCAAGAAATTGAATCTTTATGCCAATCAATCTTCTTGGTGACCATCTACTCCTGACACAATCAATGGCAAGCCAGGATGAAAAGCATCAACCCAATTCACTCGACGATCATGACATTCCAAAACATATTTGACAACAACATCACCCTCTCCAAAAATATCTGTGTTCATTTGTGTTAACCTTAATATCATCAATAGACGATTTTCCTCGTCGGAGCACAAATAACCCATACACAATCAGTCTAATCCAAGGGGCTTCAAATGGCCAAATCTTCCTTAGGATGAAAAGAAACAGACATTACACAAAACATGTCGCTAGTAAGGTTACATACAAGTTCAAGATTTCCAGCTCCATATATTTATTGTTTGTTCATCACTTGCACTGACAATCCAAGGATACTCATTGTGGAACTTAACTCTCCGGATATAGGCCGCAGTGCATATTGTAGTTCCATATATTGATCTTAAAGTCATTCCCTATAACATTAACAAGTAAATTGGAATTATAAGAACTCTTCATAATTGTATTTTTTATTGTTATGTCATATGACTTGTAGTTAATATCATTTACAATCAAAGACACTACTCTTTAGATGGCCTAAATATACACGCACGATGTATACATAAGAAGCTACATGACTAGGAAGCTTCACTAAATCTACCAATTCTAAAACAACGTTGTTCCTTGGATGGGAGAGGGTGGGAATTTTTCTTGCAGCTCTCCTTTGGCTAAGTGGTTGCACTATGACAAACATTTCTGATCCTACCAAAATCACCAAGGACTTGTCATCTGGCCCAACCCCCACCCATTTAGAAGGTTTTAAACTAGTTATACCAATTTGATTACCTTGCGACCTTCTTTTTCCTTGCATGTAATTTCTCACCCCACCCTCCATCCAGTAGTGAGACTCAGATATTCCTCATAGCTCATGAAGAAGAGCTCCAAACAACAATTGGCTCACACACAGGGAAAGATAATATTTTCTTCCCAACCACCCAAGCTAACTCAATTGACATCACTACAAAACTTGCCACTAGACATGTGTAAATTCCAAACATTTTCCAATATAGAGCAAGTAAAGGTAATCTCCTAGTTGATCCGTGAAAATTTTGTCAAAATACATGAGGGAATCACACAACACCAATGTGTTCAAGACCCTCTCCATGTCACCAAGGTGTTAGAGACCCACCATTCCAAAATATAAAAATGGATCCATTGAAACCCATATCAATTGTATAATTTATGGAACTACTGAAAACTAAACCTTGGTGATTAGTTTCAAAGTGTTACTCAATCTTTAAAATACATAAAAAAGAGAGGTTCACATGGACCACAAAACATGTAATAAATATCCAAGTTGGTTGGCTGACCTCCAGACACAAACACGGTTGAGCCTTGTGAAAATGTACTCCTCTAACCAGCCCATCATGCTCATCAAATCTATCAATGTTCCCATCTGATAATGCCATAACTGAATAACCCCACCGTGAAGACTGGCCAGGATCCATATCCTTTTCATATGAAAACTCAACCCCTTTACCCAATTACTCTGGGACTCGAATTTGGTAGACATTGAAAACGATCTTCTAGCCTATATGCCATAAAAGGGGTTGAATCAACATACAGAACCAGTACAAACCCTGGACCAAACCCCACATGCAAAGTCATGAACAATCTAAACCATTTGCCCCATATTTATGTGGTATTGTAGTGATACATTATTATTTCTCCTTTAAGATTCTTATTTATAACAAATGTTGTGAGGTGTTACCCTCCTTTATGGGGAGAAATTGCTTAATGTGAATTTTATAGATGACCTTGCTCTCAATGCAAAGCTCATTCAGTCGTTTAGTGGAGGGAATGACACGATGTCTTGATATCATCACTACAACAAGAGACATCATGGTTAATCAATAAAAGATAGAGGCCTTTATTATTTGGGCAAGAAGACTTTCTAGATTGGCTTGTCAATTAGTTTCTTAAGAGAACTTAAGGTTGAGTTCCCTCATTTTCCTTGATAGTTCCTCTTCATAGAAACTTGAGGTAAGAGAATTCATAGAAACTCTTCAAGTTAGGACCATTTACATGTTATTTTCACATATTAATGAAGGAACTAAAACTATTTTCTGCTATTTTGTAGTATAAATTCATGCTTGTCTCTAAAATAGAAGCTAAGCTTCCTAAGACCAATCATTTTGTTTAAAATAAACCTATTTCCTCTTCTCAACCCCACACCACTTCTAAGGGATATCCCAATAAAATGGATTGAACTCGGTGTCCCCCAATGTAACACTTACAAATAGGATAGGAAAAAAGAAAAGGTGGTTCTATTTTGATAAGAAGTATGAACATTTTGATGACAAATGTAGGGTCATTCACTCTAAGATCACTAAAAAGGCACATGCCATCCTTGTTAAGCAACATTTTTATCAAAATTATATCATAGATATCACAAAATCATTCCTCTCTCTTCCTATCGATGTTCCTTTGCACCTCTTGGTGCAATTGTTAGTCTTATAATTGTTGGTATAAAAGAGCAAAAAGATGAGCACATAACAACAATAATAAAAGAAGAACTAAACAATAAGCCACAAATAGAACAACTTATGTAAGAAAGAAGGTTGGGAAAGATAATTGAGCATAAAAATATATTGATCCATGTTACAATAAGTTGTACTAACTATAAATTTTCCATGCTCAACAAATCTCTAAGCTTCAAGAGGATAGTAATCTTTATAAATAATGACCTCATTCCAAAAAATCAAGCTAACTTAAAGAAGGAGGTTCAAAAGGTAAAGGAAGGAAAATGCAAAATCATTAGAAATTGAAAAGTAATTATTAGGGATATAGACCAAAATGAGAGAAACAATTTGAACTTGGAACATTCTAGATCTTTTTTAAATATGGTTATGGATTTCCATGGCATAAAGCTCATATGTTAAGTTGGATATTGAGTGAAATCAAAATTATTTTTTTAATTTTCTTAATTCATTATGGATCAAAGAAGCCTGAATTCAGAGATTATTTTTTTAGTCAAAACTAGGGAGCATGATGACTCTAATGTCCCTCACATGTATTTCGTTTTTTGTCAACATGGAACAATAAATCCTCTCACAAAGGAATTGGAAGAATAGGCTATTACATAAAAATCATTTTTTCCCACACACTTTACTTCATAAGATAGACCCTCTTAATCAATACATTGTCGACATTAACGTTAAGAGTATTTATATTGCGATTTGTATTTCACACCTATCAACTTTACCATTCATAAGAAAAGTAATAAATGTAAAATTTGTCTTTATAAAACCCTTGAACAAGAAATTCATAGTCTAAGGAATTAAAATAATGTTCTCTTGTTAAGAGACTTTAATGTTAGAACAACAACTAACCAAGCTATTCCTCTAAGTAGTGATTTTGGCCTTAAACCTCTTTGGCTAGATGAAGACCTTGTTTTAGCTAGTAGATGCAAAAGAAACTCTAAAGACATGACCGATAATATATTTAGTACCGTTTTAGTCACTCTTTATAGTATTCAAGAACTTATAATTTGTAATGGTGTAATGAAATCACCAAAATCCAACCAGATGACTTGTATTCAAGGGCTCAAAAGTAATGCCATGGATTATGTGATATTCGATATACTTGTTCAAACCAAATTATAATTTTTTACCTCTTAAATGACCATGAGCCTGACTCTAATCATAAACCTTTAACCTTCACTCTAAACTTTGCTTTGCACAAAAGTCACATGCAATAGAATTGTGAGATTAAATGCATGTGATTTTTAACAAAAGTAAAATTGATCTCTTATTAAAGGATTTAAATAGGCATTTACACCTCTTTACTTATAAGAATAAAACTGAAAGCCTCTATTATGATTTTACTACAACACTCTTTGCTTTTATTAGCAAGTTCTCTACCAAAGTATCATTGTTAGGCCCCAATACTACTAGTGTAACCCCTTATTATTATTAGTACAACCCATTTATTATATTGATGCACCCATGTAGTGCCCATATTGTTACTATTGTGCCCCATAGAAGCTCACTATTGTTATTATTGTGCCCTTACATTATTATTGTTATGTCGGCTCTAATTATGTTATGACCCCTTAGACTCCTATATATAGAAAGGAGGCCTTTTCATTTGTATCATCCAAGAATTATTCATTTGTGTAATGTAAAGGAGGTTGCCCCCTCGAAGAGGCTGAACTCTAAGGTGTTCAAATATCTTTTCTATCTTTTTGTGAGTTGGTTTCATAACATTTGTTATCAGAGCTTTGGATTTTAGGGTTTCGCTACTCCAAACAGGTCATCGTGGAATTTTCGCTATAAATGTTTTTATGTGATGTTTCAAAAGCTAAAAAAAACCCATATGAGAGGAAATCGTGTTGAACCTCAGGTCTGAATTTCAGAGATCTTTGAACTATATTTGCGGAGATATGATTTGAGGAATTTGGTATTTTTGCAGACTCCTGAATTACATTCCAAACAGGTGACCTGGGGAAAATCATCATAACTTCCTCTCTGAGCATCAGATTGAAATTTCGTAAGAATGTATAGAAAGAGGACGAACTGTAGTTTCTTGTATATAGTTTTTAGAGCCAAAGGTTGAAACAGTGACTCATGGCACGTCGTACAATTTCGCTCTACTGAACAGGTCTATAATCAGGTCATCTTGGGAGATTGTGCATAACTCCTTCTTGGAGAATCCAATTTGGATCAGACTGGTGGCATTGGAAAGAGAACGTAGAGGGCTAATACAGATCGCAATTTCAGAACTTAAAGATTCGAAATCACAGAGTTACAGTTGTTTCAAGATCGAGCTCCTAAAATCAAGAAAAAGCAAGATGAGGAAGTTTGATGGCAAGGATCCGGTAAATTGGATACTTCAGATGGAACAATATTTTGATCTACATGGTGTACCACTGTTACAAAAGGTATGTATTTCATCTTCATATTTAGAACCAGATCAATTTTTATGGTATGAAGAGCTTTGTTCTCGTAAACAACTTGTTACGTGGTCAATTTTCACGGAGGAAATGATAGCACATTATGAGGATACAAAGAGCAACACCTTCTTTAGAGCAACACCACAACAATTTGAAAGAGTAAAAGGGCTTTGTGACATATTGGAAAGCAAAATTACAGGAAGCATACCCCTCACAACTATAAAGATGGAAGTGTTGTTTCTCCTATCCTTCCACAACCTACAAGGGTTACATCACAACAGGAGGAAGAAAAAAGAGAAAAAGGGCTTTGTTACAATTGTGATAGCAAATGCACTAAAGGTCATAAGTGTGCTGAGAAGAAATTATTTTACATAGAGTATGAAGAGGAGGAAGAAAGGATCAAGAAACATCAAAAGAAGAGGATATACACCAGGACCCAACCACAGAGAAGGAATAAATGAATCAGACCATATCTTGTAAAGCATTGGCAAGAATTACCACTCCTCAAACTCTCAAGATAGAAGGACATATCAAGAAGAAAAAGGTGCAAGAAACGAAAGATCACATTGAGCATCATGAAATGAATCTGACCATATCTTGTAAAGGATTGAAAGAAATTACCACTCCTCAAACTCTAAAGGTAGAAGGACATATCAAGAAGAAAAAGGTTCAAGAAGTGAAAGATCACATCGAGCATCAACAACAAGTTCTCAAACTTTTAAGGGATAGTGCCACTTTGGTGCAAAATCGAATGAAACAACAGGTAGATCAACATCATAGTGAAAAATGTTTTGATGTAGGTTATTGGGTATTTTTACTGCTACATCTCAAGAAAGCTATTATCAATAAATGGCGACCTTACCGAATGGGAAGACACTTCAAGGTAAAAATGGATCATGATAGTCTTAAGTACTTTTTAGAACAACTATTATCTTTAGAAGAACAAAAAAAATTGTGTCACAAATATGTTGGGTTATGACTTTGACATCATCTATAGAAAATGGAAACAAAATTTTGTTGCAGATGCACTCTGAAGAAAGGATGAGGATGTAGAAGATTTGCTTTGTGCTATTTATATTATCCAATTATATTGGATAAACGAGGCAATGGATGAATGGAAGAAGGACGAAGAAGTGTGCCCACTTATTCAAAAGTTGCAAAAGATCCCAATTCAAAAAATATTGCCAGAAGTTGAAGAGGAAGGAAAAATCATATTGGAACCTGGAGCAGTCACGGAAACAAGAACCCGACAGCTATGAAATTAATCAATTTCAGAGTATCTCATCCAGTGGAATAACTTACCCACTGAAGATTCCACATGGGAGGACAAGAATTTTATTCAAAAGCATCAAGAACTACTCAAGCGTTGAGGACAACACTTTTTGAAGGAGACAGGCATGTTAGGCCCCTATACTACTAGTGTAACCCCTTATTGTTATTAGTACAACCCACTTATTATATTGATGTACCCATGTAGTGCCCATATTGTTACTATTGTGCCCCATAGAAGCCCACTATTGTTATTATTGTGCCCTTACATTATTATTGTTATGTTGGCTCTGATTATGTTGTGACCCCTTAGACTCCTATATATAGAAAGGAGGTCTTTTCATTTGTATCATCCAAGAATTGTTCATTTATGTAATGTAAAGGGGGTTACCCCCTCGAAGAGGCTGAATTCTAAGGCGTTGATCTATCTTTTCTATCTTTTCCTTGAGCTGGTTTCATAACAAAGTCTCTTGATTATTATGCTTTGATCTTTTACTACATCCTGTAGCTGCTCCATTACTCTGGTTATTGTCTCTAGTTGATCTTTTAATTTGGTAACTTCTTCTTTTTCTACGTCATTATTTTCATATGCCATGAGAAGTTTAGTTTCTTGATTGTCTTCATCATTATTGGATGAGTCATTACTATTAGCATGAGTATAATGACTTCCATTATCTTCTTCAGACATCTTTCGTTTGTTATGAGGGCATCTAGCAGCATAATGACCAACTCTACCACAAGAAAAACATTTGAATGGTAGCTTACCTTTGAACCTTCCAGATCCTCATTGAAGATTCTTGACAAAATTTACCTCATATTATTCTTTTGAAATGTATCGTGATTCACTGAGTTTTTATTTTCCCTTTGTTGATACTTTAAATGCGGCTTCTCTCATATCTGACGGTCCTCCTTTTCTCATTTCAAAAGTAGTTGAGATTCCGTGAATCTGCATCATAGTGATGTTATGCAGATCCTCCTTTTCTTCTATGGTAGACACTTTGGATTCAAATTTAGCAAATAAGGATCTCAAAACTTTCTCAACTAAGATAACTTCCTTAATTTCTTCACCCAGATTCTTCATACAATTGACAATGTCATCTATATGTAGAAAGTAATTAGCTATGCTTTCATTACTATGCATCTTAAGAGTTTCATAACGTATTCTGAGAGTTTGAAGCTTACTACGTTTTACCTGATCATCTACTTCGTAGCTTATAATGATTTTGTCCCATATTTCTTTGGCTGGTTTGAACCGCATGACCTTAACAAACTCTGATTTTGAAAAACTTCCTAATAAGATAGTAACAACTTTGGCATTGAGTTCATATTGCTTTCTACTTGCCGTATCTGTAGGAATTGATGATGGATAGGTATATCCTCCTTCCATGATTCCCCAAATATCCATTCCTAGAGATTGTACATAGGCTGAAGTTGTTATTTTCCAATAAGAAAAATTTCTCCCATCGAAGATTGATGGTTTGATGGATCCCTCTCTTTCCTAATTACTCATCCTGATGGATCTTCCTTCAAGTGATCAAGATTCTTTTGAAGAACCTACTCTGATACCAATTTTTGGAAATAATACTGAGAGGGAGGGGGTGAATAAGTATTAGAAAATCAATAACTTTTTCATTTTCATACTCAGATTCATATACGCTACTTCAGTTAAGGGAACTAGTGTGTATACACAACTGTGTTTAATGCAACTAGCATATATCCATTAAACTTGTGATTCAGTTAATCCATTATATGTTGACCTTTAATTAGAGCATCAAAACTTCACTAATCATATAAACAGTAAACATGTGCAGTAAAATAGAACAGATCATCACACATAAGAAGCACACATGAACACCATGATATAAGGTGGAAACCTAATGCAAGACAAAAACCACATGCTGTTGTTTTCTTTAAGATTAGAAAAACCTATTTATAGTCTTGTATTGGCACAGATTCATACAAGTATGCAAGCACCCACATGCAGAAGGCTACAACCTTCTCTCATTCTCCAGCTTCTCCTGGAAGGGAGCTACAACCCCCTAGCTCTTGTACTAGATGATATATTTAGTAGTATGTAGGCGTCAGTCTACAGAAGGCTACGAACTTCTCTTTTCTTCCAGGGACTACGTTTCATAAATTGTCATACTGGATCCATCAATACAAAACAATCACCACTGCAATACAACCATCAACTATAACTACAATATCAATCTCTGAATCACCCAACAACTGAATCACTGAAACCTTGTCATCAAAACATAGTCACCAATACATAAAGTTGAACCCAGAACTCTGCAACAACCACTAGAACCAACAACAACCTCAAATATCAAATCTCATAATGTATATGCTACTTGGCTTTGTGGAACCAGCGTGTATATGCTCTTTCACCAAAGGGAACCCGCATACAGATCTGAAAGTAATTACTTATACCTTCGTTGCAAAAATCAATTTCAGATATACCCAGAACATAAGATATAAAGGATAAGACATGCGTCAGTATTCAGATCTATTCATGATCATACCATATAATGATAATGCATTTTAGTCTTCATGATCCCGGTTCATCAACCTTCATTTGCCACATAGGTGCATCCTTAACAATGCATCACATACCCATAACCAGCATACTGAATCTCACTCTTCATTAGATATTCATCACTTGCACACTATGGCCTAATGATCTTCTCCTCCTTTTATAGTCTTAGGCCTTACTCAATACCATGGACCAAAACCACTTAGAACCAATACCTTAGACCGAATATCTGGGATCAACACTTTGGACCAAATACCATGGGTCAATATCGAAATACCATGGATCAAATACCACGGACCAAATTTTAGTTTTCCAACATGTATGCGCCTTCCCTTCCATGAAAGTGCGTGTCTACGTATACGCTTCTTTTGTTTAATGAACCTGTGTGTATACGTGGGTTGGTCAAGGTGAACCAACATATACCTTTCTTTCTTCATTCTATGTGGCCTGAACTGTGATCTGTCATCTAAGTGGGTTGCCATCAAGTACAACACCTGTATCATCTATATCATAATGCCAACAACTGATAGCTTGTTACATCATGTTGAACTAGTGATGCTAGCATAGATTTTGATATGAAAAACCGTGCTAACCTCTTCTGGCATCCTTACCTAAAAGTGGATGAGAAGTTTATGCTGTTAGAATCTTCGAGAACAATGAGCTGAATTTTGTTAGATGGAGATATGGACGAGCTCTCCCATTTTGAGTACTTGATCCTACCTTTAGGGATCTTTCCCTTGAGATGTGGACCTTCATCTCTGTTTTGTGGATCCCTATCTCCCTCTCCCTTCCTATAAATCAAGTCCCTTTCCTCCCTAAATGGTTGGTCATTGCTTGCGTACATTCCTATGTTGAAACTATGCCCAAATGCTACCCATATAACTAAGGAGAAGGAGTGCTTGAATGGTCTTGGCTTGGATCTGGAAATCCACTACAAAGGAGGTCTCCAACATCAAGGCAATGGTTGTATGCCTCCATTTTGGTTCATTAATAAATACATATCGTTGTATAATTTCCATAAGTGTATAAATGTTTATTCGTTTAACATGATGCTCCTTGATTTGTCATATAGTTTATATTTGAATTATACTATGTATGGTCTTGTATCTCTTGTTGTCTTTTGATCTCTCTTGCAAGTATTCAAATGAAAGAAATAGCGAGGGGTGATCTTGGAAGCTAAGAGATTGGGATCATTATCAAGGTTGAGCACATAGCATCAAAGTTAGGTAGGTTTGTCTCTCACATTTCATTTTTCAACATAAACTATGAGAGTTTTGCACTAGTTTTTATCGTTTCTTACTATATCCTCTCATAGGGCTAGAGAGATCAATTCTATGCGCAGAAGACAGTTATCTTCACAATGCAATGACGACTCCACTGGGGAGTGTATAGCCCTTTCAACCTCTTTCTTCGATTTGGTCTTTCGATTAGTTTAGCCAACCATTGAATTATCAATGATTTTGATTTTGTATAGGTCTGTACATTGAGTGGTTACTACTTTAGAGTGCTAATTTTGGATTTCTTGTTGAAATTCTATTTATTTTTCTCATTCTTTCTCGTTGAACACATTTTTTCCTAGAACAATCGCACTACTTGCACATTTTTCTTGATAACAACCACGATGAAAACCCTGTTAGCACGGGCTTGACTGTAATAGTCACGCTGATCCCAAAGATTTGATAAATTTAGTTTTTTTTCATAGGGTCCAATGTGTCTTAACCTCTAAGGTCTTTCCCTGTCCTATATTCTTGGGTTTGTTAGTGTTTTAACTAATTGTTTTGATTAATTTGGAATATTTATCTCATTGGCTTTGAAGTGAGGTCTGATTACGTATTATGGTTTTAGGTTAGTTAGCCTTCACTTGCTTCTTGTTTTTCATTGGGATACCAGTTTTCTTGATTGATTGAGTGTTCTTTTTCTGTGGAAATCATTCATAAACATTATTTTGCATTTGCTTTATCTTGTATTTCAAAATTTTCTTTTCAATTACATTAGGTCAATTTGCATTTGGAAATCATTTTTGTTTGATTATCAAGTTGAAAGAACTACATTATTGTTTGATTTAAAAAGAAAAGTGAAAAATATTTTCATGTAAGTGCATTTGAATCGAATTTCATTTTGTTTTGGTTGATGCATTCGTTGCAATAGATCATTTAAAATCAAAAGGAAAACATCATTTATATAAGTGCATCTTAGTAAAAGTGAAAATAATTTTACTCTTGAAAAGTTGCATTTAGGAGAGTGAAAAGTGAAAATCATTTTTACTTTTTGGCATTTGATTTGGAAACCGAGAGTGAAAGTTAGTAGAATGTATTTTGTTTGATACATTATTGTTTGAAACTTCTTCCATTGATTAGTATAACTTTCATCGAAATGGAAAGTTTTTCTTTCCTCATATAGCTGCATGTTAGGCATTCAAGTGCATCATTTTGATCCCCAAAACTGAAACATTATTCGAGATAAACATTAAAATTTACCCAATTAACCTAAGGATCATTTGGAACTTAATGAAAACATTTATATGTGTGGGCTAGAGACATGTTCTGGTGTCTATAAACCTAACAACTATTATTATCTACCAACATTGTATCCTGGGGGTGATATCCCATTCCACATACAAAAGTATATAAGATCGTTCTCCAGTACTTTCAGTTATATTGGAGGGTCTCCATGTATGGCAAGTATATGAGAACACTCTCATCAAACAGTTACACACTAGACAATGCTAACACAGATTTGTGCTCCCTATACCGTCACATATATATTGGGAGACCCCACTAGGTTTCTATCATTTAGCCACATATATTATAATCGATACTCTTGTAGGCATGATACAACAAAAACAACATTGGGGGAGATTTTCCTTCATACTTTAAGTCGTTGGTTTCGCTAAGGTGTATATTACAGTTCATATATACTTGGTAAACCCTTTTTTCCAGATTACCCATTTTGATTTACATTCTTGTTTTAAATTTCTAAAATTTACCACCCATGATAACATTTCCTACCCATGCAATTCTCCTTGGCCTCATTATGCCTTATTAATGGTAAATTTTAATTAAAGCTTAAATAAATCACCTCTTGTCCTTTTGAGATTGAGAGAAGGTCATCATCGTAAAACAACCAAATTCACCTCACATACCCCCTTCACAATATGATATTCAAGGGTTATCACAAGGAGTCCATCCTGAGATTCCAGAGTCACTTGAAGATCAAGGTTTGGAACTTGGAATTGTGTTGAGTATTCAACCCCTTGCTCCTCATCCTCTACCTCGAGAGTCATTTTCGTCATTTCAGGAATATGAATGAGAAAGTCCTGAGGTTCCTTAATAGTTCTTGTTGTTTCCACCGAATCCACTTTACGATCCTTTAGTGATATCTCCTCAATGCCTATATAGTATGTTTGATAATCCTAACGTACCTTTGGAATGCTTTCCTAGTACGTCGCGGGTTCCTCGTTGTCAACTGTTTCTACCCATGGCATCAGAGGGTGAGATGCCATCTACACCAATGTCTCCTCGAGATACTCTTCTGGAAGTCTTAGTAACTGATACTCCTGGTGTAGGTGATTTTTCTAAATACCCCTCTATGCTTGAAGGATTTCCATATGTTCCCTCTCCTTATATGGGTAGTGGGATGAATCGACCCCCTAAAAGCAGCGAATCTGTACTTCCTTCGAATTATACCTCTCTCAGTCATTTGGTTTTAGGTACTCCAAGTGCATCTTTTCTTTATCACCACCCAATATGGCCATAAGGAGTTATGCCTACCACTAGCATGTTTGTTTCAAACATGGCTTTCAAAATTCCTGTTCAACCTTTGGTTCCTTCCCAACCTACAATGACCATTGGGGCAGTTTATGTCCTTATAGTTTCTTCAACTCCTCTTTCGACTGCTACAATGGTTACACCTCCTCCATTGAGTGGGCGATCTCTCCCACCACATAGGGGGCATCCTCCTCCTCCATGTGTACATCCTGTCTTTGGTAGAACTTATGTGAGTGCCAGATGCCAAACTCACGTTATGGGAGTAAGCCAAACTATTGGTAGGATTCCTTATCCTGGTGGAACCTCCATTCCATATATACCTAGTCAAATTCCTTATCAACAACCTCTTTCAGCTCAAATAACTTGCTAATAGCCATTCCCTCCTTATGGTTCTCAGTCACCTCAAAAACCACCTCTCAATCAACATGTAATATCCCAAATGCAGTTTGGTCCTAATCCCTCATTTGGGTCATTTGGTCGATTTCAGTTCGCTTTTGGAACTTATCTTTTAGGATATGGTAATCCTTTGCAACAAGTCTCATATCAACAAAAAGGAACCCATAAATATCCACAAGGAACCTATCAACAACAAGGACCTTACATGCAGCAAGGACCTTACGTGCAACAAGGATTTTATCAACAACCATTGTAGAAGCAACAAGGTCAATTGTTGCATTAGCAAGGTCAACCATTGCATCAATAGCCCTATGCTCAATAGCCCTCACATGCTACCTATCCCGCTTATGGTTGTCAATGGCATGTATCGTGTCAATATAAAACCTATACTGGTTAGAACACACCTCATTGGGGACAAACTCAACCTTTGTATGGTCAAAATTCCTCCCAGTGGAGGTAGTACCAAAATCCCTATGTTCAAAATCCACCACTATGGGGGGAAAATCAATATCAACAAGTCTAGAATCCTTAATATGGATGTTATCAAAGACCTTTCATGTCTTTTAATCCTCAATTGTCATTTTTAGCTACATTGGAGTTACCGGATGTGTCAAGGCTTACAAATAACCCAACACTCCATTCACCATATTGGCCTCTAGTTCCTAACAAAATTCCCGGTGATTATGTGAAATTCGAAGGGAAGTCTCAAAAATATCCCCAAGCTCATGTCATTACTTACCATATATGGTGATTGTCCAACACTTTGGTTGACGATTCCATTCGACTGCATCTTTTCCCTCACACTCTAATGGGTGTCGCTGCAAAATGGTAGATTGTGTTACCTCGAGGTGCCTTTCAATATTTAAATACCTTGGATATGGACCTTCTCACTCATTTTAAGGTACCTGTTTATATGAAACTAGGAACCATTTTCTAATGTCTTTGAAACAGACGACTACTACTCACATCTGCGATCACATCCATGAATGGAGACGTCAAAATCATCTTATTAAGTTCAATATCCCTGATGATATTTTAACCAAATAGTTTACAAACTCATTCTTTAAGAAAATCACCAGAGACATAGCTATGGGTGGCTCTATGACTAGAGAACAAGCCATCACCCATGCTCAATATCTAGATTTGGTTTATTCACAATCTGGCACGCTCTGTGATCTTTTCCCTGATGCCCCACTACCTTCTACCAATTCAACATCTTCTCAAATTGCGGAAACACCACGTGTTGATTGTATGATTGGGTCAGTAGCTCAATCTTCTAGTAATTCTTCTTCTTCTTCTATGAAGCATAAATCTGTTCCTACTACTACACCTTCTTCTCCTTTGAATACTCCCAAAAATCCTTTTAAAACTTCTCAGGTGAATGTTGTCCAATCCACCACAGTAGACAAAGCCTTGGAAGGGAAAAATGAGGGTAAAGGTACGGGTAAATATGATACCCTTAAACATGATTCTCTTAAACTGTTTGCGATAATACACCCAAACACAAGTCAAAATATCTTTGTCTTATATGTGACGAAGATCATTATACCAAGTATTGTATCCATCGCATTGAGGTTAGTCATCTTCTAAAAGGCACCCCAGGGACATCGACCATGCTGAAAGAACCCTTTCCATCACAACAAACTAAATTTTTATATCAACCTCAATCCTCTACATCTAGAGGTTCTCAAGTTTTTATGAGTGGCCCAACACCTGTCTTTGTTGCTACTCGATCAAAGGATTATGAGACTGCTACCAAACCAGTTGTGGAAAACGATGTCATTAATACGCCTTCTACTTCCACTCTTCCCAATTCTCATCCTCTTCATATTGAATGACCTAGTAATGATTATATTATCCGACTACCTCCCAAAGTTGTTGTCTGGAAGTCATCATATAATATGAACGTGTGATTTGCTCATTATTATAAGATTATGGAGGATTTAGCTCAAGCGCATTTGTGATGCCATCTTTGGAAGTTCTTGAGACTTGCCCATCACAAAGGAAGGCATTACTATCTGGTATTGGAGGGATTAGTCCTACAAATTCAATCCTGATTACATTTTATCTCGAAAACCACGTTTCTCATCTCCTGCATAAACTTTCCTTTTTTATACAAGTTTTTATCAAGGGAAGACTATTCATTGGACTATTATTGATGAGGGTGACTATACTTGCATCATTTCCCTTTCATGTTGGAAAGTTATTGGCTCTCCACCTCTCAACTAGTCCCCTAATACATTGGAAGATTTCGATGGTAGAGGTTCTCATCCATATGGTATTCTCAATAACTTGCTACTTCAATTGGAAGGAAAAAATGTTAACCCGGAAGAAGAAGTTGACGATGCCAATTTGAATTACAACCTTCTACTTGGTCATAGCTAGACCCATGCAATTTTTTGAGTGGTTTCTACCCTATTTCATGGGCTTGGTTTTCCTCATCAAGGGAAAATAGTCACTGACAATCAAATTGCATTTTTTTCTTCTAATTCCTCAAATGGAAATGTGCCATATATTGGGAATACCGATATCCGATATCCCTTATGGGAAATTTTTCCCTTCCATGTTCGAATGTCACTTCAATTGACATGGTCTCGACTCATCACGATCCTTTGGTCATTTCGCGTCTTGATTAGATTGATTGTTTTGGTGATGTTATAACACTTAGTCCCGTAGAGAAAGCATATCAGGCTAATATTTCGGCTTCTGCGGATACTTCCGAAACTCATCATAATTTCAGTATGAGTCTAGATACATAATTGCAATCTCCATGACTTGGTTCTTGGGATTTTTTAGATCCTTTGAATGATATTTCCAACTGATGAAAGTATCATGGAAGTTATGTGTCGGAAGGAAACTCCATGGAATGATACCCATCATTGTTCCTCCTTTCTCCCAAACCTTGGTGAGATTTCTTCTTTTCTAGAAACCCTTGTTTCTAGTGTACTAACTCATTCACTTCAAACACCTATTTCGGTTCACGAAGTGTTATCCAAAGGAAACATAGGTAATATTTTAGCAACCATGCGTATCGTCTTCTCAGTCCAACCTCATATTGTCAAAAGAATTCACTTGGGGGCATATTTTTCTCGTGATGAGCTTAATATTTTCACATCCTCCTTCATGAGACTTTCTCACCAAGTCTTTACAATTTGCCCATTTCTGCAATGGGTTATTGATTTTCTGACTCGTAACCGTCACTTGCCCAGGGGGCATGGAGGAATTTTCATTATTGTGTATCATTCCTTTAATTGTCCGAGTTGATGCTTACATCTCATGCCAATGGTAAAACTACGACTTTATTCTCTTTTGATCAATTACCTAAGTCCCGAAATGGGCTCCATGTGACAATTTATGATCCTCAATTTCGCAACATTAGTGTGTTTTTCATTAGTTTGCAAATGGTTTTGGTGTGTTTGTTTTATTTTTCAAACGTGTTTTCCTCTGTTTACTGTATGTTCTACTTGGTTTGTAGATGTCATCGAACCTTTATGTTAGTTTTGCTAATGGTATTTTTCGTAGTACACATAATCTATCTTCCTCCACATGGGAAATCTATGACCCTAATGGTGAGTTAGTGAATTTACAAGGCACATGTTTAGGTCATACCACTAATAACATTACCGAATATAGTGCGGTTATCGAGATTTTGTGAGAAGCCATTGCTCTTGGCATTAGAGAGTTAGTTGTTAATATTGATTCAAAACGCATTGTACTACAACTTAACAGACATTTAGTTAGAAACCCTCAGATTTTGAGAATGTATTTGTGATTTCATGTCTTGGAATGAGACTTTGATTATATCACTTATAACCATATTAAAAGACATTTGAAAACATTAACATGTTACATCAAAATATCAAAATCTATGTTCTGAGAGACATGGCTTCTCGAGCTTACATAAGTGCATAAAAATAAAACTAGAGATGGGTATCCACCAACGTGGTGCTCATGGTAGCACGAAACAACTATGATGACTCAGTTCAGCAACCGACGTAGTCTGGAGGACACCCCTACACTATGATATCACAATGGTACCTCATCAATAGACATGTATCCTGGAAGGCGCCTTGTCAAGGCTTTTAGGTTGCATTCCACCTCTACGATTAGGTCAACTCCCTCCTCATCGAGAGCATCCTCTATCTGTCATGCCACTTGCCTATCTATCGAAGAAACCCCTTTAGGTCTCTCTGGTCTAACATATGCAAAATCACAAGTGTCAAATCTCAGTACACATGAAACAAAAAAAAGCCAAAAACTTTAAAAACTTAAAAAAATAGTTTTTACCTGCATCGGTCCATTGCGTACTAGGTGGAAGTGGAAGTTCATAACCTCCCCATAAATTTGTGCCAACATACATCCAATCATCTACCATGATTAGTTGTTGTCGCAGCCATCCAAAAAAAGATGGAGGAAATGACATTCACTGACCACCACCCTATCGAGGAATTAACTCACCTCGCCTGAGGAATCGTGGATCCCTGGGCACTCATGCATACACTTATATCCACTGAAATATGAGCAATGGTACATGTTACAAGAAGAAATTCACCAAGATAGATCCATAGCTGAACTATTTTAGCTTCCATGTGTTGCATTTTGTAAGATGGATCTTCATGTTGAGCAGCAATCCTTCACACCAGTTAAAAAATGTGGGACCTAGACGGTTAATGTCATACTGGAAATGAGACTTTGTTTCTTCATGTAAAGCCTAAGCCCCAAATATTTTGGCCATGGTATGGAGAATTCTTCCTAGCGGGAGATTGGTGATGGTCTTTATGTCTATCTTCCCACTCTGAGTTTTCTAAGTGCTTGGGAAATGTCTTGTGATCATCATATTTGTAGTCTCCTCTTCAGTATGAGAAATGAACAGCTAAATCTATTGTCTCCTTTTGGACAATCCTATAATGAAATAGATGTTTGTGAAATCTATCTCAAGTTCTTGGTCCCCAATCATAAAGATTTGGCGTTCTACATCTCACCAACCAATCAAATGCTACAGTAACTTGATCTAGGTTATAATCCTAGGAATCTGGAAGAATTTGAGTAACCTGCATGCTCAAAGGGAAGCTATGCAATTTGGGTTTTCGACTGCCTAATGATCTTCTACTTCATGCCCTCTCTCTTTCCGTTCGATCATGAATTTTTGTTGATTCACATGTGGAGCATTCATTAAATACATTTTCATGAGCATCTATGGAAACAAATTTGGGAACAAATCATTAAACATGGATGAATTTTAAAAATAAAATTTCTAACTTTGTGCCAACACATACTTCTTTTATATTTTCCCATGCTTCCAACATGTTGACACAGCTAACCATAGGCTGAGCAACTCAGGTTCAATGGGTAAAACCTATGTTGATTGCCCTCGACACAATTTTTTTTCAAGCCCTCCTTACTAACTATCCTATGGATGAAAACACCTAAAATCATAATCCAAATTAATAGAAGAGACAAATCTCTTACCTGCAACAAACAGATCTAAGAACGATATCCTGTATTGGTCGCACTCATCACCTGAAGATTGGGAAAAATAGTGTAAAAAGTTCTCTCTGATTTACAAAATATGAAATGGTAAAAATGTTTTTACTTTTTGATTTTTTTATAAGTTTTTAAAATACATTTTTACCAAATTAAGGCACATTTTACTTATGTTTTAAATATTTTCCTCGAAATGGGTAATGTGCATTTCACTTGTGTAACGATAGGTCATGGATACATGGTGATGGTGATTAATTTTGACTGAATCAATGAGTTTTAGTTTATCACTTTTTTGGACTCGTTAAAAATAAATGAAAAAGGAACCCCGTGGAGTCATCTTTAAGCTCTTTTTTGACTCTTGAAATATGGAAGGATTGTCAAGTCCCTGTCATTTCAAAGTTGTTAAAGTAAATGAAATGATATCTACTTGGTATAAGTTTAACCCTTTTCCGGACTAAGATAGACTATTGTATGAAAAAAGGAATACCTTAGTCGAACATGACTGAGAGGTTCTTTTGAAAATTAGTTTCTACCTTTTTAGATTTGAGAGACTATCTACAAAAATGTATCTTTGGATTTTTCTTTTCCACCTCATTTTCAAACTATCTAAATATGAAAAATATGTCGAGTTACTCCTCCTTTGGCCTCATAAAATTTAAACGACGTAGGACTTCCTCTCTCGAGGTGCTAACTCCACCGCTCTCTCTCACTTCATCTCCCTCTCACTTCCCTCCCTTTTCCTCCTTTCTCTCTCTCTCTTTTTCATCCTTCCCTCTCTCCCGATCTATATTTCTCTCTTCCCATTACTCCCTCTCCGTCTCTCTCCTCCACACACCTATTGCACTCCTCTCCATTACGTACTTATCACACTCTCACTACAGTGGGCACCCATTGCTATGGAACACCTACCTTTCCCATCACACATTTTCGGCTAACCGTGCCCAGGTGGCTCACCCCTCAGTTATGTGTGTGCACCCTTCCAAATAGCCGATGTGCATTTGGTTAAACATGGCTATCTTCGAAGTTCATTTTTTCGACTCTCCACGAGATGGTGGGTCATCATGGGAACTTGTCCAACTTGAGCTGCTGACACCACCCCTCTCTCTCACTTCATCTCCCTCTCACTTCCCTCCCTATTCCTCTTTTCTCACTCTCTCTTTTTCATCCTTCCCTCTCTCCCGCTCTATATTTCTCTCTTCCCATTACTCCCTCTCCTTCTCTCTCCTCCACACACCTATTGCACTCCTCTCGATTATGCACTTATCAGAGGCTCGCTACACATTGTGCCCATTATGTTGGGTGGGCATGCACTGCTATGGCACTCCTGCCTTGCCCATCGCACGTCTTTTGTTAAACGTACCCAGGTGGATTACCCCTCAATTATGTGTGTGAGCCCTTCTGACTAGCCCATATGCTTTTGGTTAAACATGCCTATCTTCGGAATTCGGTTTTTTGACTCTCCACGAGTTGGTGGATCATCACAAGAACTCCTTCAACTTGAGGCCCTTACACCACCCCTCTCTCTTTCACTCCCTCTCCGTCTCACTTCCCTCCCTATTCCTCCCTTCTCACTCTCTCTTTTTCATCCTTCCCTCTCAACCCCTCTATATTTCTCACTCCCCATTACTCCATCTCCCTCACTCTCTTCCCTCCCTCCTCCCTTCCCTCCCTCCCTCTCTCTCTCCCCATTTCGTTCTCTCCTTATCTCCTTCCCTTTCTTTCTCCCTTGCTCTCTCTCTCTCCCCTTCTCTCAACCCTATCTCTGTCTCTCTTCTCATGTCCCTATCCCTCACCCTCCTTTAATATTTGTCTATCCCATCCTATTACTTTCTCTCTCCCCTTCATCATATTTCCCTCTTTACCCTTCTCTAACTCTCTATGTCCCCTTTCTCTCTCCCTTATCTCCCTCACACCTCTCTCCTCACTCTCACTCGCTCTTTACTGATATCTCTTCCTCCCTTCCAATCTCACTCCCCCCCTTCTTACTCACTCTCCACCTTTTTATTTCTCTTCTTTTCTCTCCCTCATATACATACACACACACTCTCTCTCTCGACCCTACCTCCTTCCCTTCCCCTCTCCCTCTCCCTCACCTTATTTCTATGTCTCTTTCTCCTAACCTACAATTTTCTCTATCCCGTTCCTCCCATCTCTCCCTCTACATTTATTTGTCTCATGATATCCCCTTTCTCCCTCATCTCTCTGCATCCCCTACCCCCCCAACTCCCCCCTTCTCACTTGCTCTCCACCCTTATCTCCCTCTCTCTTTTTATCCCTCTCTTTTCTACCCCATTGCTCTCTCTCCCTCTTTCCTTTTTACCTCTCTCTAACGTTTTCCATCTATACCTCCATTTCTGTCACTTAACTTTATCTCATGCTCTCTCTCTTCCTTCTACCTGCCCCCTCTTCTCCCTCCGACACCTCTCTCTTGCTATATCTATACCCCTTTTCTCTCTCCACTTTCTCATTCCCATGTCACTCTATCTCTACTCCTCTCCCCCCTCATTTCTATAACCAATTTCTCTCTCTCTACCCTATCTCTCCCTGCCCCCTTTTCTCTTTCCCCCACCCCCGCTCTCTCTCTTTATCCCCCTACCATACTGTCTCTACCCCTTTTCTCTCTCTCCTCTTTCCTTCTCACCTCTCTCTAAGAGCTTCCATCTATACCTTTGCTTCTACTCTTCACTTTATCTTATACTATCTCTTTTCCCTCTAATTACGCACTCTTTGTTCCCCCGTCTCTCCCTCTGTGTGTCTATACCCCTTTTCTCTCTCCCCTATCTCACTCCCATCTTACTCTCTCTCTCCTCTCTCTATACCCATTTCTCTCCCTCTACCCTATCTCTCCCCTTTTCTTTTTCCGAACCCCTTTATCTCTCTATATTTCTCTCTCTTTCCCTCCCTCCTCTAACTTTTCTACCTCCCCACCCGTGCTTTCTCTCCCTTCCTTCATCTATACCCTTTTCTTACACACCTCTCATTTTGAATCCCTAACTTTCTCGCTCCCTTTCTCTCTTCACCCCTCCACGCTCTCTCTTGCTTATTCTTTTCCCTTCTCGCAGTTCCACACATTTCACTCTCTCCTCTAAGAGAAGATTCGCAATATCACATATCTATATAAAACCAAAGAAGTTTTAATGTACAAAATCAACCAATTGAATAATTATATATTTACATTTGATTTAAGAAAAAAAAGTTAATTAGTTATCTTCTTATAATATAAGGCGCAGAAAATAATTGAGATATAATAGTTAAGTTATACTAGTAAATAGATTGTAAAATCACATGTACAATGAAAATTTATATAATAATTAGTACAACCTAAATGAACCTTATTTATTCTTTACTATGATATAGTGTTAATAAATAACTTAATTATATCAAATACATGTCACTTAAAAAAAACTATTTTGAGTACTAAATTGAAAAATAATTTACTAAAACTGAAACTTTTTTTTTTTTTTTTTTTTTGGATAAAGACTAAATCCGTTAATAAAGGAAAAAAAATATAGTACAATCAAGCCTGGAAACAGGCAGAGTCAAGAGAAACAAGAACATAGGCAGCCGGAAAGGATATGCAATCCACGTCGGCTCCTAGAAGCGAAGAGAAGAGAGAGGAACACAGCAGGAAGAAACTAGAAGAATCTGAGAACAAAACAAAGCATATGAATCTACCCAACATGGGAGGGATCAACTATGCGAAATTTTTTCCCTTTCTTTTTACCAACTTTGACCCATTCAGGAGGGCATTGCTGAACTGGCGTGATTTGCAAACTGAGCTGGGTTGATTGAGAGATTTCCTTATCTGAATCCGAGGTGGAGGATTCATGATTCTTTTTCTGAGAGCTTGGCTGTACAGATAAATCCTCAGGATCAGCCGAGGGCGGTTCCTGCGCTGTCTTGGTCTCCATTTCTTCCTCATTTATCTCCTCTTCATCCGAGCTGAAATCAAAATCATCCATGGGGGGAGGGTCATGAGGCTTCTAGCTTTTGGATTTCTGCTTAGGGTTGCCTTTCTTTTTTGGGGCAGGCTTTGAGGGACAAGAGCTCTGAAGGTGCCCTGTGAGATGGCAGATGCGGCAGCGGAAAGCTATATTCTCGTAATCCAAGTGCTGAGTCCAATGAAAGTCTCCAATTTTGAGATTGATCTTGTCCGGAACTCCTTTGCTTATGTCTATTTCTGCACATATTCTGGCAAAGGTGTATAGGCCTTTTTCCCCTCTGGAAATGTCTGTGTCTAGGAAGCGGCCTAGAGAATTGCCAATTCCTTCGAATACTGCAAAATGCCAAAGATGAGCTGGGAGATTAGGGAGTCTGACCCAGATTGGGAGCTTGGTGATGATTGCCGAAGATGGATCGAAGTCCGGGAACTAGGGGGTGAGGAATAAACCTGCTGAGCCCTAAAACCAGGGCCCTGCTTTTAGAGCTTTTTGGTAGTCCTCCTCAAAAGCAAACACCGTTATGAAAAAGCCCTTTGAGCATAATAAAACCTTGCAGTTGTTGGTCCAGTTAGAGTGGATCCACTGGTAGAGATCTGCTGTCCGTGACCACAACCCATTAAACCTGCAAATAATGCCTTGCTCTGCAAACTGTTGGGTTTGCTCATCCAGTGTGGGATGCACTATTTCAATGGAGGGAGTCTCCTCAATTTTGTCCACCAGAAAAGGTTTGGGAGCCTGAACTGGTGGGATTGTCTTTTCCTGCCTCGGTGTATGGACAACATCCTTATATGAGAATGCCTTGGCTGAGGAAGACTGTCCTGCCGCTCCTCCTCTCAATCGAAGGGAAAGGATAATGGAGGCATTTCTTTTAATGCTGTAGTAAGAAAGGGGGTGAAGATCCTCTAGTTGTTTACCTTCGTGGAGAAGTCGTTGAGCTGCAGAGGGAATTCCCAGCTTAAGTTCCAGCGCATGCATGAGGTCCCTAACGAGATCTTGAGAGCCTACCCAATGTAGCAGAGTTTTGCCTGAGAGGAGCTTGATCTGGTCTGAAACGAGGCATTCCAAGACCTTTCATGTCGCTCAGGCATTTTGTCAAACAGTTCAGTCGCAGAGTCCAAACTTCTGAGTTTCGCAAACCCTGCTTTCATAGTATTCTAGGAGAATACCTTTTGTGCAGCCACTTCTTGATACACCTCGCGCGTGCCCTCGTTCCTCACAGGAATGGTGGCCAGTGACTTCTTTAACCCTCCTTCAGACTTTGAAAGCTCCACGAAATGCGCATCAGCAGAGGCTTGCTCCGCATCGTTCGGGGCGGAGCTCGAAACCTGCACCTCTTCTATTGTGCTCGCCCTGGTTTCTTGAAAGGCTACACGAAACTGAGATTCGCGGCTTGGCAATGCAGCAAGATCCGACACACACAGAGGCCGGGGCATCAATGCCCAGGGCTTGGGAACCCTCGCGTGATCATTCTCCAGCACGATTCTGTTGGATTTCCAGCCTTCGATGCGTTTGAGGAGAATATTACCCACATATAAAGAGTCCTCCGGTCCGCCATGGCCATCGAAAGCACCGAAGAGAGTGCCGAAGGGAGAAATCGCAGCCTGACTGTGGTCCTCCAACAGTCGTCTTTCTCTAAGTTCCATTCTCGATAGGGTAAGTACTGGATCGCATTGCTGGTAAAATTCCTCCACATCAGTGGTGAGGGCTTTGGACAATCCAGCTCGACGGCCCTTGAAATCCTTGAAAACTCCTTCGACAGTGCGGCCATTGTAAGGTTCAGCAGCGCCCTCCATGCTCTCTCCCCTCGGCTAATGTTCACCCTTTTTCCCTACTAAAACTGAAACTTAAGAAAAACAACAAATAACAAATTTAAATTAGAAATATAATAAAATGAATTTAAATAAACGGATATATGAAAATGTGGTCAAATGGATATTAAAATGCAACGAAGACAGATAAATGTTAAACGATAGAAAAACTAGGACTACAAAAGTGTTAACGAATAAAAGAATTAAAACTACTTTAAAACAAAAGGTTACCATTCTCCGCCGTCAAATTTATAAAATCTGACTATGTAGGAAGGTCGAATTTATAAAATTAGTAATACTATGTATATTTCTGTCTCTTGAAATGTATTTATGATAAGCTTATCTCAAAGTAAATTTAAATATTCCAGTGCGTCTCAAAGTACACTTAAACATTCCAGTATTTCAGAGTAAAATTTCTAAGTATGGAAGACCTAAAATGAAGGCGTTTCGACGTTGTGCATGACCAACCCATGTGAAATCGAAGTATGGAAGACCTAAAATGAACGCGTTTCGACGTTGTGCATGACCAACCCATGTGAAATCTAAGTATGGAAGACCTAAAATGAACGCGTTTCGACGTTGTGCATGACCATCCCATGTGAAAAGGCGAAGCAAAATTATAGTAACAAGTTTAAAATAATTTTTGATTGGGCACGATGAGAGGCCAAACCGACACCCTGAAAACCAAAACTGATTTACCCACATAATACTCTCGCACATAATGCATATCACAGTAATGCTTTATTAGTCTGGTACCCAGATTCTATCAATGACATTTCGATCACATGCAAATTAAAAGAACGAAAAACTGTATAACATGCACGTTTTCATAATACTAATATACTCTACAACTGCAACAAATACCAAAATTTATTTTTTATTTAAAATTGCATAAATTTATAATTAATGATAATAAATTTAAAGAATTTTGATTAATATTTTTTTTTAACTAAATATATTTATAAATTTATTAAAATGTTATTAAAATTAATTAATTTTTATATAATTTAGTTCTGTGATCTAAGAAAATAGTTTTTAGCCAAAATCTCATTATATTGTAATTTGTGGAGGCCCTTTGGTAAACCAAAAACGTAGCGTGATATGAATTGTGAGAACAAGTTCATTTTTGGTCCAAAAGACGTCCACAAATAGAATTATGAAGTAGATTTCACTAAAACCTATTTTCTATATATATATTATAAACATAATATTTAATTACCTTAAAATTAAATAATTAAAATATTTATTTAAATTTATAAAATTAATTTAATAAATCTTTAGAAACATATATTTTAAATTTCTATCAAAATGTTTGTCACAATATTAGTATTTTACCATTAAAATTATTCATAAAATTATATATAATAGAAACGCTTAATAGAGGTAAAAGAATTTTATAAGACAAGTGGATACGGAGGATGATTATAGACTTCCAGCGTTTCAAAAGAAGTTCTAAATCTTCAATGGATGGATTTTCGAAGAATCATGAGGAAATCGCCTCCTTTCACGGCATCTTCTGTTAGAATTTCCTTCCGACATCATTAATATTCTTGAACCAGTAACGTAAGTCAAATAATGTGATGATGTTGTGCAGATGATTTTCCATAGACTCTGTCAATGTCATTAATCATAGACATTTGGCCAAACAAACAAGTCAAAATATCTGTGGCGACGTTGAATAATTGACTTCCCTTAAATTAACAACCTGTCATCACGACTGAACTGGGTTGCTAGCTTTAATATTTATATAAAAGTTAAGTTTAATTTAAATATTAAAATGTATATATTTAAAAAAATATATAGTAATGTAATGTAGTGGCAAATACACATTAACATAAAATATAACATAAAATAAATAATGACATAATTTTTTGAAAGGAAAAGTTAAATTAATGATAAAACAAAATGAACAGGTGGAGGCTGATTGGGCTCGCTCTTAGAATATCAGAATTCTAGAGCTTAAACCGAAATTATTTCTATTTAGACAAAGTTAAAAGTATCTATAGACTAGCGAAGTTACACACCTGGGATTGCACAGCAGCACCCCATTTGAATGATGATGATTACTG
The DNA here is from genome assembly GCA_000404065.3 of Pinus taeda. NCBI lineage: Eukaryota > Viridiplantae > Streptophyta > Pinopsida > Pinales > Pinaceae > Pinus > Pinus taeda. The sequence continues at coordinate 147,822 of APFE031305204.1, read as the reverse complement.
CTTTGCTTTGGCGCATTTTTCTCCTCCGAGCATTCCAAATCAATCGTTAATTCCACGATATCTCAGCGCTCAAGGGAAAATGCAACCCTGAATAATGAGGAAACGAAAGGTCGTGAGTGAAATTTGAAATTTATTTGAGATTCATGAAATTAATTCACATAAAGGAAAGAAAACTAGCTAGCCCAAAGCAGGAAAGAACATATCATACTTATTAATAAAAGAAACCAAAGAAAAGTTATAAGAGAACTGATCTTCAGGAATGAGAAAAAAACCCTTGAGTGCCTGAAATGCTTTCTGCAGTCTCATTGGGTTTTTGTGCAGCAGGGGATGATGGATATGCATCTCCTCCATCACATCACATACAGACACACACGAACATGGAGACAAATTCCCAAGAAAAGACACAAACCGGACTCAAACGCACAAGAAAACAAGATAACAGCAAATAATGTGTTACAACACCATAAACAACTGATAGAGGTGCAGAAACATACATGATATATATGGACTGACCTATTGTTTCTCCAACTGACAGTGTAGGCGCCTTTGTCTCTCCAACCCAGTTCTAATCAAATGCGATAGATTACCTATGGAATTCGGATCCACTTTCATCAACTGTCAGTTTTTGTCATTTCCACCTCTTTCAACGGGGATCCACGCTCTTCAACGGTCATTTTTTTTCTCATTTTCACCTCTCTCAACGGTTGTATTTTATGGCTTCAACGGTTATATTTATTGTAGGCCCTCATCCTCTATAGCATATTGCTTCAACAGTTATTTTTTTGTCATTTCCACCTCTTTGAACGGTTGTATTTTATTGCTTTAACGGTTACATTTTACTGTAGGCCCTCATCCTCTATAACTTCAACGGTTATATTTTATTGTAAGCCTCGCTTTCTTTTAAACCAGATAAGTTAGATCACCTTTACCTACCTCAATATGGACATGAAAGCCATATGGAAAAAAACAATTGCTTTTTATCATTAACTAACAAAGCTTAAAGCTCAATTTTGAACGTTTCATTTGGTCACTCATTTGAAGCAACTTATGCACGTTTCATATGGTAAGTTTGTAAAGCTTAAGTAACATTCTTCATGGTCGTAATCAATCTTATGTTTATTTTAAGGTTTCAATTTTCGTATAATGCATTTTACTAATTGAAAAATCTGTATTGTTTATTAGGGGTTATTAAAATTTATTTGAATTTCAATTTAAAAAGTTCGCTGTATTATTCAATACACATGAATTGTCTCCTTGAGATGTATTATTTCATGCATATATTATGTTTTAAATAATTATTAATATCGTTAAAATCTATACGTTTATTATCTGAAGTATTTATTGATGGTCGAAGTTTAGATTTTAACTTTTTTTATTATATTGATGTATCTAAATGTTATTAATTATTCAAGGGCATCAACTAAAATTGATTCAGTGACTTCCTAATGATAAGGTATTTTAGCAAGGAGAATTTTGAGGATACCTTATGACCTTATTATAATAAGTAAACTATTTTTTTTGTGTTTGCTAAGTGATGTGAGTTTTGAGATGATTGCATACTTAACATTTCAGATTAGAAGCTACCACCCAAGGGTATTTAAGACATGAAAATCACTTAGGGACCGCACTTATTGTCGCTAAATCTTGAACTTGCAACACAATTGCAGCAGGAGGTAAGGAAAGCTCTCTAGAGATAGCCTATGGGTTGATTGTAGATTAGTGTCTAGGACATCTTTAGTAGAGGAGTGCATTGTAAGATTATATGTGAGGGGTTGCAGCACTCCAATTGTCACGTGAATAAAATTAAATAAAATGAGGGGCTTGGTTCAATAAGCTTTCAAAGAGGAAGATTCAGTTCCAACTCATGGATCCAAATGTTTGGAGGTATTTGGGCAATCCCAAAGAGAAATGACTTCTCTTTTTGGTGGCTGACGCACGAAAATGAGACAATTAAAACTCAAATTGTATTAACGATGGAGAAGAGGAAAGGAGGGAGAGAAATAAATGCATAGGGCTGTAACAAACAGAATCCTAGGCAACAATGTTCCAACTAAAACAAGAATTCAATGGCTAGGGCTGTAAGCAAGACAAAATCGTAAACCATAGTTTCCAATGAGATGATAGAATTATAGGAGTAGAAGAAGGTTTCAAATCAAACATAACATGGGTATCATTCTCTGCGAATGTAGCTAAGATAAATCTATAGATTGAGGAGGAACCAACTGCGTTCATTACACTATTTCAAAGAAAGAAAAACACATGTGAAATGAGATTACCAAGAGGAGCCTGTTGCATAAACTTAGCCATGATATCAGTGAAGACCCATAAAAGCATATTGAACCAAAATGGCAACACAGAGTTCAGCCCTCGCGGGTCTGAGAATTCAAAACCGGAACCTTTGTATTATGTTTCATCCCCATATTTATAAGAAGAGGGGGAGAGATTTGAATTACAATCAAAATATCTTAGCCTGAGCCCCAGCTGTCATGTTAGACTAGTTGTCTCAGCTCTATCAGGCTCGACTACCACCTACCTAAGATTACAATAGGGATCGAATCCCTTTCTTGGAAAAATACAGAAATAAATTCTTAGAGAAAGAAAGTCGAGAGAGGAAGGAGGAGGTGTCCCCTTGCTGCTTTAGTGTAGGCCTTGGGTGGAGCCACATCCCTACTATTGTCACGCTTCTCTCTGCTGTTGAGGTGGTTTAATGCTACATCTCCTGGCTTTTGTCATCTCTCCTTTGACTTCTTTCGGAACTGACTTATGGAGGCATGTTATAGGCTTAAATCCTTTTCTGTGTAACAGAGTGGAGCACCATGTCATGCCATTAAGACTTCCTAAGTTCCTCCCATACTGATATGCAGCTGTGGCATACTCCATTAACTATTATAGCTACTGACCAATTCACCCCTTTAAATCTCTGCGCAATCCCTTCAACGCTTTGGTTTCCTTATGCTCTATCGAACAGTTGTGCGGTCGCGGGCCTTTAATTATTTAAAACAAATAAACAAGCGGGCACCTTTGATTTTCTCTTAGGCCCCTTTTATTACAATCCCCTCTGCAGTTTTTTGAATGTTACTGGGAGCTAGAACCAAGCGTCTGTGTGTTTTGGTGCTAAAGCTCTCAATGACTATGTGGGGGGCATTTTTCTTTATATCACAGAAGTCCCTCATCGATCGATTTCATGGACTCAAAATCCTTATAGATCGCAGCTCATAATATATCACATCTGGGGTGAAGTGCCCGCATATCACAATCTCCTGCTGGAGGAGAAGGCCCTTTACTTTTTTCTTTGGAGCAGGCCGATGGTCCAAATGCGAGGTCCTTATAGACTCTGTCTTAATCTTTTAGCACATCGAGAAGGGAACCTGCATATCGCAATTGCTTAACACCAATGTCTTTAGCTTTTTTCCCCTTAACTACTGTGATTGCCAATTTGCGAGGTGACGTCATAACTTCCACATGTCACTGTATGAGTGGTGACATGTGGCACTTGGAAATAGTCCCATGTCGCCCACGAAAACACTAAAACCGGATGACATGTGTCATTTGCCACATCATCAACCATACTACCACATCACTATTGACATCAACTACCCTATTAGCTCTGAAGACCAATCGCATGCCACCATGTGGCCTCTGGGGAGGAGAGAGAAAGTGGTTTGCCTGGCCCTAATTTTTCGGCCTTTTCCTTTGTAAAATATTGAACCCTCTCCCATCGATACAACACCACAATGTAATATCGGCCCTCATGTGGTCTATCAAGTTTGGAACTCTATCGATATGACTATCTTACGGGATGTGGGGTCGCTAGGACGTGAGAACTCGCCACGTGGAGGAGAGAGAAAGGGAGGCTCGACTCTTGTTTTGTCAGACATTTTCTTTGCATTTGGTTTTCTCGAACCTCGGGTCCGTGCCACTTTATTGCATGATCTGCGATTTATGAGTCTTTTGAACTGTGAACCGTGCCAATCCATCAATTGTTGATATTGCAGGACTGTGGGACTATGATATTGGCCTTCACCACTAGGAACCATTGATAATAATTAAGTGTGAGTAGTAGGATTTTGCCGATAGCCGATCTATGATATATGTTGTGCCCAAGCCTGCCGACTACTGATATGCGATATCGGCGATCGGTGGATCACTATTTTTCATTCAGCCTGTGTTCCTTGCCTGCCAGAAAGCTTGATTTTCAATTGCGATGAGCCTCCCAGGTCACGATTGCGATTTACATCGACACTTATTCATTTTCTTGGTTTTTTAGGCTTTTCCAAGGTAAACTTCAAAATGCCTTAAATTTTGCGCCAGGATTCCATTTTTGGACTTCCATATACCACCAGAAAGATTTTTTCGAGCACTACATAATGGAGTGGGTAGCCTAAAGCTGAAATAGATTATGTGCCCAAAAATTTGCTATCAAAAAAATATTCTTTTTGGCTTTGGAAGAAACTAGTGACTGATGAAGCAATGAGTGACAACATTGGCTCCTACTGGGGACAATGCCTTGCTTACAAGGTGATGAGAACCTGCAGATCAGTATCCTTCACCATTGGGCATGGAGTTAGTAATAAATGAATCTTTATAATCTGTAAAATCTCCATGGGACTTACCTCGTCACTCTAAATTGCAAAAATAAAAATTGTAAGAACTGAAAAGTAACTGCTCAACTGGTGAGCTTATTTATGTACAATCCTACTTGTGCACAATACTTAATTTAGCTAAGTATGTTCAAATCTCTAATAGAGTTAGGCCATCATAAGAGTATTGGACCACATGCCTTCATACCGCTGAAAAGGAAAAGTTAAAACATGCATGCAACATGAACAATATGCAAATGGAAAGCTCGAAGCATGCTCTAGAAACAACCACTGTCGCTGACTTAAGAACCTACTCATGTACTTAGCCACATGGTCATGGAATGAACAAGGAAAATTTGCAGCCCCCTCCTTTTCATGAGTAGTCTGCTGGTCGATCTCTTCTTGGCTAGGGCAGCTACAATCATCGTTCAACTCCTGAACTTTAATATTTTCAAGAAAAGCCTTCTATTGGGAGTTTTTTCTCCAATTGTTGGCAAACAACTCCTTCTGAACCTCCATGACCATTTCCTCCTCCTCTGGGTAATATGAATCATGCTTTCGAGGAGGTTTTTGGTATTGTTCTCCAAACGAAAGATGAGCATTACGAACTGGAGGTTCTTTGCTGACTTCCTCATGGGATTCATCTTCTTGCACAACTTCCCCTAACTGAAAGCATGGCAGCTCTACATCACTTGACTCTCGAGCAAAGTCGTATTTATCACAGGAAGGAGAAACATCCAATGTGGATGAATCAAACCCCTGAGGGTTTTTTGGTAGCTCATTGATATCTCCTTCTTCACTTTCTAGCTCATTGAGTAATGCTTCCTAATACAAGTAGATGTTTTCTTGGAGTCGAGCTCCACAAAAATCTTTAACAAGGCATTCAACCTAGGTAATGGCTTCATCAGTAAGAGGTGTGTAGAAATCTTCAAATAAAGCATTCGAGGGGTAAACTCTTTTGTAATATGGATGGAATGTTGTATGAACATATTTCAAGGAAGATATGATGTCACAAGGTAGTGTTTTATATCAGACTCTATCACCTTGTTCTAAAGAATACATGAACAACATCATTTGTACATCTTTAAAGAAAATACCTTGTTCCTCCATGCATTCGTGAAACTCTTTTAGGTGTTGATCAAGCCTTCTCTCTAGTTCCCATTGAATGTAGGAAAATATCTATCATACTCATGAAATGAAGGGACATGATGGGGAGAACCAACAATTAAAGAGAGATCCAGTGGGGTGAATTTTTTGGCCAGTAATGTGGGAAGAGCCATTTTGAAAACCTCCCTATATGATTGATTTCAACTTCAAAGGTAGGGAGAGTTTTAAGTTTTTGTAGCATCATAGTGAGTACGGGGCTACTTGAAAGCTAGGATGAATAAATAGAGATATGGATAGTGGAGTCAGCAAGCCATTTACCCTAGAATTGATAGTGGAGTCTTCAAGGTGAGAGATCTTCAACCCACACTTCCCTAGCTCACGTAACAGGGAAACGTAAAACTTTTTCGTACTTAGGGAAAAATATTCTAATCCATTCCTCGATAATGGTGCCAAAAATATGTTGTTGCTAAATCTTGCACCTGTAACACAATTGTGGCAGGAGGCAAGGAAAATTCCCTAGAGACAACCTATGGCTTTATTGTAGACCAGTGCCTAGGACATCTGAAATAGAGAAGTGCATTGGAAGGTTATATGTGATGGGTTATAACACTCCAATTGTCACATAAATAAAAGAAAATAAAAGGAGGAGCTTGGTTCAATAAGGTTTCAAAGAGGAATATTTAGGCCAACTCATGGATCCAAATGCTGGGAGGTATTTGGGCAATATTTCAGAGAAATAACTTCTCCTTCTGGTGGCCGACACATGAAAATGAGACAGGGAAAACTAAATTTGTATTGACGATGGAGAAGAGGAAAGGAGGGAGAGAAATAAATACATAGGGTTGTAACAAACAAAATCTTACGTAGCAATGTTCCAGTAAAAAGGGGAATTCAATGGCTAGAGCTATGAGCAAGACAGAATCCTAAACCATGGTTTTCCAATGAAATGATAGAAATAGAGTAGAAGAAGGTTTTAGATCAAACATAACATGGGTTATCAATCTGAGTGAAGCAACTAAGATAAATCCATAGATTGAGGAGGAAACAACTACATTCATTAGACTATTTCAAAGAAAGGAAAACATAGGTGAAATGAGATGACCAAGAGGAACTTGCTGCACATTAATCATTCTTGGAATCAATAGGGAAACACCATTTATCCTAAAAGGCCCAATAAATAGTCCATAACTTAGCCATGATATCAGTGAAGTCCCATAAAAACATATTGAAACCAAAATGGCAACACAAAGTTCATCCCTTGCGAGTCTAAGAATCTAGAACCGAAACCTTTGTATTATGTTTAATCCCGCTATTTATAAGAAGAGTTGAAGATATTTGAATTACAATCAAAATATTTGAGCTTGAGCCCCAGTTGTCATGTTAGAATAGTTGTCTTGGCTCTACAAAACTTGGCTACCGCCTAACTAAGATTACAACGTGGATCGAATCCATTTCTTCGAAAAATACAAAAATAAATGCTGAGAGAAAGGAAGTCAAGAGAGGAAGGATGAGGTGTCCCCTTGTTTCTTCAGTGGAGGCCTTGGGTGGAGCCACGTCCCTGTTGTTATCATGCTTCTCTCTGCTATTGAGGCGGTTTACTCCTGCATCAACTGACTTTTGTCAAATCTCCTTTGACTACTTTTAGCACCAATGGAGGCATGTTACAGGCTGAATCCTTTTCTGTGTAATGGAGTGGAGCACCATGCCATTCCATTAAGACTTACTCAGCTCCTGCCATACTGATATGTAGCAACACCATGCTCCATTAACTATTACAAATACGGGCCCATCCACCACTTTAAATCTCTGCTCAATCCCTTCAACGCTCGGGTTGCCTTATGCTGTAGCAAACAAATATGTGGTTGCAAGCCTTTAATGTTTTAAAAAAAATGAACAAGTGAGCACTTTTGATTTTCTCTTAAGCTCCTTTTGTTACAATCCCCTCTATAGTTTTTCACATGTGAGTGGGATCTGGAACCAAGGGCCCATGAGTTTTGGTGCTAAATCTCTCAACGGCTATGGAGGGGGGCTTTTTATTTATATCGCAGAAGTCCCTCATCGATCGATTTCCCAAACCCAAAATCCTTATAGACTGTAGCTCATAATATATCACATCCGGGGGAAGTGCTCCCATATTATAATCGCTTACTGGAGGAGAAGGCCCTTTACCGTTTTCTTTAGATTAGTCCGAGGGTCTGGATGCGAGGTCCTTATAGACCCTGTCTTAATATTTTATCATGTCAAGAACGGTAGTCCCGCATATCGCTTTCGCTCAGCACCACTCTCTTTAGCTTTTTTCCCCTTAACTACTGCGATCGTTGACTTGTAGGGTGACTTCATAACTGCTATGTGTCACCATGTAAGTAGTGACATGTGGCACTTGAAAATAGTCCCATGTTTCCCCCGAAAACACTAAAATCTAGTGACACATGTCCTCTTCCACGTCATCAACCATACTGCCACATCACATCTGACGTCGTCTACCTTGTCATCTATGAAGAGAAATCACATGTCGCCACGTGGCCTCCAGGGAGAAGAGAGAAAGTGGCCCACCTGGCCCTATTTTTTCAGCCTTCTCCTTTGTAAACTCTTTGGCCCTCTCCTGACGATACAACACCATATCACAATATTGGCCCTCACATGGTCTATCAAGTTTGGAAATCCATCGATATGACTATCTTGTGGGATGCAAGGCCACTCGGATGCGAGAACCCACCACGTGGAGGAGAGAGAAAGGGGAGTCCCGACTCTTGTTTTCTCGGTCGTTTCCTTTGCATTTTGTTTTCTCGACCACCCAATGACGCACCACTTTATTGCATCATCAGTGGTTTGTGAGTCTTTTGAACTGTGGACTGCGTCGATCTGCCGAGTGTCGATATCAAAGGACTGCGAAACTACGATATTGTTCTTTGACATCGGGAATCATCGATAATCCTTAAATGTAGATTCAGGACTCCACTAATAGTCGACTTGCGATATATGTTGTTCCCAAACTCATTGACTACTGATATGCAATATCAGTGATCAATAGATCATTGTTTTTCTTTTCACTCATGTTCCTTACCTACCGAAAAGTCTGATTTGCAATTGTGATAAGCCTCCCAGGTCCTAATTGCAATTTCCCTCGATTGTGATTTCTTGGTTTGCATTGCTTTTTTGAGGTAGACTTCAAAATGCCTTAACTTTTCCTCCAAGAGTCCATTTTTGGACTTCCACATGCCACAGGAAATCCTTTTCCGAGAACTATGCAATGGAGTGGGTACCCCAAACTCATATAGCTTCTATGTCTCATAATTTGGTGTCAAGCGTCACTACTATTTGGCTTGGAAGCAACTAGTGACTAATGAAGCATTGAGTGACAATAACACCCAACCTAGGCCACACAAACCTTTAACTTAGCTCTATTTTTGCCCATGGAATTTCAAAGCGTTGATCTTCACATCAGAGAGTTCCTTAACATAACAACCCATCATTGTACCTCATGGGCTTACAACAAGTAAACTATAAAAAATGTGTAAATTTTGGTATTGTTTTTTATTCATAAATATTTTTACAAAGATTCATAGATTCAGATTTCTTCATTTATAGGGAATTTTATCTCTAAATTTATTACAAAAATTCTTAGGGAAAGGCTTCCTTTTGGTAGGATTTTTTATTTGTCAGGGGAAGAAACACATTGCTAGTGATGTTAGATGCTCTTGTTTACATGAATTAAATAGCTACCATACTTACAATAGTATATAGTTTCTAATTCTTAATGCAAGATATGATATTAGGGTCGTACCCCAAACTCCTTAAGTATACATACATGAATCTATATATTGATGTCATCTCTATTAAATAAGGCCCTTGCAATATCCCATGTAATTGTAAGAAATCATACTAGAAATTTCGCACGACATTAAATATAAAGCGTAAAATCACATATAATTAAGGTAATATATTCATATATAATTAGGATAATACGAGGTCTTGTTAAATATATTGTGATTAGAGATTTTCTCATACAAAAATTCACCCCCATAAAAGGAAAATGAACATTAAATCGATTAATAAAAGTACTATTATTTATAGTATTATGTTTTTTCTACAATTTCCTATTATTATTATTATTATTAGTCATTTATTCTCTAAATCTTTCTACGTTTTGTTAATTTCTTGCTCAATTTTTAATTTTCTAATAAAAAGCAACATACTCAAGATAAGAATGTACAGAATCTCTGAGCTATGACTTCAAGAAATTTATGTATATTTCATAGTTTCAAGAATTTGATTGAAGAATATTAATCTTGAGTCTCATAAATATCCATAAGAGGTCAGCCAAACTTTATAATAAATAGTGATTATCTTTATAATTTTTGTTATTTCCTCACTCATCTGTTTAAAATCCTTCATTTAGGTCATTTTTCTATCTTTATTGTGACAACATGCCTCATAAATTTCTATATACTTTTTGAGAATAAAAATTTATAAGGGAAAGCATAACAAAGCCTGTTGACGGATTAGGATCATCAAAGGCTCTAGAGATTAGCGCAATGCTCCATAAGGATCATACTAATTATGCAACCAAATATATACAGCAAAATTGGCATAATAGGTATTAAGGCCCCCTTAGAAACATCATCTTGTTGAATTTATAAGGATCATACTAATTATCCAACCAAATATATACAACAAAATTGGCATAATAGGTATTAAGGCCCGCTTAGAAACATCATCTTGTTGAATTTATAAATCAAATTTAGTAGGAGCCTAACAAAGTAATTAATGAAACATTTCATAACAAAATGAAACTAAATACTTGACACACAAAAGGCCCTTTTAGTCAAATATAGATTTGTAATGTCTCTATCAAGTTATTGAACCATTTATATTCATTAGCATCTTAGTGACTTTGATTTCCTATTGTATCCCTTGTGTATCACTGAAAATAATGCATTTTAAAACTTAAATGCATAACATAACCAATAAAATGATTATCTCTAGGCATATATTTGTAAAAAATGAATATTAGACCATAAAAAAGTACATGTCTATTTGTATTTTAGTTCATGTAGAAATAAGATATAATCATATATTTAGCCTCATGTTTATGAGTGTAAACCAAGAAAACCTCTTTGTAATGTTTCTCTCCTAAATACCACTACATAATGGGATATCCTCATTTAATCTTGGAGGTTTATAAAACAAAATGGAAAAATTAATAATCTTAGACTCCACTAATGGCAAGATGGGATACTTTAATATGATAATTTTAGTAAAAGGACTTCCAAATTATGTTGAACTTATATCATTAGTATTGCTAAAAATAGCTAAATGCAAAGAATTCTATATCTAAAATAGAGGTACATATGTTTGACAATTTCATACCAATCCATGGAAACCTTATATAGTTCCATGTGATTTATATGATCTCGACCAAAAATCCCTCTAGTCAGAGATGGAATAAAAAGGGATATAGCATTGCTTACATGCATCCTAAAGTTGGTATTGAAAACAACGTAAGAATATCAACCTCACAATGTGGTTATGAAGTAGGTTATAGATAAGCATTCCGTAAATAAATAAATAAAAGAAAAAGAAAGCATGTTTATAGTGCTACATGCCCTAATAACTAAAATAATCATAAAAAATAAAAAAAAAACAATAGCCCCTCTTATTTTATTAGCCAAATTGGTATAGCTATCATAAGGAATTTAAAGTTCCACTTATTTTGGTGTTAATGGATCAAATTTCAATTGAATGTCTTTTATGATAAGATTAAGGTGAAAATTCACATGTTTGGATAACAAATCTTCAACATCATCTATCTAAATAATTCCGTCTAGGATTCTCAAAATGTAAGTAGTAAATATTTTCTCAACTTGATGCTATAATCACGTCCTTTTGGAGTTCTAATAGGGTCTAATTGATGATAATCCAAGACCTAGAACATTTATTCTCAACCTTGTTATTGTAGTTGGTTTATTTGGAAACTTGATATTTATAACTCTAATTTATTTTGTTTGGAATAAAATATGGAGGTATTTTTAGTTGGAAGTGTGGACTATTCACTAGTAGAAAATGATGAAATTAGTGACTAGGTGACTAAAAACATTAGTCACCACAATTATTTTAAGTGAATTACTACTGAATTTGAGCAATTTTAAGTGATCGGACTATAAATGACTAATTTAGTCTAGGGATAAAATATACGACTGTATAATAAGTGACTGAACTAAAAATGACTAACTTAAATAACTAATTTAGTCCAGGACTAAAATATATGACTAAAATATAGGACTAAAATAAATGATAAAATTAATAATGATTAACTTAAATGACTACTATAGTCCAAGAATAAAAATATGACCAAATAACAAGTACAACAAGTATATGAAATACACATTTATGCTAGTTATTTTTAATTATGTCACTCTAGAAATGGAAAATTGCAATTTTGATATTGAAGTGTTACGTTGCACTACATGGGTCTCTGAATTCATCTGCATTGTTAGAATTTAAAGACAAAGGGGTCTCTGAATCCATTTAATTGTTGAAATCTACATATAAAGGGGTCTCTGAGACCATCTACAGTGTTAAAATTACAAATACCCCTTTGTCTCTCACTTTTAACACTGGAAATGTATTTAGAGACCCCCTTCTTCAAATCCATATGCAATGTTAAATTTAGACACAAAGGGGTCTTTGAGTTCATTTGCAGTGTTAAAATTTAGAGGCCCCTTTAAGAGGGTCTCTAAATCCATCTACAATGTTAAGTACATGAAAAATACTCAAAATGACTAAAATTTTCTAGTCGTAACAACATTTGACATAAAAATGACTCAAAATGCACATACATTATCTTGAATCCCTTCTAACAAAAACTATTATCCATTGCATTGTGAATAAAAGGTGATATGAGATTACTTGTACTATGGAATGTTTGATATAAATAATTAACTTATAATATTTCATGAATATTAATGAAGAGCATTTTCATAAATCCTTTGGAGTTAAGATGTTGTGCATTACCTTCATTTTGAACATATTCTAGAATATTGGCCTCATTAAAATCTCCCTAAAAGATAACATGTGATAAAAAAGAAACATGAGAAAAGAAACAAAATTGCATAAAAGTTTTTGTTTCTTCTATGATATTGTTTCCTTTGCTACCACCTTACAATGTTTACTTTGAAACATGTCGTGCAATTTCTAGTTTTATATGTTTGATGAATAGAGTGTTTAGAGTTTATATAGACTAATTTGTTATTGCCTTCTTGGGTCATATTATTAAACAATCCAATACAAAAGAGGAGCATGAGTTACATTTGATGATGTTGCTATATGTGTTGCAAAAGTAATAATTGTATGCCATGTTGAGCAAGTGCACTTTCTATCAAAGGAAAATCCATGATTTAGTTAACAATGTCTTAGAGGAGGGAATAACAATGGACCTAGGGAAGATTAAATCGATCAAAGGTTGGCCATCACCAAAGAATATTTCAAAGGTGATATTGTTTATGGGTTTATCTAGTTACCACCTGATATTTATTGAAGGTTTCTATAAGATTGTACATTCAATATTTCATTGCAACAGAAATGAGTATAGACTGAATTGACTACCAATTGTGAAGATAATTTTCAATAGTTTAAATATTTATTAACCAATGTAGATCCAAATGAGGATATTTTGGTGTGCATAAATGCATGTAAAGGAGTAATTTGTGGACCCCTTATGCAAGATAGGCATGCCATATGAATCAAACAAAATCAAAGAACATGAAAGAAATTATGCTACCCATGACTTGGAGCTTACAACTATTATCCATGCATTGAAAACGTGAAGACATTATCTTCTGGGATGAAATTTTGAGTTGAAAATAGACCATAGTGGTTTTAAATACTCCCATAGACAAATTAGATGGTTGGATTTCCCTAATGAATTTGACTTTGACATCAAAAACATCAAGGGAAAAGAGAATAAAGAGGTTAATTCACTCAGAAAGGGTGTGCATGTAATGTATGTTATAGCTATTAGCATATACAACATAGACTTAAAAAAGAATAATTTTGGAAGATTAGGATCAAACTGACACTATTTACAAATTAAAGAAGGCTTAAAACAAGGTATTACACATGAAAAATTTTAAGACTACATGCTAGAAGAGGATGTAATCCTCTTGTAAAGTAACGCAAGTTTTTGTTCCTAATTCTCAAGAATTGAGAAATTTAGTGATAACATAAATGTCTGATGCACCATATGTTGGACACGTAGGGTACCAGAAAAATATTGTAGCTATAAGAATCCAGTATTTTTGACTTAGTATGAAAAAACATGTGGTTGATTACATAGCCAAATTCATGTAATATTAGAAGGTAAAGGCTAAACATAGACATCCAACATTATTTCTGTATCCATTGTCCATTCCTACATGTAAATGATAGATTGCTACCATAAATTTTATGACCAAGCTACCAAGGATAACAAGGTGAGATGATTCCATCATGGTAGTGATGGAAAGGCTAATGAATGGCACACATATTGTTTCAATTAAATTGATTGATAAGGAATCCAATATTGTGGAAATTTATATAAAAACAAAATTGTGAAGTTATATTTTGAGTTGGGATAACCTACAAAACAAAGTGATTATTGGGCTATATATTCTAAAAGAGTTGAAATAACATATGTTAAAGATAAGAAAAAATATAAAGGATACATAATATACATAGAAAGTTGCGCAAACAAAGGAAAAATGCATAGATAATTTAGATTGGTTGGGCATGTGTTTTCCAAAGTGAAGGCTAAAAAGAGCTCACTAAAATTGGGAAGCTACCTAGAATCAGTTGCACAATATTATGGGTCATTTGAAATCCTAGATAGGATAAGGTTGGTTATATATGTTCTTGTGTTACATCCGTCCATGAATATTCATAAAAGTGTTTCATGTATCTTTATTTAAAAAGCATTTGTGTAACCCTAACCTTGTGATTGATCAGATTATGGTCTAGGTAGAGCACAAAGGGGACTTTTAGGTGGAACCAATACGCATATTAGACTCAACATTCAAAGTGCTCTTGTGCAAATCCATTATCTTGGTAAAGGTCTAGTGCACCTATTGTAATCCTGAAGATACCACATGGGAGCATGAATATAATATGATAAATTTGTGCATAAATCATTAAAGACTTCATTTTTTATAGATAGGATTACTAAATTCCATAGCTTGGGTATTTCATGTACGACCAGTGGTTGAGCCCCCAAAGGTAAGTGGGAAAACCTAAAGGATTGTGATGGAGAGAAGGGAGTACTCTTCCTTGGATTGTGTAGGTTAAGGGGAGTGAGAGTTGGGCATTTGGAATTTCTATAGGAGTTACTAAATTGTCTAATTATAGAGTGATAAGATGTAATATTTTTTATGTATCTACATGTAAACCTATATGGTGATGTGCACCAAAGATAGTGAAAAAATGTAGGGGAGGAAAATGTAACACCCTAGTTTTGATCTCTAGATTAGAAATGTATATTTTTAAATATGATGAATGTGTAAATGCCAAGATATATAATATGAAAAAATGTAGCCAAATATCACTAGCATGATTGGATTTTGATGGTTTCATTATGTAAGGTGACCAATGTGCAAAACTCACAATAGTCAGGAGGAGAAACCAAAAAAAAAATCCATGTTAAGGGTTGGTGTGGTCTAGGCCTTGTGTGATCATCATGTGATTTTGATGGCTTAGATGCCCTAGGTTATGGTTTCTTATATCACATGCTAGTCCGACAAGTCATGGACATAATATCAAACAAAAAAATATATGTAAACATTTATATTGAAAATAATAATATAAAATACATCAATGGTTGTAAAATGGACAAGAAGATATTCATGGAGGACTTATCATTCCATAATGGAGGGGGATAAAAATGGGTCCAATGGTAAATCATACATGCCTAAAATCACATGTTATTAGCATAAATTAATTGTCATTACCATATAATCCCCATTTGACTTATTAAAACCAATAATTGAATGCATTTTTGAGGTTAGTAGAAGAGCCATATCAATTAGTTATTAAAGCATGGGTTAAGTACACTCATGAGGGGAGTGATTTTATTGAATGCATGTAAGAGGTGTGTGAGAGAGTCATCTCACCTAGATGTGAGAACATGTGATGGGTATAATTATATTTTGAATCATCTGAGTAAAAACATGAATAAGAAAAGAAATTTGACTAGAGGAGATAACTAACTTTAAGAAAAAAAAGGACATAAAAAGCTAGAGTTTTGGTGCTACAAGAGGATAAAAAACAATTTGTGTTGAAAACCAATCTCTAGAATTTATATTTATGATAAGAACTAGCTTTGCATGTTTGTGAGGCGTTCTCATTTAGAAATCACTCAAGAGATTGTGTAAAGGTTGTTGTCAGTGCTCCATTTGTAGTTAGATTTCCTAAATCCCATAACTAAGAGATTCCTTACCAATCTATGTTAGAGCCCTAGAGGGGATGGACATTGTCTAAGGGATTATGATACATAGAAGTAAATATCATCCTTCCATTGTGAAAAATGATGGGAAAGAGGGTTGGCTAGTAGGAATTATTGTAGGGTTTGCATCACTCATAATTTACTAGATATTGCTCTCTTAGTTTTGAGTATAGACATCCATAGCAACATGCTCACCTTTGTGGAAACATAGCCCTAGATTAGGGGTGGCCTATTGTACAGAAATTAGTCCAAAAATAATTGTGATTGGATTGAAGATTTGACATTTGTAGCTAGTTGTCTAAAACATTTATAAGGATAAAAATTCCAATCAATCCATTATTTAATATATAAATGTTATGCTTGAATTTTATATTAAATTTATGTTGTGTATGTTTAAATGTTGTTGTGCATGAATAATTGATATACATTCTTGAATTTTAAAATCATGGATAATCACATGAGCCTTTATGTCAGACAACATACATTCATTTATTTCAAAATGGTATTAGAGTTGGATTTATGGTAACATGCATTAGACTAAGGGTCTAGGTATGTCACTCATCGTCTTATTGGTATGTTGTCAAAACCTAGAAAATTTTCAAGTGGAAGAATAAGTGTGATGAGGTTTAATGATATTTATCTCAAACATCAACAAAGAAATGCAAAAAATACCGAGGGAATACAGAATGATATTTTCTCATCAAAATTTCAGCTCTTATTGAGAAGGTTTTGTCGTCATGGTATAATGGTGTCGACTCAAATTGGTTGATCATGAGGGAAAAATTCTTAAACTACAGAGGCCATAAATTTAGGGTTTTGTGTGCTTTGGTGCTAAACCCTAGGGGTTATAAACGTAAATCCTTCCTTGATAATTGGCATTGTTTTACAACTTGGCACTGCTTCTGCGATGGTAGCACCTCGCTGATCCAGATTTCTATGATGGGGTTGGATTTTTTTTATAGATCTACGTGTTTGGTTCCCCCAAAGCTTGAAATCTAAACCATTCAAGTGATTTCAGATTCTATCGGCACTTATAATGGCAATTGAACTATGAAAAACTAGTTGGGAACTACCAATTCCATATCTTCCATATCCGTTATATTATGGAATTTCACCATTGTACTAGTGTAGCGAGCCTTTGTCGATGGATTGTTTGCATAGTTTGAATTCACATTGTATTTCCATGTTATGATTAATTCTTTCATCCTTAGAAAATATTTAGTCCACGCCATTAAATCATGTAATAGTTCGTCTTGTGTGCAATCACTGCATTTGGGGCCTGAGTAGAGGAATCATGGAATTTGTGTCAAACAACTAATGGATATAGACAAAACCTCTTCAATTACATTTCTTCAAACCATAGGTACCAAGTTTGAATTCAGGTTCAGATTCAAATTCGATACAATACGGTAAATGTTTGAATAATAATTTTTCATTTCAAAAAGAAATCGACAACATACATCTTAAAGGTTAGCAAATATGTAGTTTTCTTTCAATAACACTAACTTCTTTTTCTCATTTCTTTCCACTAATTTTGAAATTTAAATAAATTCTATTAATTTTGACAAATGTAAACAATTTTAAAATCACAATTCACATAAAAAAAAACCACATTTCACTCCTCCCTCCATAAATTTATTTTATTTTCAAAATTTAAAACTTTAATCTAAAATAT
>APFE031305204.1:108077-127936 GCA_000404065.3 Pinus taeda | reverse complement strand
TCGGCATCCTATGTTTATCTATTTCTCCAGAATTGCTATTTCATGTTGAATCATGTTCAACTCCAAATGAGGTATGGAAAATTTTGGAAGGATTGTTTGGAAAACAGGATGAAATATGGCAATCTTTTCTCTTTTCTCTTGGTCACTTTGACGAAGATATTTCGCATGCACGAGTAGATGAACTTGTTACCAAGTTTCCATCACCACTCATTGATGAGTATGCAGATGAAACTTCAGACCAGCATTCTGATGACAATGAGTCTCTTCCCGTGACCCATGTTAGACCACCAGTTGTTGAACATCGAAATCATACTTTTGCACATAGTTCGGAAGATTCTCGACCACCTTCAACACAAAAATGGCGCAGCATGAGTGATATCATTGACGATCCTGCCTCTATCCCTCTGTTTGAGGAAGAAGATCCGCAAGCACTCTTAGCTATGGAGCCATCGATGCCCATGCATGCTTATATGATGCATGGATCTGATCAGCCCGCAGCAGCTCCTTCGGGCCCTGATCAGCCACAGACAGCGGGTGGCCCCGTTCTGCACCTCATTGCGACTTCCACTGCCCGACCGTTTATCTCGCGGCTTGTGGATGCGTGCGAGCAACTCGAGGGAGCTTATTCGCTGGTCTTCTTGACAGAGGATAAGCTGGTCGCCGTCCGTGACCCGCATGGATTCCGCCTGCTCGTGATGGGCCGGCGGTCGAACGCGGTCGTGGTGTTCGCGTCTGAGACCTACGCGCTGGATCTAATTGAGGCCGAATACGAGCGCGAAGTGAATCCGGGCGAGGTCGTTGTGGTGGACAAAGACGGCTTGAGCAGCCTGTGCCTGTTGCCGCAGAAGCAACGAAAAGCCTATGTGTTCGAGCACATATACTTCGCATTGCCCAGTTCGGTCGTCTTCGGGTGCTCCGTCTATGAGTCCCGCTACGAGTTCGGGCAGATATTGGCGGAGGATGCGCCCGTGGACTGCGATGTCGTGATCGCGGTGCCCGACTCCGGTGTCGTGGCTACGCTGGGTTACGCCGCCAAGGCCCGGCTGTCGTTCCAGCAGGGGCTCATCGGTTCGCACTACATGGGCCGGACCTTCATCGAGCCTTGTCATTAAAAGCAGGACTTTGGTGTGAAGCTGAAGCTGTCGCCAGTCCACACCGTACTGGAGGGAAAACGCGTCCTGGTCGTGGACGACTCCATTGTCAGAGGCACCACATCTTCCAGGATTGTGAGACTGATCAAGGACGCCGGCGCGACAGAAGTGCATGTGAGGATAGCCAGTCCTCCCATCATCAGCTCCTGCTATTACGACATGGACACGCCCAGCAAAGTGCAGCTCTATCTCACCAGCCTCAATGTGGCTGCCCATTCCAGAAGAGTGACCGTCGCCAGGGCCAAAAACATTACGTGCCTGTCCTTCACTCCCGCTGCGAACCACACCATGGAAGACACCTTCCGCGGATCGAAGCTCTGGTGGACGCATCGTGTGGAGACGCTGGGTGACGATTTACTCGAGGAAAGATGGAGCCTCACGCTCAAAATCAAGAAACGAGACCGGGCCGGGGTGCTCTCGCCTTACTTACAGCATTTAGAGAAACAAGCGGAGGACTTCGATAGCCGGAGCCGCGACTGGAAGCTATATACCAATAACGGCCACGGGTTTCGTGACTGTCGGTGGACCACAGTGTCGTTCAGGAACCCGGCCACATTCTCTATGCTGGCGCTCGACCCGGAGCTGAAGGAAAATATCAAGGCAGACCTTGATTTGTTCGAGCAGGGTAAAGAGTTTTATCACCGCGTCGGGCCGCCGTGGAAACGTGGATATCTTCTCTATTGCCCGCCCGGAACCGGAAAATCGAGCCTGATCGCTGCCATGGCGAATTACCTTCACTACGATGTGTACGACCTCGAATTGAAGAAAGTGACAGATAATGCCGAAGCTCGACGTCTTCGCCTTTGGTGTGGTCATGCTGGAGCTTCTCTCTGGCAAACCCGCGGTTATCCGCGGAAATGGAGATGTGCACACGGAAGTTATGCTGTGGACTACATATTTGAGGCGCAGGAGAAAGGCGAAATAAACAAAGAGAACGTGCTATATCTGATTGACAACATGAATACTACAGGAATAGAGACGATTGTGTGGACAATGGAATGGGTTATCGCAGAACTGGTGAACCATCCCGAGATTCAGCAGAAGATTCGAGACGAACTGGATGCCGTCGTGGGGCCGGGCATCCTAATGACTGAGTCTGACATTGAGAAACTATCATACCTGCAAGCCGTCATGAAAGAATCTCTGCGTTTACACATTACTCTTCCCTTCGTCCCTCGGTTGAACGTTCCCTAGACGAAGCTCGACGGGTACGATATCCCGGCGGGGACCAAAGTGCTCGTCAATATCTGGTGGCTCGCCAACAATCCCTAGCTATGGGACACGACTGCCTAGCAGTTGCCTTTTCTACTTTTGCATTATATTTTGAGGGGGGGTTTTTCTTCCCACTGGGTTTTCCCTCTTTCCTCCTTTTTTTTATGCATTGTATATGGGTACCTAAAATGGCCGTGTTGTCGGGACTCATTCATTTTGCATCACACTCACCTAAGTTATGCTTAAGGGGGGGTGTTGGTGTACATGCACTTAGACTAGCTGTGTTAGTGTACATGCACCTAGATTAGCTCCAGTTTACTTATTGCTTGCATGTGGCACATGTACACATTAACATAAGATAAAGCACACTTAGGTTTAGTTAGCTTTAGTTATTGCATGTACAACTAAGCTTAACTTAGTTGCTTTTATGTATATATTCTAAACCAATATTGTAGAATAAATGAATTTCATTCTTTTCTCTATTCTTGCTCACTTCCTTCCTTCTCTTGCAAGCTTGTTTATTGTTTTGCAAATCTAGATCTGTGGATCTCAAAAATCTTACACCTTGGCCTTGGCCCTGGCCTAGTCACTTGCCCAGATTGAGAATTACCTCCACCTACCCTTCTTGCTCGAGCTTCCTATTCTCGCTCCACTGTCCATGGGTTGCATTATTTGTGCATAGAGAAGAAGAAGAGCAGGCTCCGTTTTCAAATCCCACACCCATCATAAGAAGGGACCTGCACGTTTCAGAAGCCTCGACTATGGAAAAGTGCAATGGTTACATCAGGAGAATTGTCACAAACATCATACATGACCCTGGCCTCGATGCTCCCCTCTATAAGGTGACCTTTAGGCACCCATTCCATTACAAGCATCAGAAAGAGCTCTTTCTAGCGGCCAAAGTTATGTACACGGGACAATGTGTTTACTGTGGAAAGAAGGCCAATTTGACTATGGGTAACTTGTTGCCCTTGAGGTCTATCATGGAGGGAGCCATTCTCTGCAACATGGAACACAATGTCGGTGATCAGAATTTGTTTGCTAGGGATTCTGGAGACTATGCCATCGTGCTCAGCCACAATATCGATAACGACACTACCAGGTTGTTTTTCAAATTTATTTTATTTAAAGGTTAGGGTTTAGGGTGGGTTTGTTTTTGGCACGAATGTTATCAAGCCACAATCCTGACCATAGCACTACTAGGTTTGATTGGTTTTTTGAATTTTAGGATGACGGTTTTCAAGAAGACACATTCTTAGGGTTTTGCTATGTTTTCCCTCCTGGCAGTTGGCAAATGGAGTTGGAGATCTAATTTCTCAATATCATTAGGTTTAATTTTATTAACGGGTTTGTTTCTACTCCATACCTTAGGAGTTTACTGGTAACCGTAAAAAGCTTATTTTGGGATATTTGTTAAAAAAACAAAAATCTTAAATATATATTTTTTAAAACATTTATTCTGTGTGTTTATCTTTAGTGTTATCCAAACATAACAGTCAACTGTACTAGGGGATAGGCTTTACCACCCCCCAGCATGCTTGTGCTCACCATGGCTATACTCTCTTCATGAATGTAGCTAAACATGTCACACTACTGGGGAATTGAACCCTTGTGGGTGGTATCACCACCCCTACTTGAACAACCAGTCAAGTCTCTAGTGAATGCCATTGTTTTAATTTGTTTTTTCGAACAATTTCATTTTTGTTGTAAGTAATAAAAGTTTATTAGAGAGAAATTAATGTCAAAGATCGCTATGTCAATTATTTAGCTTACGTGATACATTGTTTGGTCTTTAGTAAATTATCAAAAGACCCATTATACTTTGAGATTGACAACATTACATATTATACTAGCTAATTGAAAGCATTATCATAGAGTTAACAAAAAGCATCAATTTATTCAATGTTTCTTTGATTGAGGGGTCATATAATATTAATGTTTTCCCCTTTTATTTCTTACTTAACCTAAATTCAATTTAACCCTTATCATTATATTTCAAAGAAGACTTCTCTACAGTTCACAGGTTCCTTAGCGATCTTGATTTTGTTTCACCCGTCCAATGACTGAAAAGATTGATTTCTAAAATCTTCCCCATATTAGAACACCCATTAGCCACAATATTTTCTACAATTGCACCCAACATCTCAAGGCTAGATTTGGCCCTAGGAGGATGTAAGATTTACATTCACCCTTAAGCTTATCAGAAAGATCTGGTTTTCTTTTCTTTCAGGTGCAACATCTATGCTAGCTAAGATGACATATTATCCACAATATTATTTGCTACAGTTCCCCTAACATTGGTAGGACTAGTGTTAGTACCAGAGGAAGGTGATCATTTTAGAGTGAGGAGAGCCTCAGATAATGTTTATCTAAGATTTGTTCTACTTAGTGGGGATTGACCACACTATCCTCTCATCAAGGGGTCCTCTATTTCTGTGCATACTTACTTGAGAAACAATTTTAGATTTAACCTTTAGAGGAGGTTATGCTCGGAAAGAAATTTGTTCATAATCCAACATTTCTATCCAACTACAACGATTATAATATATCATGAATTTTTCTACAATATCCTTTCCCAAATAAAGTTAAAGTATTTGGGTAGAGGTAGAATTTCACAGATTAGGTATCCTTGTGGCCATGGAAACAAATCTACGAAAACATTTACAATTTCCTTGAGGGAGTTGGCATTCTGACATCTAAGAGGTAGGTTGTATGATTTACAACTTCCTTAAGGGAGTTGGCATTTTGGCATCCAAGAGGCAGACTGTACCATTTGCTTTGTCAAGCACATAGATAAATGTAATGATGAAAAACTCTTTCCCCGCGGGTGTATCTCCATAGCAGTTTCAGAGAAGAAACCTAAGCACTTGGATACACATTGACATCTTTCAACATTAAACATACACTATTTAATCTTAAATCAACCTGTGGCCATGGTAGTAAGACTCCTCCACCTTAACATAGGAAGCATAGAGAATCAGAACCAATACGAAGGCTAGAGTGTAGGTGTAGAAGAATGAATAGGAGAGATTATTTGAGTTAAAATAAAATCCTTTAAAGAGAAAAATTTCTAGGTCATGCCCTCTATTGGGTGGATCCATCAAGAAACTATTTCTTTGTTAGGTGGAGCTTTTTGAGGAGCCAAGCCATTTTTCATTGCAAAGTTGAATGCCTATATGTCATTTTCATTTATCATATATAGAGAGGGACATTTGGAGTAGGTCTTGGGTCATCACTATTACTGAGTGTGAAACCATAAGTAGGGAGATTGTGATGATTGAATATCCATAAGGGGATGGTGTAGGCCTACAAAGACAATGTGAGATGTTTGGAGCCTAATAAGCACAAAGTTGTGTTTAGCATGATAGTGCAAAATCAATATCAAATAGATAATAGATATACATTAAATGGATTTACACAATAAAAGCACATATAACAATAATATTTTTTGGGGTGTTCATAACATGATGTTAAAATTGAATAGATTCTTGATTTTATTTTACCAAGATTACATAAAACATGTCAGGTCTCAAAAGAAACTTTCAGTTTTGTTTTGGAGTTAAGTTTTACATTGTGAATATGTTTGTCGTTGGTTTTACTTCTTTTTTATGGATAATGTAACCTGTTTTCTGTGTGTGAAAGAATTTTTTTATTTTTTTAATGTGAAAGCATAAGCACAAGCTTCAAATAGGCTTTAGCTTGGATGTTCAGGAGAAGTTATCGTCTCCACCTAGATTGGAATCTTGCTTTTAACATGTGCTCTTTGTGTGATATTTGACTATGCAAGGATCCATTTCATGTGGATGGGGCCAAAAACAATCCTTGGGTGACTTTGATGGATTATATTCTAACTAGTCAGCCGCATAGCCAAGAATTGACTCCAAAAGTATGCTGGTAGATATTTGTTTTTCCAATAGATTGTGGAGTAAAATGTGCAAGAATAATGAATAATAGGAAAAGTTTGAATAAATCCCTATATTAGATTTACTCATATACATTTAACCAATTAGAAGAATCTTTACATGAATAATAGATGAATCAACTTACATAACCTTATTGGAAGCCCCACACCCATAATATTGATGGATAAAAGATATGAAATGTGGCATGTAAGAATTTTGGACTTCAAAATAAGATAACATGATCTCATGCAGTGCTTTGTCTATCTTATAAAACCATGAATAGGAAAAAAACATAGTCAACATCAGCAGATTTATTTAAATGAATTTAAGCTAGAATATTTGGTAGTGGAAACATGAGAATGAAGAGTGGGATTGGTTAACTTTTATCATGGTTCCATAGATCTATGTTGTTCGAATGGGAATATTAGAAAGAAAAAATAATTATTTTAATGCGTATTAAAATTTATAGGAAACATGTTAATCACAGTTTACAGGTTACTTGGGGCCTTATTTTCATATTGTATGTTGAATCTCAGTTCTATGTTGAATTTCAATTTTGTTATATGATGAGAGGGCTAACTCTAATTGTCTCATTTTTTAGGATGAAGCTTCCCTCTGGAGCTAAGAAGATTGTGCCAAGTGGTTGTAGAGATATGGTCGGTCAAGTTTCTAGAGGTGGAAGAACAGAAAAACTAATGCTCAAGATTGGCAATGCATACCACAAATACAAGGTCAAAAGAAATTGTTGGCCCAAGGTTCGTGGTGTGGCTATGAATCTAGTTGAGCATCCTCATGGTGGTGGTAACCATTAACAATTTTGTAATGCTAGTACTGTACATCATGATGCACAACCAGGGAAAAACATTGGGTTTATTGCTGCCAGAAGAAACGGTCATCTACGTGGACAAGTTGCATCAACAGCTGCAAATATGGACAACTAATATTAGTTCATTTCTATGTGCAAGGATTTAATTGTGCTAATTTGGTGTTTTATTTTTTCATAATATATATAATGAATTTTATTATGGATACAAGGATGTGGACACCAATTGAATGACCTCCTTAGCCTTGGGCAGCATCAATTATGGAAGCAGATGCAAACCTCATGGAGTGGGTATGCGACATTTTTCGCCATTTTCATTTTGCATACCATTCATTGTTTGTGCCGGTTTCAACAACTTGTGTTAATTACTTATCTTTCCACGTTTCCTATGCCAGGTAACATTTTCGGTTGCTTTAGATGAGTAACCTGTAGGATTAGGATGTTCCTAATGAGTTTTGAACATTTGTTGAGTATGCCTTGTCAATTTTGGATTGCCATTGCGGGTTATTTCTTGAATTGTTATCTGGTTTAACATTTGATTGACAACAAAATGCCCTGTTTTTATAAATTAGTTGTATGTTAATTTTTTAAAGTATTTAAGAAATTTTTCTTCAGTAGCCACACTTGAAACAATTGATTTCACACTACTAGGTTTAAGGTTTGGGTTATTTATTTGGATAAAGTTTCCCAAGATTTATATCATATCTCAGGTGTCATGTTTGAGTTATTTATTTGGTCAAAATTTCCCAAGATTTATATCATATCTCAACCTTTTTAAATTCATGCCATTCAAGTGTAATAGATCATGGCAAGGATGAGCCCTATTAAGCTCACCAACTCTGTTACTACGCTTGATGAGTCATAATTCAAATGGACTTTGAATTTGATTCTTTTACTTGACGAAACAATATTAATAAAACTCCCCTCAGTCAAGCTTAGCCTTATGTCATTCTTGAGATTTTGACATGTGAAGAAGATTGGATCTGCACTAAGTTTGACACCCAATTTCTTGCAAGTCAAACAAGATTGTTTATTTAAAAAAAAAAATGATCATATCCTTAAACTATTAGCCCTTGGACTCCGTCATTAAAGAGAGGTTCACCTTGTAATCATGATAATTCCGTTATCAAAACTATGATGGGGCGATTTTTTTTTTTTTTGTAAGCTGAGGTGCTGCCAGATTCTATTATCAAAAAGGAAACATTACATAGCTAGGGTGGTCTCAATCCGCCCCGTAGGGAAATCGGGTTTATTGACCACCGATAGTTTTTCACAGCTGCCCAAAAATAAAATTCTTTTAGCTTGTCTTTCCATGCCTTATACACTTTATTTATATCCCTATTACTACCTACATACAACTGCATATATATATATATAAAAACATAAACTTTATGCATGGCTAAAACAGAAACAAAAATTAACAGCTCCTAATTTTATCATGGACATGCCTTTATTTACTGTTCCTTTGGATTCTCTTGCTGTTTTTTCTCTTTCTTGACCAGCACCCTGCTTGCCTCAAGTTGTTGTTGCAGGTCCTCCAACCGCTTGTCTTGCATAAGCAGAGTGATTACAATGTTCTTCAATTCTTTCTTCAAATTCGGGATTCCCTGAGATAGTTCGGCCATCTCCACCGCTATCTGTTCCATGGCTTTAGCCATGAGCGTCTTCATAACCTAGTATAGGTGCAGAGACTGTTTGTAAAGGGTCATCCTTCCTCTGGTGTGCCCTGGATCAGGCAAGAGGTTAATCCAATCTTCCATCTCATCCTCTGACTGGGCCTGGATAGCTTCTTCCTCCCAATGCTCAATAATTCTTTTGATTTTTGGGTTAGTTTTCTCCCTATACTCCTTCTCTGCAATCCTAACTCTGTTTCCTATGGTCTTCCTGGTCGGTCAGTTCCCATCCCCCGTCGCTATGTCGGCATCCTCGTCCTGGCTTAGGCTACACTGACGCCCCCCTCTGCTGCGCCCTGCCGCCACATCTCGACCTCTCCGGCCTCCTCTTCCCCTGCGGCCTCTCCCTCTCCTGTATCTTCCCCTGCCCCTTCCCGCGCCATTCTTCGGGCTCCCTCCTTCGTCCTCGCCATTTCCTGTCGCTGGTTTGTTTCAGCCGTTTCTCCTTATCTCCTGCACGGATTCCTCCTGACCCTCCCCCATGTCTTCGCTTTCCCCTTCCGAGACCTCATACACGGGGATGCCCTATTGCATGCATTCCTCCATCTTCCGCTTACCATTCCTATCCACTTCTCTCCTGCCATGATCGTCGTCTGCTCCGCTACTTCGCATCCAGCGCTGTGCTTTCCCGCTTCCCTCTGCTTCCATGTTCTCCCTTCTTCTACGATTCCTCTCACCTCCCTTACGGCTCGCAGGTATGCCCATTCCCCTAGCACTGTGGCTCTGCTCTGTGCAGCCTAGTCTAATTTCTCTACGGTCCTTCCCTCTCGGTTTAAATCGCCACCCTCCCTTCGCTATCCTTCTCCTCTGCATGCCTTTCCTTCTTATGTTTATGCGTTGTTTGCTGTCCCTGATCCCCATGCCATCATTCCTCGGCCTTGTTCCTGACATCTTGTCCCGTCCACCGTCCTGCCAAGCTACTTCACTAACCTTCCCGCCGCTCCATTCACCTGTGGCAATAATACCTTGATACCTGCCTGCATTCGCCTGCTCCTCCCGCCGCTAAAACATAATTTCTCCCCTCTCCACGTCACGCAACCCGATCAGGTGTTCAGTTTTCTCCAGTTCATGCCATTGATGCTTCATTATGGTCTTGGTCGATTATTGTTTTGAGACCTTCCCAGCTGTGATCCCTTTCTAAAGAAGGCCAACTTCTATCTAGGCTGTTGTTTGCTTCTTTGCTTCCCCAGTTTGCCAGGAAATCCGTAGCCTTGTTTCCATTTCGTCGGACATGGTTGATTATCTTGTAATCAATCCTATTTAGTAATTCCTCTATATCTTTGACAATGGCTGCTATCCTCCAGCTTTTAGCCACTTTGTCCCATCTCTTCCCGTCCTTTAGTTTACGCAGCATCCTTATCGTGATCTGCAAGTCCCCTTCAATTTCCAGGTTCATATAATTGTTTCTGACTGCTATTCTCAAGCCCTGATGGATCGCCCAGAGTTCGGCCTCATTGTTCGTCATCTCGCCTCCCCACTCCATGTAGACCCATATGCTTTTTCCTTGGCCATCGTGGAAAATACCTCCTAGGCTTGCCGGGCCCGGGTTCCCTTTCGACGCTTCATCGATGTTCAATTTGATGGAGTGTATCCCTGGGTATCTGAATTGATTGGGACTTTGAACTTGGGGATTACCTTTCTTTTCTTTTCTGGGGTAAATCATACTAAATTCTAAGTTCAGCATCGAGGCTATTCTTCCTTCAGTTTGGTCCATCTTCCAGTCTTCCTCATCCCAATTGTCTGAGAGAACACTTTCTTTGATTGCTTTGCTTACTTCCTCCCAAACTTTTTCTGGTCTACTGCTTTTCCCCCTGAATATTCTTCTGTTGCGTTCCTTCCATATAAACCAGATCACAAATCCTACCGATAAGTTCCATATTCTTCTAACAACTTTGTTGTGGAATTGGCCCAAACCCCATTGTACTATGGTATTCCGTATATTATTAGGGTCTCTCATTGTCCTTCCAAATAGTGATCTGATCTTCTCCCAGACACTTTCTGCATAAGGGCACTTATTTAAAAGGTGTTCTTGATTTTCTACTTCACTGTTGCAGAGACTACATCTTGATGGTCCATGGTATCCTCTCTTTAGGATTTTGTCCTAGGTTAGGATCCTTCCTCTACTGACCAACCAGGCGAAGATTGTGATTTTTGGCCACCATTTTCCTTCCCAAATCTTCCTCTAGTCTAAACCTCCCTCTTCTCGATTTTGCCTTGTTGTCAGGTAGTAGGCCTCTTTTACTGTGAACGCCCCTTTCATCGATCTGCCCCATCTTAGGATGTCCTCCCCTGTCCTGCTTTTTATCTTTCTGAGGTCCATTTCTTTGAGGTAAATTTCCTCTAACTCTGTGTTTATATTCTCACAGCATTCTCCTGGTTTCCTCCATGTCCTCCATATGCCACTGCTTTCCTCATCTACCCAGTAGTCCCTTACATGTTCCATCCTTGCCCTTTGCGCTCTCTGTTGGATCTCTTGAAGGGCTTGTATTTCTATCATTTTTCCTTTTTGCTGCCACCCATCCTCCCATAATTTTGCATTAATTCCTCCTCGGATCTCCCAAAAAACGTACTGGTTAATCATATCTCTATTCTGACTTGCTAGATTCCATATGGATGACCCTTTTGGGGTTTCTTCAATTCTTAATTTATCTACTGTTAGTTCCAGCATATTATATTTGCATTCCCATATTCTCTTCCAAACATCTTTTCCTCCTTGTAACCATCTCCACCATAATTTTGCGCCTAAAACTTTGTTAAGAATTTCCGGATCTCTAACCCCCAATCCTCCCTCTTCCTTTCTTTGGATCAGATTTGTCCACGAAAGAAGGGCCCATTTCCTCTGTTGTTTTGGGCCTCCCCAAACAAACTTCCCAAATATCTCCCTTAATTTTGAGCATACGCCTTTCGAAGCTGCTCTGATGGACAACGTGTATATGGGTATTGATTGAAGGATGGACTTTAGCAAGACTATTCGACTAGCAATATTCAGAGATCTGAAGGACCAGTTTGTCAGCCGCCTCTTGATTTTATAAATAACCTCCTGCCAATTTTTCATTCAGGTGGGGTGTATATCTAGCTGATTTCCTAGATACTTAGTAGGTAATTCCCCCTGTCTGAAGCCCAGGGTTCTAGAGAGATGAGCTTTGATGGCCTCCGAAGTGTTCAAAATAAATGTGCAGGATTTTTCCTTATTAATCTCCATTCCCGAAGCTTCCATGAATAAATCCAAGACTTCCTTGATCGCCCTTACCTCTCTGATGCTAACTTCCCCAAATAACATTATGTCATCAACAAATTGTTGATGCGTTATAGCTAGATTGTTTCCCAGGGTTTTAATCATCTGATCTTCTTTTTTCTGATCTCTCTTTTAATAATTCTCCCGAGTCCTTCTGCTGCTAAAATAAAGAGAAAGGGTGATATTGGATCACCTTGCCTTATACCCCTTGAGGCGTTAAATGTTCTTGTTGGGTTGCCATTGACCAGAATTGAGAATATTGGGGTTGAGATCATGCTAAATATCCATTCGATCCATCTCTTTTCAAAACCATACACTTCCAACACCGCACAGAGGTATCTCCAACTCAGGCGGTCATAGGCCTTTGAGAGGTCTAGTTTTATCATCATTCCCCTCTGCTTGTTTTGGTTTAGTGAATGTATCATCTCCTGAGTAACCACTAAACCATCCAGTATTTGTCTTCCTTCAACAAAACCCATTTGCTCTGGGGATATGATGCTCGGGAGGAGCGGTTTCAACCTTTTTGCTATCAGAGTAGCAATGATCTTATAAATAACATTGCACAAAGCTATTGGTCGGAACCCTTGAGCTTCCTCAGAACTATTACTTTTAGGAATCAGAGTTAAAAAGGTTGAGTTAATACCTGACCACATCCTTTGCTTCAAGCGAGATTCTTCGACAGCTTCCAAGACTTCCTGCCCCAAGAAGTTCCATCCTGCTTGATAAAATTCTGTTGTGAAACCATTTGGTCCCGGTGCTTTTCATTTTTTCATGTTCATGACCACCTCCTCGACCTCTTCCATTGTGGCTACACGCATTAGAGCCTTGGTCTGTTCTTTTGTTATTAATTTTGGAATTTCCTTACATATTTGTTTTATTGCTTCTCCTCTGTCGTCCTGAGTTTCGATGAGGATCCCCTTATGGTATTCCACCAGAACTCACTCTATTCCTTCTTGTTCGATTACTCGCTCTCCTTCTTCATTTTTGATTGAGAAGATCCGATTTCTCTGTCTGTTTTGAATAATCACTTGATGAAAGAATTTTGTATTTCTCTCACCTTCCTGCAGCCAATTTATTTTTGACTTTTGCCTCCACAGGATCTCCTCCTGCTTTCTTCTTTCTTCCAACTGGCATATTATTCTTCCCTCTTCTTTGCTCCTTTCTTCATCCCTTCCTTCTAGGATAATTTGCTGCTGGATATCCTCCATTTCATTTTCTAGTTTTTGTTTATCTTCCATTATGTGCCCAAATTCATCGCTATTCCACTTTCTAATTCTGTTTTTTATTTCCTTGAGCTTTAATTGGAATGTGTGCATTTTTCCTTTCCCTCTGACTTGACTCTGAGTCCACCATTCTTCCACTTTATGGAGGAAATTCGGATTTCTGAGCCAAAAGGCCTCAAATCGGAAAGGTTGCTTGCCTTTGATTTTCTTTATGTCAATTTCTAAATGGATCGGCCATTGGTCTGATCCTAGGCCCGGGAGGATTTTTGCGTCTATAAAAACATCCCTGTTCAGAATTTGTTCCGATAGGAGGAACCTATCCAGCTTTGATGCTATCTGGTTCTTTCCACCTCTCCTGTTATTCCAGGTGAACACACTGTTTGTTGTTGGGATATCCACTAATCTTAGATCTATTATGAACTCGTTAAAATCCTCCATATTCTGGTCTTGCCTCCTGATGCCACCTCGTTTTTCTCCTAGATCATGGATCAAATTAAAATCTCCACCAACTATCCATACATTATCAGGGATGATGGGGCGAAATATTAGTTATGAATTAGAGAAAGTAATTTTCCTTGACATTCCCTAGAATATTTTGAACTTTTGGGGGCACCTCATGTGACACTACCATCACCATACTAGCATTTCATGGTAAATTTCCACTGCAAGAGGCATCCATTGATTCACGTTCCTCAACCCGTGACCATAAAGATTATTCTTCCTTAACATTTTGCCTAGGTCTGGACATATAGTCCTTATCATAATCGAGTATGGATTTTCTTTCTTGACCTGTGTTCCACCTTCCCCCTCCTAACCTTAAATAAGCATCAATTTCTCTTACATGCTTCCCTCTGATTGTAAATTTATACCCATACCTGAGATCCTCACCTTAATATTAGTTCTTATGCTTCTCTGCTTCTTCTAAGCTAAGAAATTGGGAAACCATTACCTCCCTACCACCATCAATAGATAAACCATTTTTCGTTCACTGTCTTTTAAGCTCCACAAGAGGAATACTAAACAACTCTCAAGTTGCTGCTCCCTCTTCAGTTGCCAAAGAAGCATATTGATTTGGACCAGATCCATCTATTATGTTTGTAAGTTTAGCTCAGGACCATCAACTTCCTTCAATGGTGGGAAATCTCCACATATTGAATGAAAAGGAGGGACACCTAAATTTCTAGACCAAAGAAAGGTAGCTCTCAGTCCATTCAAATAAGCATCTTGAAAGAGAAATGAGTTTGACCAAACCTGGAGAGTTTTCATCACTCTCTCCTGCAAGAACAGTAGAATATAAATGTGAAAATTTCACAGAGTGATCCACATAATCATTACACTTATTATGATATTTATTTCTTTTACGAGTAAAAATTACTATTCGCCTTACTAATTGTTGACTAATAATGCAATATTCCATACACTTTTCCCATTGACAAGATAAATAAAATCTAAAATTGTCAAATAAATGGTAAACATAAGGTAGACTAGCATTAAGTTGCCTATCAAAACTCTCAAGAAGCTCAAAAATGTCTAGGAATTGCAAACACTACAATGGTAACAAGGTCACTATAAATGATAAAAATATAAAAACATGAAAGTTCTAATATGGTATTTATAAAAAATGAGAATCTGAAAACCTAAGTTTTGTTAAGAACCATCTATTCTCCCCTACCTTGAACCTCTCCTCAAAGGATGATACCTCACCACAACCATATAAACATTGATGTCACCAGAAGTAAACATAGAGCACTCATAGGTCGCGAGTAAACCCATGTCACAACATCAATAACAACTATAGTAAAAAGGGGAAAAACAAGGTTGTGGTATCCAAAATCTGATCTAGTGTATTTATTAGTCACAAGATTTATTAACCTATATTAAGATTCTAATCTCTTTATGTGGGAAGATACTTTTCTTTCAATTTCTTCGGAATTATTAGTGCCACATTCTTCAAGAGACTTAGGATACTCCATGAGTGTTACCTCCAATTGACGTAGAATTTTCCTCATATTACACATTTATAGTATCAAACCAGATGGTATATATATAAAGGAACAAAATAAATTAGCATCCTATAGGCAAGGTGAATCACCTGTGACCTTCATCCATTCCACTATCATTAAGTGTAGAAGCAATGTTGTCCATTGTGACTTCATGTTTTCCTTCTTTCCCAGAACCCCCAAATATATGTAATCACTACCAAAAGAAGACTAATTCGAACCAAGCCCCTTAAGCTATGCCTTGTCCTCTAATAAAGGTCTTGGAACTGGCCGTGGGATCGATGAATTTGATGTCCTCACCACACAAACATTTTTTGGTAAAGTTCCACTGCAAGAGGCATCCATTGATTGACATTACTCAGCCTGTGACCATAAATATGATTCTTCCTTAACATTTTGCCTAGATTTGGACATATAGTCCTTATTGTTATCAAGGATGGATTTTCTTTCTTCATCTGTACTACACCTTTCCCCTCCAAATTTTAAATAAGCATTAGTTTCTCTTGTATACTTCCCTCCTATTGCAAAGTTATACCCATACCTCGCATCCTCATCTTGAAATTGGTTCTTATGCTTCTTTGCTTCTTGTGAGCTAAGCAATTGGGGAACCATTACCTCCCTACCACCATGAATAGATTAACCATTTTTCCTACACCATCTTTCAAGCTCCACAGGAGGAATACTGAAAAATTCATCAGAGCAACATCTTGATTTTTACCAGATCTGTCTATTATGTCCAGAAGAGTGACTTCAAAACTATCAAGGTCCTTCAATGATGGGGCATCTCCGCATAGTGAATGAAAAGGAGGGAGACCTGAATTTCAATATCGAAGAAAGGTAGTTTTCAGTCCATTCACATAAGCATCTAAAATGAGAAACTAGTCTGACCAAACATGGACAGATTTCGTCACTCTCTCCCTGAAAGCTTCTGCAATAATTTGACTAGTGATGTTTCAGTATAAGTCATCAAATATTTCCATAATATCAAGTAATGATGCTTCAAAATTTGTACTATATGTAAAATCATTTTTCACAGGAGCACTACTATAATGAGGAATGTTAGAAATTAACATGAGGCTTGCAAATTTAGTTGTAATAGGCATCTCCTTTAAACTCAAGGACTTTGTAAGTACCTCAACTATCGTGCCAGTTGCATCGACATTCTCTAGAGAAAATCGTATTGCCTCTTTTATCTGATTTCTCTCCGAGGTTAAAGCATGAAGAATGTCCTCAAATTCATCTCTTTGGCCCTCTGGTAAGGTGCATTCCTAATCCACTCTCTTGGTCCTTCTAGCAGCATAAGTTGCAGTTGAGGGTTTCTCATGCTCATGCATGTGTTCAGATTTAATCACATGAGTGAGGGAACTTAGACGTATTCCAGATTGATAAACATGATTGTTGTGGAAATGTATATAAGAGTTATTGCTTGTAGTGAAAGCTTCATATTGCTTTTACAAGAGTGAAACAAATCATGTTGCAAAGGTTCGAGGGAGGGATTGCTTTAAAAAGTCAAGTTTTAGCCTACCTTTAAGATGGGCCATTTCTATGGAATCATAAAGAACCTAAATATTGATTGTATGAAGGCCAACAAAAATAAATGTATACCAAACTAGATAAATCAAAGCTATAGCTACAATTTTGAGATTTGGACTTGAAAATTCTCTGGACTATATAAGTTTTCAAGTAATTTATAGAAAGGACAAATTGTTGTCTTTTAGCTATAGACCCAATCTATTCTTGATTGCTTCCATCAAATTAGAAAACATGGAGAATATGAATCTCAGTGCAAGTTAAAGGCGTTTGATATTCATACATGATTTTTTCTCATCATTATTATACTCAACATGTTCTATTATTTAGAGTGATATTTTGTGAATTGATAGGCGTGTTTTCCCACATTTTTGTTTTTATATCCCACACAATTGGAATATTTCTACATTTGTCCTCATCTACTTCCCTAGGATATACGTGTTAAAGAGGATACAAAAAATTAATGATATGTTCTTTTACCATAAGTTCTCATTTTTTGGATGGATCCTATGAAAATTTTACGCATGCCAATTATGTGGCAAGAAACAATGTTCCATTATTCTTTTTTATCATATCTTGTTTCTAAGTTAACATGATTCTATTGTACTAGTTCATTACGCCCATGTCATGTAAAGACCAAGTTGAGTGGGTTTTACATTTTATTTCCACTATAGTCAACAACTGAATATATATGTTTTATGTGTAGGTGTATGAAGGGATGACGCACTTTGATTTCTGCTAGTGCTCTCTTTTTCATATACTATCACACATGCACAAATACAAGCTCACTTTTCTTTTTCCCTGGATAAGAAAATAATGACATATTTGTATTTTGCAGTGACAAGGATAACTATGTATTGGAACTAGACCTTGAGCCCTTCAGTTAATCCTTCCCTTACCCAACACAACAATCTCTTATTGGTAATGGATTTTAATTTTGGAACTGTCATTTGTCTTCAATATTATTTCATGACAAAGAAAGCACACAACCATTGTTGGATTTCCTTCGAGCACACAAATACCATAGCCATGCCATTTTTGTTTCCTTGGATAATATATTGCATCATTCTGTTTGATAGTTAATTCATTATTATTTTAAGCACAATAAATCTCTACCAAATAACAGAGAAGGATTACCTGGCTATTTTAGAGATATATAATATGAATTGATTGAAATTTCATAGGGTTATTTTGATTCTCATCTTTCTATTTCACTTCTTTAGGGAAAACTATATATTTAAATACAAACTCAAATCAAATCAAACTAAAACAAAGAATCCTAACTATGAAAATTTTTCTCTCTCCATACCTTGCAATAATATTATTTTTCTAAATTATTCTTGAATTTCACTGATAATAACCTAGATTTATATATTGATTTTAGCACCAAATTGGCATCATGGTAAACATACAAATATCCCGTTAAATATGACCTAAATATGATTCAAAGAATATTACCTTTAGTCTAAGCATGTGGCAGAGTAATTTTTGAGGTGTGAAATTTTATAAGATGCATTTATTATTTGTTTTTTTTTGTTAGAAAAGGGTTTTCTCTTGCTTTTATGTGACTTTCAATTTATCATATGTAGCATGTTGAGAAATGGGAAAGAATAATGTGTGACATTTATTTTTCATAAATTGATGTTCAACGAAAGGATATATAATTTAACCAAGTTACAATACGCTTTGGTAAAGGCACAGAGACATCTTAAAAAACTACCTAAAAATACACCATATACAAAGTTTGAACATAACTAATATATGGTTTTTTATTTTGCAGATATGTTATTTTTTCTATCCAAGATATCATAGCAAAATATTGATATTGTAGAAATTGTTAGAGGACCTCATTGAGGTTGATTTTTCTGATGTCCTATTTGATTGATACCTTCTCATGACAGGGAAGATTTAAATACAAATTAATATGCTCTCGAAAAAAAATAGACTCAAAGTTTATAGATATAAAAGATAAAAAAAATGTCAATTCCTTCATTTGATTATTACTTGATTCTGGTATGGGTAGGTTACAAGAAATGTGATTGGCAAAAGGATGGGGAGGCAATGCAGATCATGTTTTCGATATGATTCATTTGTAGTTGGAGATCCTTCAGGCACTTGAGCCATCAACTTTGGAAATGTTTCTACTAGGTATTATTATGGTTTTTAATGTTGCGACTCTTTCACCTCATGATTATTTTGGATAAGAAAATGTTTTAGGAATGTCTCATAAGACATCAATGGATATGGAAACAATTTTTTTAATTGCAATATCCATTCCATGATATCCTATGTTTATTGTTTGATTGTATTTTGAATGTTTATTTTGATTTTTCTTTGTATTTTAACTATGAAATTGAAAATAGTTGTTATCATATATGTTTAATCCAAAACCAAATCTTGAAGATGAAATTAGTATTAGAAGATATTGATTGAAATCCTTTTAACTATTTTGTGTTGAAAGATTTTCATGGCTATTAGAAAAGTTTACTTTCATGTTTTCATTTGAGCACATGTTTATATAGTTGACCAAGTTCATGAATTATAGAAAACAATGTTGTTGTGAATAAAACAACAAGGATTAGACATCACACCTCAAATTATTTGTTTTCACAAGTTATATACAGCTTGATCTTTTTAGCATGTAACTTAGTTGGCATGATTATGCCTAAGCTTTCCCTAAAGGTTGAATACTAAGTTACTAAGGTGTTATTTTCTATGGTGATATTTATTTGTTTATATAGGTCATCTGGCCACATAGTGGCCACTATCTCTCAGCTAAAGAAAACTCGTTCGAGTTTCTTTCTTTTATGGGGAAGAATGGATTTACAATTGTTGATGTTGATGTATATGTCATATAAATCCTTTATAGTCTACTTTCTTTTATATTATAGTGTTCATTGTCTTTCATGTCTTACACTTTGCATATATGTTCTTTTGTTTTCAGAAAAGGAACTCAATATTGATTCTTTTAGAATCTGGATTTCTAGGTGTCATTCTGACAATACTGTCTACACCAAGAAAGTGGGCAAGTATCTTCTCATTCTTGTTCTGTATGTTGATGATCTTATCCTCACTGGTAGTGATCCCAACCTTATCATCCATGTGAAGTC
>APFE031305204.1:90505-107107 GCA_000404065.3 Pinus taeda | reverse complement strand
GTTAACCATTCACGAGAGAAGCTTATGTAAATTTTCATTCTTTTATTAATAAATTGCCTGAAGTGGCCGCGTTGGCTCAGGCTGTGGACTATTTCCCTCTTTGAGGGTTTTAACCACGTCAAAATACTAGTGTATTGATCTGTGATCTGTTTGTCAGCGATGTCCTTTGGTGTTCTGCCTGAGAAACTTACCCTGTAAATTCCTACAGATTTGAGGAAAGATAAGAACACTAACACTAGAGTGACAAATGGAAAAATAGAGAGAACGAACCGGTATACTGATACCCTTAAAGCCAATATCTTACATAAGACACATATATAAAGATTGATGTTCAAGTCTTCAAAGTTGGTGAATTCACCTGCAATGGCTTGGCAACACAATGATAATGTTTTGTAGTGATGAAACAACATTTCATGTGTAAATTGTAATCCAATCAATGTTAAGTTGGAAACTCATATTGTAATACTTGACATTTCATATAATATAATTTGTGGTTGGAATTATTTATAGTTGCACTTGATATTGTTTAGAATTTTAATTGACATATGTAACTTTGGATTTTCATTTTAGACAAACCAGTGCACATTGTATGCCATTTTTTAATTTAGTTGCAAAATCATACTAATTAATTTATTTTGATTAATAATGGACACATAAAATCAATCTAAAACTACTAAATTAGTAGTTTATATTGATTAATAATTAACACAAATAAAATGAATATATTACTAAATTAATCATTTATAATGATTAATAATGAAAATAATTGAAATGAATATAAACTACTAAATTAGTCATTTATATAATGAATATGAGACTACCAAAAAAATATAAATGACTAATGCAAATGATTAATTTGTGATCACAAATTACGACTAAATTTTTCATATATATGACTATTCGTAGCTAATTTACAGTATCTTAAAACATGATAAAAAAATAGTCATATTTATTTGGTCATTAATCGATTTCAAACGATTACATAATTTGCATATATGTGACTATTAATAGCTAATTTATAATATCTTATAACACAACCAACATTTTGGTCATATTTATTTGGCCATTAATTGGTTTTCTCGGATGATCATGAAGTAATATATTTTGTTGTATATTTGGTCATTAATT
This sequence comes from Pinus taeda, assembly GCA_000404065.3. NCBI lineage: Eukaryota > Viridiplantae > Streptophyta > Pinopsida > Pinales > Pinaceae > Pinus > Pinus taeda. The sequence continues at coordinate 105,979 of APFE031305204.1, read as the reverse complement.
GTGGAAATTAATGACTAAATCAATGTCTAAATGAATGGCTAAATTAATGATCAAATTTATGACTAAATATACTACTAGAAAATAAAATTGAGACAACTAATTAATGACTAAGCTAAAAATGACTAAAACTTGGTCGCATTATAAGATACTGTAAATTAGCTACTACTAGTCACTAACTGAAAAATGGTCGTTTATATGAAAATTTTAGTCATTTTTTTAGTAACTAATTAGCCATTTTGTGCTAGTGATTATACTCATTAGGTGAAACTATGTCAAGGAGGGTTCACTAATTATCAAAATATATTAGTTTATGATATCCTTATATGAGAACTCCTTTCTTAGGCTCGCTAATCATTACACATAATGAATGTGTTATGATCATGATATTTTATAATATGTCTTGCTGATGATTGTTATGAACTATGTAAATTTAAAGTGATAAAAAATCAATAAGTAAAGTTGAATTTGAGGGGAAAGCATCCTTTTATGATGAATATAATGTATAAGGCAATATTTGATAATCCTAATACTAGGTATCCTTCATCTATATATAAGATATGATGAATACAATTATAATGATACGATACAATCAAAGGCTCTAGTTGGCATAAAAATATAATATCCAAATATGTAGGGATTAGTAAGCTATTGATTCCTTTAGTTTTTGGCTTTGATTGATGCTTATGTGAAACAACCTTGTGTTTTCCCTTTTTATGAGAAATTCCATTTCTCTTTAAGTGTTTTTTATTTTCATATCATTTTTTTTTACATCTCTTTCTATCTTCCATTTTTGGATTCATTTAGTTTTATCTTCCATATACATATTGAGAGGCTCTGTTTTTTCAACTTTTTCATTGTGATACAATCTTTTGGAGCGTTTTCCTTGTTTAGATGTTGTCTTGATTTTTTTACTTGCATAGCTAACAAACCGAATCTTTTTAGCATTTCTACACAGATTTCTTTGAATTATTTAAAAAAAAAAACAAAATAAATTATTAATATTTTTCATCATTGGAATAATTGTAGCTAGGTCGATTGCGCATTCCTTAGATTAATGCATTAAAAAATAAGAAACTACCCATGTGATTTTTTATGATTTTATGACAACAAAAGAACAAAGAAGATTTTTCAATTCATCAAATTGAAATGCTTACATTGTTTCACTCCTTAAATTTGTCTAATATGTATATATGAGTCAGAATACATTTGATTCACATGTTTCTACCCTTTTTTGAGTAAGTATCAACTACTAAATGTAAGGCTATCAAAGATTATCAAACATATTATTATTTTCCCAACAACACACAAAAATTACCTTAGTATTTTACATTCTTGCAATAGGTTAGAGAGGACACTCTTCAAGACCATAAAAAAAACTAGAACCTCAATTGAGGGAGTGTAAAATACATTTACAATAAAATGCTTCTTTCGAATCCTTTCAATAACAAGGTTTAAGCACTAGGTCAAGTTAGTTTTAGTAGAGTGATAGCCTTACTTTGTTTGGTATCAGCGGTGTGGTCTAGTCACATATTCTCTTTTAGGAGGATGTGGGATTGAGACCTTGCCTTTATATGTAGATTCGACCCATGACTACTCCCATAGATTAGATGGTTGTGGATGGTAAACATAGTATCCATAATCTTAGATACCTTACACTAGTAATGGAATGTGGGATATTCTTGCTATACCTAGGACAGACATTGGTCACTACTTACTTGGATCCCCTAGAGGGTTCCCATGTTTTATGATGGGTACTTGCACCAGACGTTGACATATCAAGGACAATGTTATTGTAACTATCCTTTCAACATATTCATGATTGACTTGGGCCCTCACAAATCAAGGTCCAAGAAATATAATACCTAGCCAATACAATTGGTTCGCCTTTGGTGTTATTTCTAATTTTCTGCATGATCTTTTCTTTTGGTTTTGTAAATATGATTATATTGAGAGGGGATTTTGTGAATTGGTGTAATTACCAATTTTAACCAATCAAGAAACCTCAATAAATTTATAATATAAATCACATCAACAACATAAAAATACATGAGATATATATGAAACTTATCTTGACATTGAATAATTTTGTTGGAAACAACCTATTGTTACATTGATTTCTTAGAAACAAATAGAAGGAGACACCAACCAATAGACAATGTTTTATTGCACCAACGAGGAGGAGACACAATTCCCCTAAGAAACTTAGGCACCAAACTACTAGAAGGAGGCAACAACTCCGTGAATGATTTTACTAACACTAACTAGAAGGAGACACTAGTCCCGTGAGAAATATAAGAACTAATCTAAAATTATTTACTAAATCCCTTCTTTATATATTTAACATTTTTTATCGTAATTCTTGTATGATACTCTTTCCTATTATGTATCTTTCAATTCTAAATACATTATCAGTATGTTCATTCATACCTCATCCCCATACTCTTCCTTGGTCACATGTCTTCCATATAATTCATCATTAGATGCATTCTTTTCATCTAGAGATTGATTTGGCTTCTTTGTTCCTTATCACTCTTCACACATTAGAAACATCATAACTAGACCAACGAAGACAAATAAATCTCATATTTGATTGAAAAATCACGTCTTCTTTTGTTTAGCCTTCTCCAACATCAATTATTTATATTAGATTTGTCAACCAAAACTTGTAAAGCCGAATCTATTTAGATTTTTCATTTTACTTTCTTAGCTGGAAATCTATTCTAGAAGATCCAGATAAGACTTAGATCAATGTATCGTTGACTCCTTGGGCCCTTATCCCTACTTACATTAAACAACATGATGTGACGTTATTTAGATAGATATTCCACTATATCTAGATCCAAGACCTTTTGTATGTGATGAGTTACTAGACACCAAAATCATTTGACTTCCTAGATTACTTTCAACTTCAACTCTAAGGGCTTCAAAATTATCCCATATGAATTAGTGCATATATCACTTGAGAGGACCTTGGTCTTAATGTATGATCTCTATATATTGGGGAATCTAGGTCCTTTCTTGTGCCAAACATTTACTTGAGTCTTGAACAAAGTGGTGGTAGAGTACATCTCAATGTATTTTACATGGAACCATGACCATAAAATGTTGACCAATATGCCTTTCTAATTGAATCAAATCTAGATATTATCATTAGAAACAAACATTGCCTACCCATAGATATCTAGATGGCTATATATATTTTACCTTGAAAAAGAACTTTGTTATACTAGAACATTGACTAGATCCTTCATCTCTACTTGAATCCAATTTTTTACGTACTTCTAATTGGAAATCATTGCTTAACTTTAACCACTGGACACTGAAATGACTCAACATAACCCTAGATGATGGTAAGGGTCCACATTGCTAAAATTGAAATACAAAGGAAAAAAAAATCCAAATATATTTTTGGCATGAATCTCAAGGCTTCATGAGATGCTATGTCAAAAATTTGAGAATTAATCAAAAAATTCCATGAGGTTCTCCTGCCATGTAATCTCTTTCTTTTCACTTCCACATCATTTTACAAGTCAACAAACTACCACATCTTATATGCCACCTATCCAATTGGGCACCTATAAGTGCCAAAAAATGAGGAGCTCCACGAGTGGCATTGTGGGCTTCAAACCCAAGCCTTGGGTTTTGCACCCATCATGATTTCGGCCAAAACCATGAGAACATTTTGACATGCGATGGATTAGTATGAGAGCTCTCATCGAGATAAATCTAATACAATGAAGATAATCTGATTCCGAGTTGTAAAAATGGAGATATGCATTTTTGAAGTTGTGGAATGGGTTTGCACCAAATGTGTTAAGGTCGGCTTGGGTTTAGTAAGCCTCTTGAAAGGTGGACAAGCCCCATCATGGAATTTTTGAGGAGCCCTTGTATGTGTATAAATACAAGGTGAATTAAAGTCATTTTAAACAAATCCAAATGTGCAACAAAGGAAACGAAGGAGTGGATTAGCTCGTTCAAGGGAGAGAGAGACCTCTGTTTTTTGGCTGTAGGAATAAGAGTATCTTAACGAGGAGAAAAGGTTGTGTAGGAGCCTTCTTGTGACTTTCAAGAGACAATTTTATACTTGTAGGAAGGCCACTTTTGAGGAGGTGTAACACAGGTCTGTTATGAGAGTGTTTGTGGGTGGAGAACCCTTGGAAGAGGTAGCCACAACCTAGAGAATGTTACTATGGGTAGGTTAGAACCTTTACAATCCTAAAACAAATTTGTATAGGGAACATTGAGGACTATTCTATGCCCAAAACAACAGTAAAGAAGGTTAGTATTCCTTGAAGGGAAAGCTGTAGCAAATTAAGGGAAGCTACAGTTATTTTAGGGCTATTAGGGTGATGTTATAATGGTTATTGAAGCATGCAAGTTCCCTAAATATGAATAATAAATGATAGTAGCATGAAAATATACTTGGAGTGAAGTTTCCCTTATGTTGGATCCAGGTTTTGGATCATTTTGGATCTAAGTTATATTGCAGCCTATGGGAGCCATGTGTTGGGGTTGTCTTGGGTGTTAAGAAACCCCAACTAGGAGAAGGTCTCGTAGTGGAGTAATATGTGTCCCATGAGAGGATTGATTAGAGAATTTTGATAGCAACCATGTGGAGGGGCTTCCTAGGTGTTGGATTCCCTATCTAGGAGCAGTTGCTACAATGAGGATTGGTCACTCATGGTTTGTTGGAGGGAACCCTGAGAGTGGAGCAAGTGTGGATAGTGATAGGACATTTATGGTCTGTTGGAGGATAGCATGATAGTGCCCAAGTTAGAGCCTGATGTGTACCATATTTATGGACTTAGGTGGTTGCTAGAGTGGCAGTTGTTGAGCTCAAGTGTTGACAAACTAGAGGAGAAATTGAGCAACCCTAAACTTGTGTGTGGAGAAGGACTTCTACAACAGATGATGGGAAGTCCTCCATGCATGTGTTTATTGTGGGAGATGGACATATTTTAGTGATAGGTGGTAGTTGTCTGTGCCCTATGTTAGTCTTCATCAGGGAAGAACATGAATACTATTGTGGGCTAATGTCCCTGAGTAGATGAGGAGAAACAATGGGTAGATTAAGAGTTGTTCACAAGTGGAGTTGTGAATAACTCAAAAGGATTCTCGATGTGTTGTGCCCTTGATGGACTAGGGAAAAACTAGTGAGAAAATTAGATAGACGAGGTACAATGGTCGTACAAACTTGGATTATTGATAGAGGAGATGATGCAGATATGGAGGTAAAGGATTGAGCAGGTCCATGGTATGACTGAGAGGATTTGAGAGAGTCAACTACATTAGCCAGATGGTTAGAGTATCTTATTTGAGGTTAGATTGGTTGTCGATGGACCGAAACCAAGCCTTAGTTTTGTATTCTTGTACTAGTGGATGTATGAGAGCCATTATCCTTAGTACAAGAGCCCTAGACTATTGTATTATATGTTGATTAATATAACAAAGTTGGGTTCAAAGTTGTTAAAAGTTATCTATATTATGTGCATGTGTGATTTATTTCCATTTAGATTCTGTTGTGCAAAGTAGTTGTGTTGATATTCTTGGTTTAGTAGCGTCACAGATTTTAAGGCTCTATCCTAGATCCAAGGTTGTGGAAATTCAAACAATCCCTATTCCACCCTAAAAAGAAAAAAATGTGCATGCAAAGGAAACAAGAAGCCAAGGTAGTGCATTCTTGGCTAAACAAGAGATGCATAGGTTGTAGAGCAAGGAAATATAAATTCCCTTTCCTTCATACAAAGGGGATATATATATATTGTTTTCACTATATCCCATAGGGTTCTAGGGCACCAACTCCTTTGTACTATTGCAGCCAAAACCACTTGCATGTCTCACTCAAACCTTGGACAATGGTGGTATGCTACAAGGGAATTAAGATGCAGTCAGGCTATGGTTGGGAGGATATTATAAGGCCTCCTTTAGTTGTGGAAAAAATCAATAATGTAAGTTATGCAACCTATAACCCTTCTTGTATCAATTCTGAGTTATGCGTATGTCTTCCTATGAGTTACAATTGAGTATTATTTAGTTAAATAATCATAATGGGTACCGGTTTCATACATTCATGGGCATTAATTCATTTGGCCATGGAAATTTTGCTCACAATTTAGAATTTGCAACTCATATTACATGTTCGATAATTGAAAAGTTGAATCGTACGTCCTATGTGCTTGAAATTTAATTGATTCTATATATGTGAAACCTAGGATGTCTTAGAAATTTTTATTGGATTATTGTAGCTTCCAAAAATGAATTTATGAATCTATAATTTGATAACTGACTACTGAAGTGTGTTTGTGTGTGTCTATGGGTATTAATAATTCTATAATATTACACCTATATTCAAAAATTTGACTTAATTGGTTCCATAATTACTTACTCTACAAGGGTGGGTCAAAGAACCTACTCACTTCTAGTTACAAATTATTAACTTAGCATGCATCAATTAACCAGGTTTCAATTTTTCTTATATATAACGTACCACGTAGTGATAAATTCACTCATACATTCACCCCACATTCATATGATTAAATCTATAATTTCAATATCACCAATATTTATTGTATTAAACTCAATTGGGCTTGGAAACCCATTATGTAAAAAGACTCACGGCAAAAAAAAATCACTCATCATGTTATCACTTAGGTCCTAACTCATGGACTTATTAGGTGTCATGTAATCATAGACATGATTAGGCATGGTGTGTAGGTTTTAACCCAATATAGAAATTACCTGCATACAAATTCTAAAAAGAGAAAATAAACAATAGCGAGAGCATAAAACATAAAATATATATACACAAAGGTTTTCCCCTAGATCCCAAAAACGGGACTACCAGATTGATTTTTCATTCTATTCCTTTTAATGTTACAATACATATATATACATGTTGAAGCATCCATTAGCCCCAATCCATTTACCCTAGATTAGAACATAACTATAGTTCCCTTGACCGAATCTAAAAAATACCATGGATGGAAAACCATCATTCCTAAAATAATGTGTAAAATCCATGCAGAAAATCATAGCTAGGTCCACAAATCAACCCCGTGCAAGGGGGCTACAACCCCCTACATACCCCCCGATAGGGGGGGCATCCACACCCCCTGTGACCCCCTTTCTATGCCTCATGCAACGTATAGGGGGGATACCACCCCCCTGTGAACCCCCCACGTGTGGGGTAGTCATGGAAAGAATACAACACAAACCCAACATTCTCCCACTTGTTGATTTCTTTCCATAGGGGGGCATAGGAGAGCTTAGTCATTGATCCAACCCTACAATGCCCATTGTTTCTCTACACTAAGAGAACTTCTCAGTGCTCACTGAATTTTTCAATGCATATATAATATTCTTCAAAGTGTCCACCTTTATCAGCAACAACCTCTCATCCTCAACCATATCCCTCACAAAATGATACTGAACATCAATGTGCTTTGTCTTTGAATGATAAGTAGGGTTCTTTGTTAAGAAAATTACATTTTGGTTGTCATAATCTATCCTTATAGCTCATTGTACTAACCCCATACTTGAACCCAATCAATGGAACCAAACCGCTTCCTTCCTTGCATGAGTGGTTGCCATGTATTCTGCCTTTGTAGTTGAAAGTGCCACTACAAACTATCTCTTACTCATCCAACTGAACACACCTCCAAATAGTTTAAACACATACCCACTTGTACATATTCTATGATCTAGATCTCCAGCCTAGCCTGCATCAACAAAGCCACAGATGTCCAAAAATATGTGCAGTCCTTGTCTTCCTTTGGTAGCACAAACTATAATCTCTAGTGCCAAACAAATACCTGAAAACACACTTCATTGTTGTCCAATTCTCCTTCCCTCGTTTTCACATAAACTGGCTCAATAATCCCACTGTGTGTGCAATGTATGGTATAGTAAACACCATTGCATACATTAGGCTACCGATTTCACTTGCATATGGAACACAGGACATGTCCTCTTCCTCTTCTTGTGCCTTGGGACATTGTTCAGCAGATAAATTTACACCTATAAGTATAGGAACCTTCACGGGTTTACTATTATGCATATTAAACCTCTGCAGTATTGTCTTGACATACGTCCACTGGTTTAACCAGAGCTTCCTCTTTGCCTGACCTTGTTTAATTTCCATGCCCAAAATATAGTTTGCAGCACCAAGATATTTCATGTAGAATTTGCAGGACAATTGGGTTTTCAAATCCTAAATAATTTTTTTGTCATTTCCAACTAGCAACATATCATCCACATACAAGAGCAGATAAATAACACAATCACCAATTAATTTAAAATAAACACAGTGATCTACTTTTCTTCTCGTGAATCTAAGTCCCCATATAAATGTATCAAATTTCTGATACCACATCCTTGGTGACTATTTTAATTGAGACAAAGACTTTTTTAACTTGCATACCAGTTCTTTCTTACCCTTATCCACAAAACCTTTAGGTTGCTTCATGTAGGTCTCTTCTTCGAGATCCCCATGAAGAAATGTTGTCTTCACATCGATCTGTTCTACCTCAAAATCAAAAGGAACAACAATAGATAAAATTAATCTAATAGAATCTACATTGGTAATAGGAGAAAAAATATCACCAAAATCAATTCTTGACACCTGGGAATAAACTTTTTGGTGTTGGAAATAATATTGAGGGGGGGGGGGGGGGGGGGTGAATCAGTATTATTAGATCAAGGATTTTTCTTTTTTATAATTAGATTTATATATGCTACTTCAGAGAGGGGAACTAGCGTGTACAGACAACTGTCTTTAAGGCAACCATCGATTATGTAGTAAACTTATGATTCATTTAATTCATCATATGTTGATCTTTAATTAGTGCATCAGTACTTCATTAATCATTAAACAATAACCATGTGCAGTATAAACATAATAAACCCTTACACATAAGAAACACACATGAACACCAAGAGTTAAGGTGGAAACCCAATGTGGGTGAAAACCACCTGCTGTTGTCGTCTCTGTCTTCTTTTAATAATAAGAAAATCTATTTACAATCTTGTACTAGTGCAAACTCATACCAGAATGTAGGCCTCTACCTATAGAAGGTTACAACCTTCTCTCATTCTCCAGCTTCTACTGGAAGGGAGATACAAACCCCTAGCTCTTATACTATCCAATATGTTTACTATTACGTAGGTGCCAGCCTACAGAAAACTCCACTCTTCCACCAGGGACCACATTTCATGAATTTTCATACTAGATGCTCTTGGCACATATTAAGACATATGAAGACCTTGACTCATCAATAACTCATCAGAATTTTAGAAACTCAAACTTCATCAACCAACATGCAGTTAATCTAAAACAATCAAATCATTGTCATTAGAACACTGCACTGAACTTAGAAACCTGTACCATTATTCAGAACCAACTAAAACCTCAAAAATTCATGTGTTAGATTGTATACGCTACTTCAATGAAGAAAATCTATGTGTGTACGCTACTTCCTTCAGCCCAACCAGCATATACCTGTAAAGATTTTGAACCATAAAATCTCTAAATAACAAACTGTACCAACTAGCAGTGTACTTAACATCTACTATCATCTTATAGAACTTTACACAGGTAGGTAACAAAAAACACTTCTCACTTATACAATCAATCAAATATCAACCTCCTTATGCATTTAGATTTACATTCAGATATAAGAAGACTTCGTTGACAGACAACAGTAAAATAACAACAACAATAAATCAACAATATTGATCTCATAGATCAGTCATCTCAAAACATCAAGCTTTTCTTTTGTAAATTCTACTTGAAACAATAGAACCTGCATGTATACACTCTTTTTCCGAGACGAACCTATGTACAGATCTGAAAATATTGACTTAGAACTTTGCTGTAATTCTAGATTTCAGACAAACCCAGATCATGATAGATAATGAATAAAATAGACACAAAACATCATATCTATCCTCAACCAATATTAGATCATTCAAGAATAAGTCGTTTCAGGTCTCATGATCGTGATCCAATATTGAACTCAAGATGCACATAAATATTTCAGATCTAGTCCCAAACATAACCGTGCAACATAAAATATACTTCATATATAAGTATTCCTTAGAATCTTATTCATTTGCACATCTGGCCTTATGATCCTCTCTTCTTTATATAGTTTTTGGCATTTCTCAATACCATGGACCGAATCCACTTAGGACCAATACATTGGATCAAATATCACGGACCAAACACCTCAGACTAAATACTTAGGGTTGATATCATGGTCCAAAGATACCTTGGACCAAATACCTCGGACCAAAACCATGGTTTTCAACATGTATGTGCTTTGCCTTCTGTGGGAGTGCATGTGTACGTTATATGCTCTTTATGTTCTGAGTACCTATGTGTATCTCTTAAACTACTCTTACATCCTCTTCTTCCTTCAACTTCTTTATTCTGATCAATAGACCTTAGTTCCATCTTCCTGAGCCTCTGTGCCATTCCCTAATTGCCTCTGAATATTCCTATTAGCGTCTTATCAAAACTAAGTTGACCTGTAGAGGTGCCATCAAGGACAACACTTGTATCATAATTCCAACAATCTCCCCCTTTGGACTTGATGGCAACCATGATGGTGTTGACTACTGCAAGTTGTAAAGACTATTAGAGATGCCATACAACACCAAGATACCAAAATACCAAAATTCTCTCACCCTTTGACATCAAGGGAAAAGGGTGGACCACTCTACTCTCCTCCTTTGCATGATGCTATCCATACTCCCCCTGAGTAGATGTCGAGTCTGTAGAGAGATGATTCAATATAATAACATGACACTATAACTCAACAAAGTTAGTATGACCTCCCTATGCCCACGAACTCATACATACATCAATCAGCTAACCAAGTGGGGATACACCGTATCTGACTCATCTACCCAACCAAGTGGGGATATACCAAAGTTTATACATGACAGAAATACAACAATTACTACATCATCCATCCCAAGGATATTGGGGAAATAAATTACATCATATGACCAATAGAACTCATTGAAATATAGACCATGACAGAAGAAGTTATATCACACTAATGACTAATGCAACTAAGAAATAGTTGAGTTTAGCAACCATAATGTGAACAATGTGGAATGCAAACGCTCCCCTTGAACCTCTTCTACCACTATTTTTTTGGTAGAAAAACATATATGCGCTTTCAGCCAAGGCAATCCGCGTGTACCCACGCATATACTATATGAAACCAGTGTGTAGTAAACTTCATTTGATAATTGGATTTAACAGCAGGATGATGCAGAGAAAACTCCCAGCTTTTGTTTTAGATATTCAAATGTTTCTCTGGGAAGTGGTTTAGTGAATATAATAGCAACCTATTCTTTGGAGGGGACATACTCCAATTTGACCTTTTGTTCAAGCACTTGTTCTTGTAGAAAATGGTACATGATGGGTATGTGCTTGGTCTTGGAGTGCATGACTTGATTCTTTGAAATATTGATGGAACTTGTATTATCACATAGAATGGAGATGGGTGGAGTACATGTGATCTGAATGTCTTGCAAAGTTTACATCATCCAAAGTAGTTGTGTGCAGTAAGATGCAGTAGCCACATATTATTCTTCAACTGTAGATAAAGAAATTGAACTTTTTTTCTTGTTGAACCAAGACACTAACTTAGAACCCTTATAGAATGCACCACCACCAGTGCTTTTTCTATCCTCAACACTTCCTAACCAATCTGCATATGTATATGCATGAAGAGTAAGATCTGTATCTCTAGGATACCATAGACCAAAGTCCTGAGTTCCTTGAAGATATTTGAAAATTATTTTGACTGCTTGAAGGTGTGATTCCTTTGGATTTGCTTGGAATATTCCAACTATTCTTACTACATGCATGATGTTAGGTTAAGTAACTATTATATAAAGCACACTGCCAATCATGGATCTGTAACTTGGTTGATGTACTGCTGTTGATTCATCATTTGAGCTGAGACTGCATTGTGTTACCATTGGAGTACATACAGGTTTAGAATCTTCCATTCCATACTTTTTCAAGATCTTCTTGAGATATTTGGTTTTTGAAAGAAAAATACCATATTTAGTTTGCTAAACTTGTAGACCAAGAAAATAGGTAAGTTCACCAAGCAAAGAAGTTTAAAATTCTTGCTGCATTACTGAAGCAAAATTCTGACTCATGGATTCTTCATTGCTACCGAAAATGATATCATCAACATAAACAATAATAATTAGCAATTTATCATTTTCAATCTTTGTATATAAATTGCTATCTGCGGAACATTTTGTAAAACCTTCTTGGTGTAGATATTTGTCAAGGTGGTAATACCAAGCCATTGAAGCCTGCTTCAAACCATAGAGAGCCTTTTTGAGTCTGCATAGAATTTTTGCATCATTTCCAAGAATGAATCCTTCTTGTTGTTTAATATAACTTCTTCTTCTAAATCTTCATTAAGGAAGGTTGATTTTACATCCATTTGGTATACTTTGAATTTCCGAAAATTGGAAAGAGCAAGAAACATTCTTATGGCTTGAAGTCTTGCAACAGGTGCAAAATTTTCTTCAAAATCTATACCCTTGTTGAGAATACCCTTTACAAACAAGTCTGGCCTTGTTTCTAATGACTTCTCCATTTTCATTCATCTTTTCTTGAATATCCATTTAGTTCCTATAATATTTTTTTCATGAGGTCTAGGAACTAATTCCCAAGTGTCATTCTTTTCAAATTGCTCAAGTTCTTCATCCATGGACTTGACCTAACATTCATCTTTGCATGCTTCATTTACCTTGTGAGGTTCAGTGGAGGATAATAATGCTAAATAGCTTGAGGTCCTTTTAATAGTTCTTCTTGTCTATACACAAGCCTCCCTTTCTCCTCAAATTTGAGTTTCTCGATGATTTTTCTGAACATACCTAGACGGAGTCTTTTCTTGTACCATTATATCTTCTTCTGGTGCTTCATTGGTTTATTCTTCAATATAATTTTGATTTGATGTGGGAAAGTAATGCCCATCTTCCTCATTGTCATAGTCTTTTGTTGATTTTATCTATTTTGGATTTCTGCATGCTTCGTCAACTACAAGTCTTATATTATAACATTTATATCCTTTACTTCTAGAAGAATAACCAAGAAGAATCCCTTCATCTTGTTGGGTCCCTATCATACTAGTGATTACCCCATTAATATTGTAGTTGCATCCCTTATTAATATTCTTGTGCCCCTATTATCCCCATATTGTTATTATGGTGCCCCATAGAATCCCTCTAATGTTATTTTTGTGGCTTTATATTATTATTGTTAGGTCGACTGGGTTATATTGTGACTCCTTAGACTCCTATATATAGAAAGGAGGTTTTGTCATTTCAATCATCCAAGAATTGTTCATTTATGTAATGTAAAGGAGGTTTCCCCCTCGCAGAGGCTAAATTCTAAGGCGTTGGTCTACCTTTCCTATCTTTTCTTGAGTTGGTTTCATAACATTTGGTATCAGAGCTTTGGATTCTAGGGTTTCACTACTCCAAACAGGTCAGCGTGGCATTTTCTCTATAAATTTTTTCTGCGATGTTTCAAAACATAAAAAAAACCCCATTTGAGAAGAAATCGGGCTAATCTCAGGTCTGAATTTCAGAGCTTTTCGTGCTATATTTGTGGAGATATGATCGGAGGAAGTTGGTCTTTTTCCAGAATCCTGAATTACATTCCAAACAGGTGACCTGGGGAAAATCACCATAACTTTCTCTCTAAGCATTGGATTTAAATTTCATAAGAAGGTACAGAAAGAGGACGGATTGTAGTTTCTTATATATATTTTTCAGAGCCAAAGGTGGAAACAGTGACTCGTGGCATGTCGTACAAGTTCGCTATACTGAACTAGTCTATAATCAGCTCACTGTGGGAGATTTTACATAACTCTTCCTTACAGAATCCAATTTGGATCAGACTAGTGGCATTGGAAAGAGGACATAGAGGGCTATTGCTAGTCACAATTTCAGAACTGGATGATCTGAAAGTATAGAGATACATCAAAGGCAATATCAAGCTCCTACAAAGTGAAAAAAGGTGTGTAGATCCTTTTAAATTTTTTCTTGAGATTGATTTGAAAATTTATTTTGAAGGAATTCAAAGGGCATAGTAGAGAATTATTATTGGTAATTGATGCCTCAAGGAAAGAAAATGCAAACACCTAGTAAGCAACTTGAAAGCTCTAGCATGATTCATGAAGAAGAGGAAGAAATGCTACAGGATATATCAAAATTACAAGAACAAGTGCAACAAATGTCACGCTCACAAAAGCTAACAGAAGCTAAGATAAATGGCGTGGAATCTAAGATAAAGGACATGGAAGCTAAGATGGACAATTTAAAGATAGATTTGAAGAAAAATTTGAGGAGAGGCATGGCAGATTTGAAGACAGACTTGAAGACAGACATGGCAGATTTGAAGACAGACTTGAAGACAGACATGGCAGATTTGAAGACAGATTTGACAAATTTTCTACAAGAAATACTTACTAATGGTGAAAAGGTTGTAAAGGAAACTCATGATGTGGAAAAAATCAATGTTAATCATGATTTCATAGACTCTAATGTGGGATCGAAGACCCACCATATTCCAAAAATCTATATGAGGAAGTTTGATGGCAAGGATCCCGCAACATGGATATTACAGATGGAGACATTTTTCGATCTCAATAATGTGCAAAACGCAGAAAAGGTACGTATTGCAACTTTATATTTGGAAAAAATCAGTTTGTATGGTATCAATGGCTTTTCTTTCATAAACAAATTATCACTTGGGCAACTTTTATGAAAGAATTGACAACACATTATGAGGATACAAAAAGCAACACTTTTTTTAGCCAATTGATAAGTCTCAAACAAAAGGGTTCAATAATAGAGCACATTGAGGAGTTCCAAAAATTGAACATAAGGGTAAAAAATATTCAAGAGGAGCATAGGATTGATGTGTTCATAGGGGCTTTAAAGGATAATATCCAACATGATGTTTGTATTTGGGAACCTGATTCATTAGAGAAGGCATTAAGGTTAGCAAGAAAGATGGAAAGCAAAATTATGGCAACCATGAAGCATAACACTCACAACTATAAAGATGGAAGTATTGTTGCCCTTAGTCTTCCACAACCTATAAGGTTGACACTACAACAATTGGCAGAAAAAAGAGCAAAAGGGCTTTGTTACAGTTGTGATAGCAAATACAGTAAAGGTCATAAGTGTGCTGAGAAGAAATTATTCTACATAGATTGCGAAGAGGAAGAATAAAAGGAGCAAGAAAGGTCAAAAGAAGAGGATACACTCCAGGAACAAAGCCTAGATAAAGAAGAAATGAATCCAACCTTATATTGTAATGCATTGGCTGGAATTACCACTCCTCAAACCATCAAGATAGAAGGACAAATCAAGAAGAAAAAGGTAATAATGTTGATTGATTCAGGAAGTACCCACAATTTTATT
>APFE031305204.1:27881-64904 GCA_000404065.3 Pinus taeda | reverse complement strand
CCCTTATTGTTATTAGTACAACCCACTTATTATATTGATGTACCCATTTAGTGCCCATATTGTTACTATTGTGCCCCATAGAAGCCCACTATTGTTATTATTGTGCCCTTACATTATTATTGTTATGTCGGCTCTTATTATGTTATGAGCCCTTAGACTCCTATATATAGAAAGGAGGTCTTTTCATTTGTATCATCCAAGAATTGTTCATTTATGTAATGTAAAGGAGGTTGCCCCCTCGAAGAGGCTGATTTCTAAGGCGTGGATCTATCTTTTCTATCTTTTCTTGAGCTAGTTTCATAACATATAGTGTCCTTGTCTGAAATGATACTCCTTGGTATCCCAAACTGCACCCAGACCTGTCCAAACAACAATTTTGTTGCTTCTTGTCTACTGATGGTATTTTTATAGGGCATTAGTACACACATCTTGCTGAACTTGTCAACCAGCAAAAACATGTAGAAATGTCCCTTCCTCGTTTTTGGTAAAACTCCCACAAAGTCCATGGAAATGTTTTCCCAAGGATAAGTAGGTACAGGTAAGGGATGATAGAGCCTCTATTTCCTATTTCTAGGCTTTCTTGTACAATAAATCATGCATCCTCTTATGAACCTAGCTACCTACTCTTGCCTCTTGGGCCAATAAACATACGTTTGCGAGTTAGGCATGGTCCACCCTATACCAAAGTGCCTTGCAACCTTGGAGGTGTGAGGCTCTCTAATCAACTACAAATGCTCAAATTTAGAAACACATATCTTATCCAGATTGTAGAGTAACCCATCCTAAAGATGGTGGTCAATGGTGTGTCACCATAATGCACATGACTCTAACTCTGCAACTGCTGATACACCTGCTTGAAGTCCTCACCTTCTAAATATACCTCTCTATATGTATCATGGGTGAATGGCTCCATGCGCATAAGAGTCCCCAAAGCTCTAAACTTTGATGTGGGTGGATTTGAAAGCGTATCAACCAAATTATTTGTGCTTCCCAATGGATATGGTCTTGGATGATCACAAACTTCCATCCCTAACTTCTTGACCAGCTCTGCTACAATGAGAATTTCTTGCAATCCTAAGTCAAACCAAGCATTAATCTTTGTCTTCTTGACTTGTATATTTATATGGAAGAGTTTGGTCATTTATATCTCTTCCTATTTTTGAAGGCTAGTCAGATTTACCTCCTTCTAAACTTATGTACAGATGATCTTCTCATCCATGTCCGAGCTCCTTTCAACTTGGTTTCTCGAATCAGTGTCCATGAGATTCTTCTTCTTATGATCTTTCTTCTTGTTCTTCAAGTTTAGCTCTAGATGAAACTTCCAACACTTATCCTCTATATGACTGTCAATGTTGCAGTGGTTGTAGTAGTTGCTAGGATATTTTAACTGGTGTGATGTCATTGTCGTCCTTTTATCTTCTCCCTCTTTTTTCATCTTCTTCCCCTCCTTAGCATCTTCATGTTTCTCCTTCTTCTTTGATCATTGATTGTGCTCTTTTCAAGCCTATGTTCTCCAGGTACTATGCCTATACAGATGATCCAGATATCTTCAATTACCAAAATTATCCAAGATCTCTTACGTCTATGATGTTAGCAGAATTTCATATAAAAGAGCATGATATAACACATGTGCACACTATAAAGAAGATTAAACATAATGATTACCATGAAATAAAAGAATACAAACACCTTGATAATGGATTTCACATAGTGTGGGTTATGTCTTCAGGCCTTGGTGTTAGGAGTGGGGAGGCTGCTTCATTAAATGCTACAAATGATGATGATGCACATGGTACATTCTTTGTAATTACAAGGATGAGTACCCTCACTCAAAGTGCCATGTCTCTCTACGAGACATTCTCATGAACTCTCACTCATATGGGAAAATTCTCTCAATAAGAGTGGCATGTCCTTGCATGAGACACTCTCCATATAGGAACTTTCACTCAAATTGACATTCCTTTAGCATGATAATATAATAAAATCTCACATGATATGGCACACAAGTATCCCTCAACATAATAGTAAGTAGGGATCTGAACAATAAAAAGATTATCTTAGGAAATTAGAAGAAAATCATGACATAACTACAACATATACCTCCACTTTCGAGGGTGGCAAAAAAATTCCATGTTGAGTTGTTGAAACTGACATCAACACTGAATTCATGGCACGAAATCGTGTCAAACTACTATAAACTTTTCCCCTTTCTGAAACAGTCAAATTCTAGACCCTCGAGAATCTTAAATATTCCCTCAAAGATTCCTTCCTTAAGATGGCCAAAAAATCTATTGCTGAGATGAATATTCTAAGCATACCATTGCGCTCCTTGCAAAATTCTATGAAAAAATACTATAAAGTTTGAATCATTCTGCCTCGGTCAAAAATAGCCTCCAAGGGAATATTTTAGATCCCATAAGATTCTTCAACAATTCCTTGTTGTTGGACACCTAAATCGTTGTTTCTCAAATAGAGATTTTGACTGGACCATTGGACTCCTCACGAGAAAACATGCAAAAATGACCATCAACTTGTCAAAATCTGACACTAGCATTTTTGACCCTCTAAACAAATCTTTTTAGCATCTTGGTATATTCCCTGGCTCATGGTTCCACACTTGATTTGCTTATGGCTCCATGCCCTCAATCCTCCCCCGCTCCTCTGGTCCCTCATCAAATGAATTTATTTGATTTGAAATATAATTTTGTGGGAAGATACACTAAAGCAAGGCCACTTGGGTCATTGTTGGGCGTCGAAAATAATTGGCAGGTGGTTATGGGTTCGAATCCTAACTCACCCATTCATGGTATTTTTTAACGGTTGGTTTGTTATGGGTTTTTAATATGGGTGGGTCATTTTAACAATTGTCGGCATATTTCGGCAATTTATTTAAAAGGCACATGGTTAACAAGTTTGACGAAGTCATTTTTTTTGTGGTTATTGATAATTGGTCAACAGTTATGAAATGCTTGACATTACATTATTTTGGGACCGCCCATTAGGGGCCGAATCATGTGGGCCGGGCGGACTCAACCCCCACTGACCCTAGCAATATTAACATGAGGTGGCACCAATGGCCTTCGGGTTGTAACATTTATAATATGTGGAGGTTATATAGACTCCGATAGTCATATAATATTTGGAATTTGGTTGGCTAATGTGGTGGTCACATTTAATTCATTGGTCAAACTGTTATGTGTTATGTGTAGGTTTGTTATGACTGTTACGTTGGCATATGTCATAGGGCTACCTATCAGGGGTCGGCCCACGTGGGCCGGGTGTGTTCAAACCTCGCTCTCTCCTGATTGGAGTAACAAATTATGGACTCGGTTAACGATTGGCCATTACATTATGCAATTGCTATTGTATTATATGTGTTGATCGGATAAGGATGGGGCAGGGTGGCCCACCCACCCCATTTTGATATTATAATAATCAATGCAATGTGGGGGTGGCAGCCCACCACCTCTATTATTATTTTTTTCACTTTTTCAAACAACATGGTTATTTTTCAATTTTCCAAAACTAAGGGTCACTGGTAATTTTAAATAGGAAACAAATTCACCCATTATGTAGGCTATATTCTATGCATTGGGCCACTACCAAATTTTTGCTTCATTAAGCCTACCACTGGTACAAGTTTGACCAAAACTTTGAGTAGTCATAACTTGAGAATATAGACTTGGATTTGAGTGTCATTTGCACCATTGGAATCAAGGAGATGAGGAATATGATTTGTTGTAGTTTCACTTCAATCTAAGGATTTTTATTTTCTACTGAATTATGAGCATGTTTGGGACCATTTGGATCATCCCTCCCCACTTAGCAGATTTTGGTCCTCCAAAATCATGAACGTAATCATCAACTTTTGTGTTACATTGTCTACACCACAAGTGTTCTATCAGGTCACACTTCCTTCTCCTTCACCCTTGTTCTTCAGAGCCATAAGTGATGAACCGACAACTGCATCCTCTGCAAAACTATAGTACACTCTTTGTAAATTACATGCTCAATTACATGAACAATAATGACGCAATAATCCCCATACTTGCCATGAGTTTATAAGACACACTTTGTGGTCAATTTTAAATCATAATTGAAACAAATACCCCAACTTTCAATAAAGTCCAAAAACATCATTGTTTCTTTAATAAATGATGGAAAACACATCATGACTTTTACAATTTAAATTGCAACACATGACTTATAAAATGCAGCCAATGACAAGCTACCATATCTAGTAAAACCATTTGTTACTCAACAAAGTGAATCAACAAGAACGTGGCAGATTTTCTTGTTGAACACCTACATTGATTGGTTTTTGCATGGGTGCTTTGTCCTTTTGACACTATTGTCGATGGATCATCCAACATGTGGCTCTTTGATGACCACTTATGTTGTAGTGATTGAAAAATGTCTTCTTCATCCATACTTGCTTAACCTTCCTTCCCTTATGTGGAGAAGGTTTTTCATACCTTATCCTATTTGTTTTTGCCATTATCTTCCAGCCCTCAACAACCACATGGTTATGTAAACCCCAAAAACTATGTAGTTTTCGATGCCATGATTTGTATTCATCATTATCAATGTGTTTGTAATCAAAATGAATGTTATAATATTGATAATTTTTATACCTCTCTTGACCCTCTCTAGTGTAATTATGGCGATGAGAGCTTGCCTTAGCTCTTCCTTTACAATGTGCATTGTCATGGAAGGATGGTGATTTGTTCCCATCATTCTCCTTCCTTGATGATTTCAATAATGTCTTGGAAGCATTTGACGCCTTTGAGCACTCTCCTTTAGTATATCCCAAACTTGCAAATCAGGGTCTTTGTACCACCTGCAATGGCTGAGTTATTCCTTGGCCATTAACACCAAGTCCTCCTCCTTTATATTCCATCTTGGTGGAGTCTCATGCCAGTTCATGAAATGGGTACCTCCATGTCTCCAACAGAAATAGTGTCATGTGAAAATGAAAGTAAAGAATTATTAACATTGTTTACCACAACTGTCGATTCTGCAACATGTGATGATGGCTTTCCTAAGCCTTCATCATGCTTCAAATTTTCCAAGGCCTCTTTTGTGGCTCGTAGATGAAGATACAATCTTTGATTCTCCTCTTTTTCTTCTTGTAGAAGTCTCCTCAATTGAGCATTCTATGCTTGAAGGCTTTGATTGATATCCTCATCCGTATGATAAGAAGATGATGAAGAAGCTAAATGCTCACTCGAGGGGGTAGATGGAGCATCGTCCTTTGTTATTTATTTCTCCTATTCCTTTCTTGCCATTTTCTCCTCATAGCCTGCATACATTAAATATACCATTTTTGACATCTTGTAGAAGGTTCATATAGATCTATGTAATCCTACATTTTATTTCTAGTGGCACATTTAATCCTTTGCACTCACAATTCACATAAACTAGAAGACCACTCTGATACCAAACTTGATCCAAATTTCTTTAGCTACGAGAATTATCCAAGATCTTTTACTTATATGATGTTAGCACAAATTCATATAAAAGAGCATGATATACCACATGTGCACACTATAAATAAGATGAAACATAATGATGACCATGAAATCAATGAACACAAACACATTGATAACAAAGTTTACCCAGTGTGGGTTACGTCTCTGGGCCCTAGTGTCAAGAGTGGGGAGGCCGCTTTATTAAATGATATAAATGTCGATGATGTACATGGTATGTTCTTTGTCATTACAAGGATGAATACCATCAATCAGAGTGGCATGTTTCTCGATGAGAAGTTCTTAGTAACTCTCACTCATATGGGAATATTCCTTCAACAAGGGTGGCATGTCTCTCCACAAGACGTTCTCCCTATATGAACTCTCACTCAAATGGGCATTCCTTCAGCATGAAAAGCTAATAAAATCTCACATGATGTGGCCTAAAAGTATCCATCAACATAATGGTAAGCATGGATCTCAATCATAAAAACATCATGTCTGCAAATCAGAAGAAAAGCATGACATAACTACATCATATACCTCCACTTTCGACGATGGCCAAAAATTGCAAGCTCGGCTCTAGAAACGAACATCACCACTGAATTTGTGGCATGAAATCATGTCAAACAACTATAAACTTTTCCCCTTTCTGACACTGTTACATTTTGGACCCTTGGGCATCTTGAAGATACCCTCAAATATTCCTTCTTGAAGATGCTGAAAATTATGCTGATTGGTTGAAGATTTATAGCACACCATTGCACCTCATATAAAATTATGTGGAAAAGGTCTATAAATTTGGAATCATTCTGCCTCAGTAAAAAATCAGTCTGCAAGGGATTATTTTAGACTCCACAAGATTCTCCAAAGATTCCTTGTTGCTGGACACCTAAATTTCTACTGCTCATATGGAGATTCTAAATGTACGGTTGAACTCATGGTGAGAAAACATGCATAAATAAGTATCCACTTATCCAAATCTAACACTCGCATCTTTGGCCCTGTAAAGGAATATTTTTGGCATCATGGTATATTCCTTGGCTCATGGTTCCACCGCTGATTTGCTAATGGTTCCATGCCCTCCATCCTCCATTGCTCCTTGAGTCCCCTGTTGAATGAATTGATTTGAGTTTAAATACAATTTTGTGGGTGGACAGAACAAACCAAGGCCACTTGGGCCATTAGTGGGTATCAAAAATAATTGACAAGTGGTTCCGAGCTCCGATCTCGACTCACCCATTCATGGTATTTTTTAACCGTCGGTTTGTTATGTTTTTGTAATATGGATAGATTAGTTTAACAATTGTTGGCATGTTTTTGTGTTTTATATAAAATGGCACGTGGTTAAAAAGTACGGAAACATAATTTTGTGTTGGTGGTTATCGATAATTGGTCAATGGTTATGGAATGTTTTGCATTACATTATTTTGGGGTCACCTGTTGAGGGCCGACTCACATGTGTCGGGTGGGTTCAAACCCTACCAGCCCCAACAATGTTAACATGAGGTGGGGCCAATGACCTTCTGGTCATAGCATTTATAACATGTGGAAGTTATATATACTCTAAAGATCATATAATATTTGGAATGTGGTTGGCTAATGCGGTAGTCAGATTTAATTCATCGGTCAAACTATTATGTGTTATGCATGGGTATGGTGTAACGTTACATTAGCAAATGTCATGAGGTCTCCTATTAGGGGCCAACCCATGTGGGTCAGGTGGGTTCGAACCCCGCTTATTCCCGATTGGAGTAATGGTTGGTGGACACGGTAACCATTGGCCATTACATTATGGGTATGTTGTTGTATTATATTTGTTGACTAGTACAGGGGTGAGGGGGATCCGTCAGCCGTGGCTTACCAACCCCATTTTAATATTATAATAACCAATTGAATGTGAGGATGGCAATGTGCCACCCCTACTATTATATTTATTTCGTATTTTAAACAACATGGTTATTTTTCAATTTTCTGAAAATGAGTGTATTTGGGCGTTTTAAGTAGGCAACAAATTCACCTATTCTAGTGTCCAGATTCTGTGCACTGGGTTGCTGCCAAATTGTTGCCTCGTTAAGGATGCCACTTGGCCAAGTTTCATCAAAACTTTGACCAGCCATAACTTCAGCATACATACTCATATTTTAGTGCCACTCACACCATTGAAAGCAGGGTGAGGAGAACTACAATCTGGTCCTGGTTTCACTTCAATATGAGGAATCAAATTTTTGAGTTTTTCTATAGCCACTGCAGAACTCTAAGTGTGTTTGGAGCCACCTAGATCAACACAGGCCTCATCCACCAATTTGGGCTTTAAAAACATCACTTGCTCACCTTGATGGATTTACACACCCCCCAAATACTTGAGGAGTATGTATCGGTTCTTTGGAGAGATACCCAACATTAGAGCCATCTTTCTGAATTATGTGGTGTGCTCCTACATGCATTGGCATGAGTTTTGCCTAAAGTAATGCCACTAGATCTGATATTCCTCACATACCTGATGGGATAAAACTGTAACTTAATGAGGGTTTTGAAATCCTCCCACTTAGTCATTGGAGGTTCTTGATCCAATCTCATGGTTTCTATGTGGATCTACAACCAAGTTGGTGCATGGCCATCTAATTTTATCCACGCAATGAAATCTTTTGCCCTTCCTTCATTTGATGTATGCTGAAATAAAATTCTAGTTGCTGCAACCATTGGTTTAGTGTCAGAGTGTCAATCTTTTCATGATATGACTTAATATCAATTTTTTCTTCCATTTTGAATAAGGATTGATTCATGACACTCAAACTTGGTTGATCTTTTCTAGGTTCTTTCTTTGGCTGGTTCTCTGCATCTTCTTGATCTCCCGATCACCCTTTTGAGTTTTCCTCTACATCTGAATCACCATATTTTGTAAATATCCCTATCTTATTGCTAAGGGACTCCTAGAGGAGGTTTACATTGTGGTTTATATCCATGACTTGTTCTTTGAGCTGCAAAAACCTCACCTCTACATGATCATGAGGTTCATTTACAAATTCATCAACCATGATTAGTGTTTTATGATTTTTGACCCCGCCGATCTTGATCCCCTGCAAATTTCCACAAATATCCAAAGAAATTTTCTCTAATACCAAATCATCTATAAATTTCTGTGGATATTCCATGAGACAGTTCATCAGAACATATCTAACAACATTATATTAAAACACTTAAAAATATACATTGTTACAATTTATTAAATTTTAAGATCTGTGGATATAACTATAATTAGTGCATCCACGTGAATTGAACTTAGATAAATAAGTAGAGAACAACAAAATAAGAAAACACACACACACATGCATAAGACACAAGATATTCTCTCTGGGAAACCCTTTCAAGAGAAAGCCTAGTTGGAAGGTGAGGTCACTTCACTCTCTTTCTTTGTCTCAAAATATGGTTGCAGGTACAAAGAAGTAATGCCTATGGCCCATGGGCTGGTATAGTTCACAATTCCTCTATGTGTTCTCTACCTTCTACCTCTCTTGGCCATCCTTGCTAACCTATGGAACAAGATTCTCTCGAAATAATGGAATGCCTCTTCCTCCTAGTGGCCTGGTTATAACACAACCTGATAGCCTACTAGTGGTTAAGTATGACTACATCAATTCTTAAATAGAGTTACAAAATATAATCTTCTAGAGTATTTTAAATCACAAACATGTAGCTCGCCCCTTTCCTAGGAATAATGAGGACTGATGTGACATCCTCCCGAACTATAGGTGTGAAAAGAGGAGGGTCAACTTTTGAGTGGCATAAACTTTGCATAAAGACTCAGATTAATGTTCTTATTGCGCCATCAGAAAGATCATTGTATGTATAATAACATGACCAAGTGAAGCACCATGGCGAAGAAGTTTAACATGTTATGTGACCATCTCACAAAATAGAAGAAAAGATAGATCAATGACTTCAAAGTCAGCCTCTTTGAGGGGGAAACCTCCTTTTCATTACACAGTTGAACAATTCTTGGATGATACAAATGAAAAAAATTCATTTCTATATATAGGAGTCTAAGGGGTCACAATATAATCAAAGCTGACATAACAATAACAATAGTGGGCTTCTATGGGTTACAATAATAACAATATGTGGACAATATGGGCACAACAATAACAATAAGGGCTACAATGACAATAGTAATGGGGAATCACTAGTATTATAGCAACGAAACATGCCCCTCTCCTTCAAAAGAGTGTTGTCCTCAATGCTTGAGTAGTTTTGGATGCTTCTGTATAAAATTTTTATCCTCCAATGTGGAACATTCATTGGCTAAGTTCTTCCACTTAATGACATACTCTGAAATTGATCGATTTCGTAGCTGCCAATTTATTGTTTATATGACTGCTTCAAGTTCCAATATGACATTTCCTTCCTTTTTAAGTTCTAGAAATATTGTTTGAAATTGGAGCCTGTCACCTATAACCTTTTTTAATCATGAAACATGGAAAATTGGGTGCACTCAGGAAGTTGCAGGAAGCTCCAATTTGTATGCCATAGTACCAATCTTTTACAACACCTTGTATGGACCATAGTATTTTGGTGATATTTTATTATCCTTCTTAGTTTTCTTGAGGTACATTTGTTTATATGGTGGTATATATAGAAACACATAGTTACCTACATTAAAACTTCTTTCGCTGCGATGTTGATCTACCTATTGTTTCATTCTATTTTGTGCCAAAGTGAGGTTAACCTTTAAGAGTTGGAGAACTTGTTGTTGATGCTCGATGTTATCTTCCACTACTTGAACCTTAGTATTTTCTCTTAAATATGATGTGATGGATGGTGGATGATATCCATAAAGTTCCATAAATGGTGTCATTTTTTCTGCAGTATGGAAGGAAGTGTTATACCGCCATTCAGCCAGAGGCAACCATTTGACCCATTGTGTTTGTTTATCAGATACAAAGCAACAAATATATCCTTCCAAACATTTGTTTACTATATTAGTTTTCCCATCAAATTGAGGATGATAAGATGAGCTAACTAAGTACCAAGACAAGAAAATAATTATGTCCAAAAATTTCCAATCAAAATCGGATCTTTGTTTCTTATAATAATCTTTGGGTTTCCATGTAGCTTTTGGATTGTTCCCATAAATGAAATAGAAACTATATTGGCTTTAAATGGATGAGATAATGCACAAAAGTGTGCATACTTGGTAAGTCTGTCAACTAGCACCATGATGACACTATTTCCTTCGTACTTGGGTAAACCTGTAATAAAATCCATTGAAAATCCTCCCAACGTTGGCTTGGAATGGATAAAGGTTGTAATAGACCAGGGGTCTTAATTGTTGAATATCATATTTAAGACCATCCCAAAAAAATTCCTTTATAACCTTGTGGTAAGTTTTTAAAAATCCCGAGTGCCCTCCTAAGGGAGTGGTGTCCAATTCCATAAGAATATTTTGTTTGAGTTGGGAATTCTTACATAGGTATATGCCATCTTTGTAGCATAACGAATCATTTTTCCAGCTAAATGTATCAAATGTAATGAGATCTTATTGTAAATTTTAAATGAGTGCCCACACTTCTACGTCATTCTTCCATTCATCCCCTGGTTCTTTTTTCCAATATGGATGGATAATAGAAATGGCACAAAGAAATGCTTCCACATCCTCATCCTTTCTTGAGAGTGCATCTTCCACAACATTTTTCTTCCTTTTTTGTAGATGATTTCAAAGTCATAACCCAACATCTTTGTGACCCATTTTTGCTGCACTTTTGAAGCTAATCTCTATTCTAAAAATTATTTAAGATTGTCATGATCTATTTTTACCTTGAAGTGCCTTCCCATTAGGTATGGTCACCATTTCCTAAGTGCATGTAGTATGGCCAACATTTCCTTCTCATAAATAGCTTTATGTAAATACTTTCCTTTGATTGGATGACTTTCGAAAGAAATGGGTCTTTCTTCTAGCATTAAAACAACACTAATCCCATTTCCTAAGGCATCACATTCCACAATAAAGGTTTTTGTGAAGTTCGGCGTAGCTAAGGCTAGTGCTTGGCACATTGCCTCTTTAAGATATTCAAAGGATTTTATTGATTCTAGAGTCCGTGAAAATGCATCTTTCTTCAATAATGTTGTTAGAGGTGCTTTTATTATCCCATAATTATTAACAAACTTGCGATAATACCCTGTCAACCCAAGAAATCCTCACAGATGCTTTATGGATGTGGGGATATCCATTCCTTAATGGATTTAATTTTTCTAGGGTCTACCTTAACACCTTCATGAGATATAATATGACCCAGATATTCCACCTCTTTTACTGCAAAGAAACATTTGGAGATTTTTGTATATAATTGTTTCTCCTCCAATAGTTTGAACACCCTGTCAACATGTTGAACATGATCCTTCCAAGACTTGTTGTAGATTAGTATATCATTAAAAAATAATAACACAAATTTTATAAGGAAGGGTTTCAAAATGGAATTCATCAAACTTGGAAATGTAGAAGGTGCATTGGTAAGGCCAAAAGGCATGACCAAAAATTAATAATGACCCTCATGAGTTATAAATGTTGTTTTCTGAATGTCTTCAATCTTCATTCAAATTTGATGATATCGTGAATAAAGATCCAGCTTGGTGAAGTAAATGGATCCATGAAATTAATCTAATAATTCATCAATGACATGAATGGGAAATTTATCTTTAATAGTGAGCTTGTTGATCTCCCTATAATATGGACACATGTGCCATGATCCATCCTTCTTGTGCACCAATACTACTGGAGCAGAGAAAGATATTTGACTAAGTTGAATTATACCAACCTCTATCATTTCTGCAACCATACATTCAATTACACTCCTTTGGGCATAGGATTATCTGTAAGGCCTCATGTTTGGAGGAACACTTCTTTGAATCAAATGAATAGAATGATCATGATCATGAATACATGGGAGGCCTTTGGGAGTCTCAAATCCCTTGGAATGATTGTCCAGGATTTTTTGGAGATCTGGAGAAATATATGATTTCGATGTGGGAACCTCTAGTGAACATAATTGTGCAATTACGCCTCGTCATTCTTTCTTTAGAATATTTGTCATTCTATTAGAACTGATTATCTTTCTTGGTTTGCCTGAGATACCCCTTAATTCAACTTCCTTCACTTTCGAAAAAAATTTCAAGCAAATTTCTTGAAAACGAAAAGCTATCATACCCAAATATTGTATCCATGTG
Organism: Pinus taeda; assembly: GCA_000404065.3. Lineage (NCBI taxonomy): Eukaryota > Viridiplantae > Streptophyta > Pinopsida > Pinales > Pinaceae > Pinus > Pinus taeda. Next base: position 52,215 of record APFE031305204.1, on the reverse strand, counting down.
ACTCCTAGTACAACATAAGAACCACTCATTGGAATGGAAAGCATTGGGATATTCAATGCATATTCTTCCATGGATAGCTTGATACTATGGCACTTCCAGAGAAAGTTATGGTTCCTCCACCTGCAACCATCACTTGACACTCTGGTGTTGGATATAGGAAGTGATTCAATTCCTTGGCTATCTTACAATGAATAAAATTATGGGTACTGCCCGAATCAATCAACACTATTACCTTTTTCTTCTTGGTATTTTTGTCTATCTTGATAGTTTGAGGAGTGGTAATTTCAGTCAATGCATTAAAAGATATGGTTAGATTCATTTCTTCTTTCTCTAGGGCTAGTTCGTGGTGTATATCCTCTTCTTTCAATATTTCTTGTTCCTTTTCTTCCTCCTCTTCACAATCTATGTAAAATAATTTCTTCTTAGCGCACTTATGGCCTTTAGTGTATTTTCTATCACAATTGTAACAAAGCCCTTTTTCTCTTTTTTCTTCCAATTGTTGTGGTATCAGCCATGTAGGTTGTGGAAGTTAGGGGCAAGCAAGACCTCCATATTTATAGTTTTGAGTGGTAGGCTTCCTTGTTTCCATAAATTTGCTTTCCATTTTTCTTGCCAACCTAAATGCCTTCTCCAAAGAATTGGGTTCCAAAAGGCAAACTTCATGTTGGATGTTACCCTTCAAATTCCCTATGAACACATCAATCCTATGCTCCTCTGAAATATATTTTACCCCTATATTCAATTTTTCGAAGTCCTCAATGTGCTCCATCATTAAACCCTTTTGTTTGAGATTTATCAATTGGCTAAAAAAGATGTTGCTTTTTGTATCCTCATAATGTGCTATCATTTCTTCCGTAAAAATTGCCAAAGTGACAATTTGTTTATGAGATCACAGCCATCGATACCATACAAACTAATTTAGTTCCAAACATAAAGTTGCAATGCATACCTTCTGTGTGTTTCGCACATTATGGAGATTGAAATATTGCTCCATATGTATTATCCATGTTATGGGATCATTGCCATCAAACTTCCTCATATCAATCTTTTGAACATGGTGGGTCTTCAATCCAACATTAGAGTCTATGAAATCATGATTAAAATTTCTTTTGTTCTCATTTTGATTTTTCTCTACTACCTTTTTTCCATTAGGAAGCATTTCTTGTACCAACTTTGTCAAACCTCCTTTCAAACCTTCCATGTCTTTCTTCAAAGCTTCAATGCTTACTTCTATAATATCCATCTTAGCTTCCATTCCTTTCTTTAAACCATCCATATTAGCTTCCACACCTTTCTTTAAACCATCCATCTTAGCTTCTCATACTATTTGTTAGAGTGGATTTTGTTGCACTTGGTCTCATAATTTTGGTATATCATGTTGCATTTCTTCCTCTTCTTCATTAGTCAGGCTAGAAATTTCAGGTTGCTTACTAGTTTTTTCCATTTTATTTCTTTGGGGCATCAATTAGTGATAATTATGCTTCACTATGCCCATTGAATTGCTTCAAACTATTTTTTCAAACCAAACTTATTCAAAATTAAAGAAAAAACTACACACTTATTTTTCACTTTGTAGGTGATTGATATTGAATTTGTTGTATATATGTAATTTTGGATCTCCAAGGTTTGAAATTTCATCCCACAGTAACCCCCTGAAAGTCTGGTCAAGATTGGATTCTGTAGGGAAGAAGTATGCCAAATCTCCCACGATGACATGATTATAGACTAGTTCAGTAGAGTTAACTTGTATGAAGTCCCACATGTCACTGTTTCAACCTTAGGTCCTGAAACCGATACTAAGAAAAACAAAGGATGTCTTATTTCTATAACTTGTGATAAAATTTCGATCTGATTCTCAGAGTGAAAGTTATGACTATTTTCCACAGGTCACCTCTTTGCGATATAATTCGGGAGCCTGCAAAAGCCTTCAATTCCTTGGATCACATCTCCGCAAATATAGTGAGACAAGATCTGAAATTTGTACATGAGGTTCATCAAGATTTCAGCTCAAATGGGTTTTAGTTTTGGCTTCTAAAATGTCATAGAAAAAATGTTTTAGCGAAAATTCCACGATGGCCTGTTTGAAGTAGTGAAACCTTAGAATCCAAAGGCTCTGATACTAATTTTTATGCAACCATCTCACAAAATAGAAGAAAAGATAAATCAACGACTTCAAAATCAACCTCTTCAATGGGGAAACCTCCTTTACATTACACAAATGAAAAATTCTTGCATTATACAAATGACAAAACCTCCTTTCTATATATGGGAGTCTAAGGGGTCACAATATAATCAATGAGGACATAAAAATAATAATATAAGGGCACAGAAATAACAATAATGGGCTTCCATCGGGCACAATAATAACAATATGGGGAAAATAGGGGCACAACAATAACAATAAGGGCTACAATGAAAATAGTAATGGGAGAATCACTAGTATTATAGAGACCTAACATAACCCCCAAAAAATGTTTGTTGATGCCTAAAAACACTCCCGGAAGGCTTCAAACCCCGTTTTGCCAAACTAGGTCCCGCCAATAAAAATGGCCCCGTGAGCTAATTCCTCCAACTTTTCCACTCAAAATTCATAGATATGGATGAAAAATAATATATTTAACCAATTTGGATTATCTAGTTTTTTCAAAAAGGCAACATCTCATAAAATATCAAAGTGTCCTTCCTTGAGTAAATGCTTGTGAGAAAACTACTCCATTTAAGAGGTGATGCATTGAGTATAGAAGTTATTAGTTTAGAATTAGTCACATTCTCTACAATTCCTTGTAATTTATCCCTTAATTGTGAAACCTTTAAGATATATGAGGTCAATTATTCATCTTTTGATAACCTTTTCTTGTAAATTTTATTCCTTAGAGATATATTCTGACCTATAATGCTTGTCGAATAAAATTTTACCAACTTGTCATACATTGCTTTAGATGTGCCAAAATATGCCAAAACATTAATGAGATGATCCTTAATGTATTCAATGAGAATAATTTGAGCTCTCACTTCTCCTTTCATATAGATAGCCCATTCTTGAGACTTGTGCTTCTTTGGTTCTGCAACTTTTCCTATAACATGGTTCATGGCTTCAATTTCTACAAGTATCAAGTCTATTCTTTTCTTTTATGATTGAAAATTTTTTAAACCATCAAGCATATTTCCTTCCTTAAAAAATGAAGTCATTTAATTTGAATATTGGTCCATAGAGAATTTAACACTTACTTCAAATAGGAGTGTCTTCAAGCTGCTCCAAAGACTGTCGATGATGTTCCTAAAATCCTTGATGCTTCCCTGCCTTCCAAAAAACTTTCCAAGAGAGAGAAATTAATGTTATTATTCAAGAGAAAGAGCCTTCAATGGAGGAGTAGTATCCTTTCTTCAAGAATATCCTTTTGAGTCATATTTCTTGTAACCTTTCTTGTATCCTTCTCTAACGTCCTTCCTGATATCCATCCTATTATCTTTCCTTGTGTCCTTCATGCAAGTGATGTCCTTCTAGTTTCTTTAGTGACGGTCTTCTCCTTGTGCCAACAATAGTGATCATCAGGCTACCTTATCATTCAACTTAGCACTAATACCATGTTAAGAAATCTAAAAGGGAAACACTTAGGGTGATTTATCTTTATCTGATAAATGATTTTGAAGTTATGTTGGCTTGTTATCATTTATTATATTATGTTCATAAAAAAATTACCAAAACCATACAAAATGAAGATGGAAAATAGAAAATGAACATAATATATAGGCTCCAATCTACGGAAAAACCCCTCTAAGCGGAAAGTCCAAAAGGGTATTCTCTTCTTATAGAGTGAAATCAAATGAGAAATACAAGACTCAAATAGCAAGACGAAGACCTCCAATAAAACCCAAGTGAGGCATGCTCCCAAGCTCTTCTAGCAAGTCAAAGTCAACTCAAGTGATAAACATTCCGACAGCTTCAGATTCAAAATTTTGGACCCCAGCTTTATAAATTTGGCATGGAGTGAATATATAACTTCAACCCCTACAACAACATCAATATTTTAAATGTGTGAGAGATCCAGGGAAGATTTTAGGGAAAAAGCTTCAATTATCTTTTGTCTTTCTCTTTATTACACAACATTTTGTATCATTGGGAAAATGACTATAGGTTTGTATCTTTTGCTATCCATCAAGGTGTTCCCAATTACCCCCCTGCAAGGATATAACCTAAACTATCCCAAAGAAAATGAAATTCCTAGGTATCAAGGCTCAAAAACCAATTTTTTGCTTTCTCCATAGTTCCCTAGTCCATTTCTGTTGAAACGTAGAAGAGACCATTAGAACCTTCATATAAGTACGTTCTGTCTGACACTATGGCCTGCAGACATCAGTTAACACAAATAAAAATAAAAAGTAAAGTCTAGAAGCTTTGTTAGTTGAATATTTCCCAAGTAACAACTTCCAATGGATTCCTACTGAAGCTTGATCCCTCCCATCATGTAGCTACTTCACTCTCTTTATGGAAACTTTGTCCCACCATTTTTGGATCTAATCCCTTAAGAAATGGATCCTAAACTTCCTATTGTTCGACTATAAAGAAAACATAGACGAGAGGATTGGAAAGGACTATTCAAGGTAGGATTATGTGGCAGAAAGAAGGCTAGGAGGATTTTCATCCAATGAGAGGGTTAGAGATTGTCAGAAGAGGCTTGTAACATCAAGGCTTTGAGGTTGTAAGTTTGTTCTCCATTTTATTTAATAAGACACAATTGTTCTTTCCTAACTATGTCTTTGTTGATATCCTTTGTGGGATTCCTTGATCACTCACATAAGTTATGATTGGTTATTGATTCAATTTATGATATATGCTAAGTTAAATACTTCATTTACGTTTCATTTTATACACTAGATGCTTTGATCCTTTGTGTGTTTTTGTCTATGAATATCTACTTCGAAACATCATGGACAAGTTGTGGGAAGTGCTGGAACAATCTCTAAAGCATCAAGAGCAAGCTAGCTGTCAAAGGAAATAAAAGGGAGTTTAACAATAATTTCAATTAAACAGTAAGTGATTCCTCTCATATTGATTGTTTCAATTAATCATAAGCCAAGGAAAGGTAGTAGTTCTTTCTTCTTTGTTACTAGATTTCTTTGAGGTTTAGGGAGATCCATTTGCTCGACAAGAGGGATTACTATACCTAAAAAATTCATGGATCCATTAGGGAATGTCTCACTCTCCATCATTCTCTTTGTTTTAACCTTTGATCCTTCTGTCATAGCCCTCTCCGAGTAACTAGAAATTTTGACAATATGGATTTTATGATTTATTTCACTTGTTCTTATTTTTTCTAAAAAATTCACATTTTTCACACTTTATATTTATGCACATATCATATATCTGCACACTTGTGTCTTTGCAACAGTCCATATGCGTAATGGATTGTTCTATTTCCTATGCACATACCTAAAATTTTTTAATATTTCAGTTTTTGCCTCATCAAGTAAAAGAAATTTGGTTTTCCCTGTTTAATTACACTCAATGTTTGTACCTTCATTGAGTCTCTGTCTGTATGCTTGATTGTTGTGAATGGTTTTATTGCAATTTTCTTTTGTTTCACAAATTAGGGTAAACGATTCCACTGGTTTGTGCTCGATATATCAAAATAAAGATCAGTTGGTCCTTGTTTGTAGTCTTTCAGACCTTCTTCTTTTGAACAAATCAGTTTGTGTGTTTATTTTTGTCTTTTGTGAAAGATTGTTTTGTGAATGAAAAACAATGATTTACAGGAATGAGTATTGTTAATGAAAAGTACTTCTTATGAAACGAAAACTCATTTTTCTTCCATTACCGAAGTGTTTTAGAATTGTACTCTTGATTGTAGCAAATTTATAGCATTCAATACAGAAAAAATCATTTTAGTTATTATTGGTTTCTTTATGCATTTTGGAAAACTCTGAGTGATTGTGTGTCAAAAAGGAATGTTTATTATTTTTTTGCATTATTGAGAAAAAGTGAAATTTTAAAAGTTAATTTTTGTAGTTGGGTAATTTGAAATTGAAATATTTGCATTTAGGAGAAGGGATTTAGTGGTGATTTAAGAGTTTTTACATTTCCATTGAAAAATTGAAGGGACTCTCCCGTTACTTTAGTTAGAAATTCGTTGAAAGGAAATGATTACAATTTCATACTCAATTTCATTAGTATTTGTGTCAAGTCATAATACTATCAGTTTCATGTTCATTACCTTTGAGTAAATATCAACACTTAAAATTAGCGCTAATAAAACATCATTTTAGGGCTATCCTCCACCTTCATTAGATCATGTTGTAGGGCTTTGGAATAGGAAAGTGAGTTAACTTTCCAAATCTACAAACAACCATTAGTATCTTGCGATATGGAGTAAATCTATTTACTAGAATTTGGCTTTGTGAAGCTCCCCTTATAAAGGAGTTAAGAATGAGATCATGTCAGACCCAGTGGAGTGATCGATCCCACTTCATTGGTTATGATAGAGTGATTTACTTAGAAACATTTTGGCGAAATCACATAATTGATCATTTGTCGACGCGTTTCGAACCAACTAGTGTGGTTCATCGTCAGGACAAGTTGAAGAAGCAGATCCAGTTAGCATGTTAAATAGTCTAAGTAGAGACTCCAACGGCTAAAAAGACTAACGGCTATTTTTCAACTTACGAACCCCAGTCAAACCTCATTTAACTAAAATAATATAATATTCTTTATAATTATTACTATATATACGCAGCTAGGTAAAAAATAAAACAGAACCGGGTTAGATATCAATTTTTTATTCAAAAAATATATATTATTAATATTTTCCAATACCCAATATAATGTTATATTTAATGTTAAGTAATTAAATTATTTTTATAAATTATTAGAAAAATATAGAAGTAAATTATATCCCAGGTTAGTTACCATTTAATTATTTAAAATATTATATATATATGAATAAACCCATCTGACTATATAAGATACATATATAATTAATATTTTACAATCCTTAACATTCTCTAGTAATATTTTATTCAATGTTAATATATTATATATATATATTATATATATATATATATATATATAATATATATATATATATATATATATATATATATATATATATATATATTATATTAATATTATAACTTATAATATATCCATCTAAATGTATTAATAGTATTTTTCAATACCTAACATTCCAATAACATTTTATTTAAAGTTGGATAAAATAATATACATATTTAAAATTTTTATATCTTACTTTATTTATTAAGGTTAGTTTAAATTAACTTAGAATTCAATACAAATTAATTAAATGAATAAAAGGAAAATTAAATTGAATAGTTACGAAAAAGCCTATTTTAATTCATTCATTAAACATAGCATTAGCTTGTTAAAATCTCAAGCTAATCGAAAGCTAAATTACTATCAAAACATTTGCTTACAAATAACATATATTAAGCTAAATATTCATAAGGCAACATTAAATAATCCCCGAAAATATAGGGAAATAGAGGGGATTAAACCCAAAGGACGAAAATAAAAAGAAGAACAGATCGAATCAAGGGAAAAGCAAGATACTAATCAACAAAACCAAAGGAAAACCAAGAAACACAGAGACCTAACCAAGAAGGGACCGCGGAGGTTAGGAAGACAGGGCTGGGACCCAACAGCTGTTGATCTTCCAGCCATCATCCCTAAAAATGGTGCTTAAAGGTATGTGGGAGTCACTTAGAAGTAGACCTTAGATTAACCATGTTGAGGAACTTTCAAGGGGATTGAGCTTTTCTACTCTTCCCTTGCATATGCGTCTGATTTGCAACTATCCTCCCAAATTAAATTATTTACATAGTAACCTTAGATGCCATAATATTAAGGCTATTACCCAAGGTGATGGCAGAGGGAAAGTCTCCGTGATGCCTGGAACAAACGTTGGCTAGAGTCACTTGGACCTTTTGGGATGTATTCTTCATTCGAGATGGCATAAATGAAATTTACTTGCACTAGATCATGTACATTAAGAAGGTTGTCAGCGTAACTGGTTCCACTTTCTCTAACTTTAGCCACTTTTCACATTGATCTCTACGACTTTGTATTTCATCACCAACTAGTTATTTTGCTGTGAAAAGCTTGTTTGCATGGTTTGATTCCTTAGATTTACAAACACATGTTAATTGTTTTCTTTTACTTTTTATAGACCTCAAGTTTTGATTCTAAATATTATTTGGTTTTTTGATAAAATTTCATCCTCGCTGATTTGCCAAAGAATTTGCATAAAATGTAGGGTAAACCCCTTGAATTTACACCATTTGGAAAATGTTAAAATTGAAAGGTCAAAATAAATAGGATATGGAACCTCGGAACATGCTTAAACATCTAGAGTTTTAGAATATGAGACAGTAGAAACTGAAGTGAATCTAACACAAGAAGTAGAATCAGGCTTAGTTCATTCTGGTTCAGAAGTTATCGAAGTTTTTGAAACTGAATCTGATACTAGTGAAGTTTCAGAAACAAAATTAACTGAACCAGAAGTAGAAGAACATGAGCCTGAAATTTCTCAACCTAAATCACCTTTGGTTGTCATAGCTCCTACTCTTACTCCACCTTCACCTTGAAGGAAACCTATAATTATGACTGAATAACCTCTTAGTTTGATTAGTATTAAAGATATTAATGGGAACAGGGAAGAAAGGTCACCTTGTACTCTAGTCACCATTCGTGAACCAAGAGTTTTGCCATGAGTTACTTTTAATCCTTTCTAACTCTATCCTTGGTATTCTACCCCTTTAAAATTTGTAAGTCTAAGTTTTCCACCTCACCACATTCCTTTTTATTTACCGAGATGAACCATGTTAGAAATTCCTCCTGGGAGTCAACCTACTGACTCATCTATGTTTACTAATGCTCCCTACTTGATACCAGTCACTTACTGGTACTTTTTCACGAGCTACTCGTTCTCCTCAACCTTCTACTTGGTCATCTCATTTATCTACATCTATTGTTCAAAGCATGACATTCATGCTTGAAGCCCCTTTGGCATCCGACCAAAATGTTCACATGATATCCAGTAACATATGTAATCCTCAAGGAACCACCTTATCTTCCACATAGAGGACAACATTTTTTCTGAACTTATCCTACACCTGGAGGAAAACCTTTTACTTGAACTTATGGTCAAATACCTTAACCTAGTTTGGGTAAACCTTTTGTGGCTCACCCTTGGTTGGTACTCCTTACCTTGGGATGAATACTATTTAGAATCTTACTCTTTCTCCATGATTTGTTCCAATTGCTCCTCAAGTGCCAGTTTATCAACCTGTTCCACCACCTAAATAATCTATTGCACAAATACATATGCAAATTATTAGTACTTGTCCGTCAAACATTCAAGGTAATTTCACAAACACCTATCCAATGCTCTGTCCAAGCAATTCCTCATACACATGTTTAACAACCGGTTCAACAACTTGTTAAAAGTGGACCTCAAACACTTGTCCAAACATCTTTTCAACAATCGGTTAAGATTTCATCTCAGCCACCTATCCCAGGAGTATGAAAAACAATTTTCCATGTTACCCCTCAAATACCTGTTACACAAACTACATAGGTTATCCCTCAAGCGTCTCCTCATCAAACTAGTACTATGGTCCAATCTACAACATAGATTCCTTTTAGACAATCTGGTATGGGAACAATGCAAATACCTTTCAAAGTTCAATATTTTCATGTTCCACCTTTTCAAGGTCAAGTTTTTCAAAGTCAACCTTTCCAAGGTCAAGCTTTCCAAAGCTAGCCTTTTCGAGGTTAATTTATTCAAAGTCAACCTATTCAAAGTAAATATAATTAAGGTTAACCTTTTCAAGTTCAACCTATATAGGGCCAATATTAGTTAGGTAAAATGGGTCAAAGTCAACCTTTCTAGAGTCAACCATACCTTGCCATACTTATCAAGTTCCTGTTCAACCATAACCTAGTACGACGTACCGTGGTTACCCTAGAGGAATGCAAATTCCAACCTCACACACTATTCTAGGATATCCTAGGTATCCTCCTCCAAGAGTTGGAATTAACCCACAAGGTTATCAAAGTCTACAAAAAGACCCTAACTCACAGTTAACATTTATCGTGATCCTCGATTTACCAGATTTATCCCAGAAAACGAAGGATCCTATTTATTATTATCCTTTTTAATCGACGATTCCCACCAAGTTACTGAGTGATATATCGAAGTTTGAGGGAAAATTAGGAGAGGACCCATCAAACCATGTCATGAAATATTATATTTGGAGTGCATTAAATTCACTTATTGATGATTCTATCAGGCTTCACCCTTTCCAACGATCTTTAACTGGTTCAACAACTAAATTGTAATTTGAATTACCTCGCACTTGTTTCCATGATTTCAACACTCTAGAAACAACTCTTTTGACACAATTTTGGCTACTAATTCAATACAACACTCGTACCAAAATAGTGACTTCCTTAAAACAATCAAAATCTACTTATAACTCAGATCATATACATGAATGGAGACATAGACATTGATTAGTCAAAGTTTTTATTTCAGATCAAATTTTAGTTGAATGGTTTACAAAATCATTGCTTCTCGATATTACAGAGGATGTTTCTAAGGGAGGTGTTGTAATGGAAGAGAAGGTAATTTCTCATTCCTAACACTTAGAGTTATTCTATACCCAATTTGGCACCTTGTACAAGAAAATCCCAAATTTACCTCGCCAATTTTTTTTTAAATGGTCAATCAAATTCAATTCCTATAGGATATAAGACCGTGTATGTTGTAATAGGTTATTCCATTCAACAGTCTAAGGATTAAAGGAAGAATCATAAAAGTACTCACACTTCAACCATATAATACTCACTAGCTGAAAGGCTTTCTTTGGAAACTACTTCTGAAATTAATGCCATAGAGTCATCTTTGGGCAAGAATGAGTCATCAGGGACTAAAAAGAAGGGGAAAGTTAAAGCAAAACAAAATGCTTATCATAAATCGAAACCAACTAAAAATAAACATACTAATCAGAAAATGAGACCTCGTTATCCTTTCCTTATATGTAATGAAGTTCATTGTATGTAGGAATGCCCAGATTAGGTAGAGGTTAGCAAATTCATAAAATGTTCTCCAACTCATGCTATTTTGAAGGATCCTTTTCCTTCTCAAGGCAACAAAATAGTTTCATATAACACATACTTTTGTTCCACATCAAAATCTATCATGATGATTTATTCATAACAAGTGATGGAAGAAATAATATCAAGATATTAAGGATCTAAGGGTACTATCGTCAATGGAATGATACTAGTTCATCTAGTCAACCTTCTAGTTCAATTACTCCTCCTCCTTCTAAACCATTACAAATTGAGAAACCGAACCCTAACATGATGATTCAACCGGCTCCGAAAGGTGTTCTTAAAAAATCAACTTTCAACACACATGTTATAGCTGCCCGGACTTACAACATTGTTGAAGACCTAGCTATGTGTCCTTTAGCAACGTCACCTCTTGAGGTGTTGCAAACATTTCCAACACAAAGAAAGTTACTATTGTTAGTTATTGGAGCAATTAATCCGTCGGACTCTTATCTTAGTATATTTTACCTTGAATATAATATACATAGACTCCCACATCAACTAGCATTCCATATTCTAGTTTCTGTCAAAACCAGATAATTGTTTCACATAGTTATTGAGGAATGAGCTTCTACATGTATCATGTCTATTGCTTGTTGGAAAGATTTAGGTTCTCGAACTATCAATCAGTCACCTACCACTATGAAAGGCTTCGATGGAAGAGGTTTTCATCCTTATAGAGTCCTAAATTATGTACCCATAGAGATAGAAGGTAAGGAAATCACAATTGAAGTTTAATTTGTTAATGATTAGCTCAACTATAACCTTTTACTTGGTCGAAGTTTGACCTATGCTATGTCTGTGGTGGTCTCATCAGGTTTTTGTATGATACAATTTCCTCATAAAGGGAAAATATTCAATGTAGACCAGTTTTATTACTACACTTCTGACACTAACTCTACGAGAAGCGTACCTTTCATTATAAAAATGAGTAATCCTTATGACATTTGTGTTGTTTTGCTGAAGGATTCATCACTTATGGGAACTTTTTCACTTCCTCCACTAGATTTTCCTTATAATGTTTTTGAGGTTAACATGATCATCAAGCACTATGGAATGGTCTAATCCCTGCACAATGCCTTTAGAATATCAATTGACCTCCTATGGCAATGAAATGTCTTTGAGTTCACTTGAATTGGCTTATTAGGCAATTATACCATTTTTTGATTGACCACATCCTGAAAGTGATCGAGTGAATGTGATCAATGATGATTATTCTACTTTACCTTGGTTATAACTATTCTCACTTCCTAGTCCTTTCAATAATACATTTCCAACTAATGAATGTATTATGGAGATCATGACTCTTGATAAAATTCCATGGGACGATTATCATCGTAGTTCATATTTTCTCCCTAACATCAATAAAACTAAGAATTATTTTTCAACTATTTTTTTGACTGTAGATAGTCTTGAATGGCATGTGTCAATTATTCAAGTTGAATCTAAAAAGAATTTGGGAAACATATATATAACTATTGAAATTGATATATCAATCAAAATGATAATTATTGAGAACATTCACATAGGTGATTCGTGGTCACTCGAAGCGATTCAAATGTACAAAGCCCTATTTCAAGAATGTTGTGACATTGTTTTCTAGTAGAATGAGGAAATTATAGGAATTGACCCAAGCATTTTTGTTCAAGATATTAAGAATTACAAGGGTGCAAAACCTATCAGACAAATATTACATCTAGTGCATCCACGAAAGGATCTTTCTATTAAATTTGAGGTTGAAAAATTGTTGAAAGTAGGTTTCATCTACCCAGTTCCCTTGACTGATTGGGATTCCAATATTTTTCTTGTGAAAAAAAAACAAGGAACCATAAGAATATGAGAATACTATAGGGATATTAATAAAGCTTGTCCCAAGGAAAACTATCCTACCGCTTATATCGATCAAATCATTGGCGATTGTGTTGGTAATGAAATATTTTTATTCATGGATGGATTTTCTGATTACAACCAAATCAACATACTCTGAGTTGATTATCATAAAACCACATTCATTTCTCCATGGGGGAATTTTTCTCATTGAAAAATCCCATTCAGATTAAAAAATTTTGGCACAACCTTCCAACAGGCTATGCCTTATGCATTTCATGATATCAAGCATATTGTACAACCTCATTGGATGACTCACCAGCTCATTTGTTGAAAAGGGAAGATCATCCGATGCATTTGAAAGTTATCTTTATCAGGTGCCCATACTACAATATATGCTTGAACGCTCATAAATATGTTTTTTTGTGTCCAATCTAGTCGATTAATGGGATTTTTCATATCTAAGGAAGGAATTTGTGTCGATTCTCTCAAGGTAGAGGCTATTCTGAATTTGTGTTATCCTTCTAACCTTTGCCAACTCCAAAGTTTGAAAGGGAAAGAAAACTTATTATGTCTTTTCATCCAGAACTATGCTAAGCTAAGTAATGGTTATACTCGACTATTGAAAAATGGAATCTCATTTATATGGGATGGAGTTTCTCAAACAACATTTAATGAACTACACACATTGACCCATACACCACTATTGCATCCTCTTGATTATTATCAAGACTGATTTTTGTATTTAGCTGCATCTGATGTCACCATTGGCATGGTTTTATTTCAACAACATGAGTTGAACAATTAGCATGTCATATATTATTCGAGTAGAAATCTTACCAAAACTGAGGTAAAATATGCACATGTGGAGAAATTGGCCTTCGTAACCATTCAAGTTGTCCACAAATTTTGTCACTATATTCTTTTGCACAAAACAAAAACGATTTCTAATTTGAACCCTATGGTTTACATTGTTATGAGATAGTTGCTAGGAGGAAATTATTCTAAATGGATAGTTATCTTGCAAGAATTTTATTTCAAATTCATAAAACCTAAATCTAAGAAGTCATTGATGTTTGTAGAATTATTGTCTGACTTTCCTTATACTAAAATGTAAACCGTGGCAGAGGATTCTCTTCTACAAGAAACCCTCTTTCTTATTAGTACCTTAGACCCATGGGATGGATATATCATCATTTATCTTCAAAACCAAACATTTTAGCTAGAATTGACTCCAACCGATCGTCATTGTATTTGGTACCAATCCCAACAATACACTATTGTTGGCAATACACATTATCGTCATGGTGTTGATTCCATTTTCATAAGATGTTTTACCCATGAGTAATTCGAAAAGGAATTGAATGAATACCATTATGGAGCTTGTGGCAGTCATATGTCAGGGTTTTCCACTGGCCAAAATATCTTGTGCGCTCGGTATTTTTGGCCTTTTATGTTCAAATATTGAATAATTAGAGTCCAGAAATGCCACAATTGTCATATCTACTATTGAAACATGTGTGCACCTGTAGTTCCTCTTCACCCAATCATTGTTGTCGGTCCTTTCACCAAATGGGTCATTGATTTCCTTGCATGTAACCCTCACTCAGTCAGGGGGAATGGGTACATTATCCTAGTGGTAGATTATTTTATGAAATGGGTTGAGGAAATACCTACATATAAGCACAATGGTGAAACATACACCATTTTCATATTTAATCATGTGATTTCTAGGTTTGGGATTCCACAAGCCATCTTCACAGACCATGGTAGCCACTTTTGAAACTTTATGATGACCAAACTTACTGTGAATCTAGGACTGCATTATGATAATTCTACTATGTATTACCAGTAGGAAAATGGCCAAGTAAAATCTGTTAACATGGTTTTGAACACCATGATTAAACAGATTGTCAAAATTCATAAACGAAATTGACAGCTAATGCTTTTCCAACCTTGTGGGCATATCGTACCTAAACAAAAAATCCGACTGTTTTTACTCGCTTCCAATCAGTTTATGGCCTAAAATCATTTTTACCTATTGAATGTGAAATACCGTCTTTGAAACTAACAATTAAATTGTTACTAGCCACTTTTGCAGAGGAGGAGTGTTTTTTATACTTACCATGAATAGATGAGACTTCTTGTGAAGCTACATTAGCTAGCAAGACTCAAAAGAAATGAGTTAAGCCACAATATGATAAAAATGTAAAACCTTGTTCCTATTTAGAAGGTGGCATAGTCTTGGTCGCTGATAAAGAAAACGATAAATTAGGTGCTAGTAAATTCGAACCCATGCGGTATGTCCATTATATTGTAAAACATGTACTCGAAAAATGAGCCTATGAGCTAGTTGATTATGATGCAATTTCTTTAGGAAATCCCAGGAATGGTATTTACCTGAAGAAATATTATGAATAGATAACTTAGTGAAGAATTTGTATATTGTTGTATCATATTTTATATGTGGCAATTTTTAGCAACTTTTTATGATATTCTGCTACTTCTCCTGCTTATCTTGTGTTACACTTGATTTGCATATGTCGACACTCCCACAAACTTACATTGGCCTTGTTGATGACACTAGTCATAGTACTCAAATTTGTTTTGCGTAGCCTGGGTCATTTATTCGCCCACATATGAGTTAATTTCTATTCATGGGATATTCCTTGGTCAAAGAACAAATAATATCACAGAGTATTGTGTAGTTAATGAACTATTATTTGATGACATTTAATTTGGTATTCATCAATTGATCGTTAGGTTATATTATCAACTCATATTACATTTAAAGGGTGTCTATTCAGTAAGAAGTAGTACAATGTTAAGAATGTTTTCGTGGGTTCGTCTCTTGGAGAGAGAGTTTGAGTACATCGAATATTAACACATTCCTAACACATTTAAACACATTAACTGATGCATTGGCTACTTATGAGTTAAATTGGCATCTGTAAAAAATCTGTAAGAAAGAAAAGATAATATTCATCCATATATTGTACAAGATAGAATCAAATAGAAGTAGTAGTTTTCATTAGTTAAAATCTCTGTAAAAATTGTGGTTTTAACAAAATTGTCATCCAAGATATGAGACCCTGTGGTCTTTATTATCTGAACATGACAATACATCATCAAAAAACAAAATTTAGCCCTTAAACTAGTAGCTACACATGATGATCATGGTAGGAGATGATAGCGTGAGCTACTCATCATAGCTAGCAAGCGACTAATAAGTCCTAGAACCCCCATGTTGTGCCTTTGATAATGGAGAGGAAATTCATCAATCTTGACATCTGGGATGTCTAGATTAAACCTCTCTAGGTGGTGCTCCAACTCAGTCAATGCCTCTACTGCATTGGGGTATTGTACCACGGGAACTAATGGCTACTCACCGCACCTATCAAAGCTGTGTAGTAATTCTACCCTCACCAGACCCATATCTGCATGATCATTTTGGACAATTAGCTTTGGATGCCAAAAAAAAATGAAAATTTCAAAAACAACCAAAATGAGAAGTTTTTACCTAAATCACTCCACTACATTCGAGCTAGTAGTGGAATATATGGATCACCTGTGTAATCCATTTCGACATCTCGAAATTCTTCTATCATAACAATCTGATGTTCCAACCATCCAACGAAATTAAGAGTATATCGAATAGTTAGGCCTTCACCACCTTCGTGGCATGCCATCACTATGACCCACTTTAGCATGCGAGGATATTACGATCCTCCTCCATCTATGGATACATGTGGGGCAATAAGAGGGATCCCCTCTAGAGAAAATGAGATAATAAGGGCATCATACCCAAAACTCTTGACTTTTTCGATTTTGACTCTAGTTAGTTTCCCTTTCAAGTGGGAAACTACCCCTTCACATTGGTTGAATACTGTAGGTTGCATGCACTACATGGAGATCTGCATCTAGGCCATCATAAGTAAGTGAAGAGTTTCACTTATGCATAATCATGCAACTATAAAATAGCTCTCAAAGGAAGCCTCATTGTGGTTTTGATATTAATTCTCCCATATTTGAGAGCATATCCATGAAAGGAATGTTGCATTAGATATGTGGCAGTTGTTTCACCACCTTTTTTATGTCCATATAGAGAAATGGCCACTCCATGGCATGGGAGCCCAAAAAATAAATAAATTTCATTATGATTGATAGTGAGTCTATGGTCTCCAATCATGAAGCATTCTTCCTCTACCTTTGTCTTTCTCACCGTCTACTCTAGCAAGTCTAATTGGGTCTTCATGCTTGAAATGGTGAAAAAATTATACAAGCTAAAATTTCTCAGTGCATGTATTATCTCTGGATGGTTTAAGGAAGCTATATCTTGCTCTTCATGTTCACACTCTCTCCACTCCATTTTTGTGGCTCAAAACCCTACAAATAAATATGGAGAATCATTATAAGAAATTGCAATAATATTTTGCAAGAAATTTGGGGGTTTTAATTAGATTTTCAAAGCCCTTGGCACTAAGCACAATAGCCTTGGAGGATCAACATGAAATTGCACAGTTATGGCCCTAGAAATGTCACACAGTGTGTTTTTATGTGTTAAAAGCTCAATCCATGTGCGTAGGCCTGATCAGGATGAACCCCACACACCGAGGGAAATCTTTCATTTGATACACCCCCTCCAAAAAAAATACCAAAATGCACTGTCAAAGGAAAAATAAAAACCATGAAAATGAAGATATCAGAGAGATGGTTTACTTGGAGAAGGAGATTCGTGATTTTTTCCAACAGTTTGACCAAAATCTTCCTCTAAAATTCTCGGTGAAAAATGTCCTCTATCACTCTCAAATGCCAAAAAACTAAAATGGAAAAAAGTTTTTACTTTCTTGGATTTTTAAAAGTTTTTAGGCCCATTAAAATATGATTTTTTTCCTATTAGAATCTGCAATAATTTTTTTTTTAAAATGTGTTTGACTATATTTTTTAGCGGTGATGATAATTTTTGAGTTTAAATGTGTATAACAGAGGTTATTCATGAAAACAAATCATTTTGGCAATGAGTATATTTTTATCTTTTTTGAAATCCTTAAAAACTTATGAAAAAGTGAACCCAAGAGCTCTCTTTACACCCTTTTCAAACTGCATAAACATCAAAATATCATCGAGTACTTGAATATTCAAACTTCCAAAACTAAATGAACAACCATCTATTCAGTATAAGTTTACCGCCTTTACGATTGAACTAGAATATTTATGAAAAACGTTGACTAATCATCGTCAATAGAGTTCTCTCTTGCATTATTTTACCTTTTTTAAGGCTTGAGTGACTAAACATTTGAAAAAATACACGCTAGAATTTACTTATGTTTTTCTCCTCACTCCCTAAAACTGAAAAACATCGAGCTTTACTTTCTCCAGGCTTTTTAAAATTTCATGTTGCAAGAACCACAAGAGTTTTATTTTTGTCACTTTTCAAAAACTTTAAACATGAAAACTATAATATTCATTCATCATTATAATATTGTTATGGTTAGAATAAGTTACGCTGGATAAAATGGAGAAAGGCCATGGAAAATATTGGAATAATTATGTAAATGAATAATTATTAATAAATAAATATATGGGATGCATGTAGTTGGCAATGAGACTCTTGCCAAATAAAATCTTATTGGTAAATAATATTGAGAAATTATTTCATGATAATAATTCTAGATGGAATTCTAGATAAGCTTCATGGATGGGAGAGAAAAATCCATTAAGTTGTTTAGCTGGAGATATATGATAAGCTTGAATAGGCATAAAAGTGTCATGGGATAGAAAGGCATGCTTTTATGGAAAAGCCTAGGCATGTGGATAAAAAGGTCCACAAAAGTAGGACACTGCAAAAATGAAAGTTTATCATGAAAGAAAAATATAAAAAACTTGTTGAAGGGATCAACAGTGGGAGTTGAAACCTGGGCAACCATTCTCAACTTGGGGGCGAACTAGAGGGAATTAGTTCAAGGTTGGGTGGATAAGTGTTTTCACAAGCACATTTTTCTAGCTACAGGTTTCGGTTAGATGTTTTCATTTATTATTGTATCTAAACAATATTTTTAATACATTTCAAAGTTCTAATTATTGAAGTAAATATTTACTTTAATTTTTGTGATTCTTGACTTTTTAATTGGATGCCAGAGAATATGGAAGTAAATGGTTTACTAATAGATACAAGATGTATATAGAAAATATCATTAGGATGTACATATTCAGATATTGGAAAATCTATTTTTTATATATATGAAAGAGAAGAAGAAGTAGTTTGGGCTTAGTTATCTTCACAACATGTAATGCATCGAAAGAAGATATGTCCCTGAATGCTTCTCATATTTTACTATATGAGCTAACATATTATAGTTATAGGAATACTTGTTAAAGGAAATGTAGATCTGATTTGATGATTTTATTATCAAGAATAAGTTGCTAAACTTATATGGTGTGTCGTGAAATATTAATTGTAATTGGTATAAACTAGAATAAAAATGGGGTGCTCGTTATAGGTGGGCATTGGGAAGAATCTAAATATTAGTTGTTGGGGGAAAATCTAATTAACAAACTTAGTTAATGGTGGAGTAGCCATCTTTGAATTAAATGGGTCTTACTAACCTGAGGTCCTGACATATAGCTGAAGTAAGAAAAGGGATTTCCAAACATGGTTCCAGTGATCTCTTTGTAAGGCTATATAGTGATATAGTGAAATATTACTATGGAAACACTCATTGACAAAGGCTCATTGCCACAAAATAATAATAGTTTAGGAGTTAGGTTTTAGTTCCTAGTAAGGTTAAGCATAGACTTTGCGGTGCATTGTCGTAGATACGATGGAGTACCCTGGGATTCATGTCCAAAGCCATTACTGATATAATTAGGTTTTTGGTCTGAATGCCATAAACAAATTTCACAAAATTGTTTGTACAAACCTCATAACTCAATGAACAATGAGTAGAGTTAGTAGTGAGTGGCAACAAATAGATATTTCACACAACAACGCATGAGATTATAGGTATTGAGGTATTAACGAGGAACAACATAACCCCTACATTATTGGAATACACAATGAAGATAATTTGTTGGAAATTTCTATAGATAAAGGGTAATATAACTAGGAATTAGTTGTAGTGACCTCACACTTGTGACCCAAAAATTTGAGTTATTCGAATATGGTATACCGTGGCCATAAGGAAACTTTGAGTAAGGAGCAAAACAAAAGCCAAATTGGAAGAAAGTCCACAGGAAACTACAAAGCAGTTTAAGAAACCAATTAGATAATCACACATGCATGGCAATGTAATAACAAAGGTCTAAATTATACAGTGTTTTAAATACCCCGGCTATATACATGGAAATATGTTAAAATTTTAAAGATCAAATCCAATAATTTTAGTAACAAGGATTTCGGTACCAGAAAATAAGCATATACTATAACAAACAAATTGGAACTAGTAACTATAGAGAATGTATAAATGTATTAAAATTTCGACTAACATTTCCAAATGGGTGACCTAGGAAAGGCTTCAACTTTAATGAAATGCGTATAAGTAACATATTAAACAAGAAGATGAATTAAATTAAATATGTTTATTATTATTACAGTCAATGTCATTTTAACAGACCCCTCTTAGGGTTTAAATATTAAAACAAAAAAACTTCATAATTATTCCTTCGTAAAGGAGCTCAAGGTATTAATTGAAGGGATGAATCCTGGGTCTAACTGTATTGTCATAACACCGAAATTAAAATCTAGTGAACCATTCCATCTGGGAAATCTCACAAAGATCCTTCACAAGAAAATATACATCGAAGCAACATGAAAGAAAGGCAAAAGCCATTAGTGAGAAGCCACGGTGTAAAGTGAAATTGTAGGGGCATGCCATGCATGAATGCATCATCAATACCTATAGAAGGGATGCCATAAATATGTATTTATGAGACGTCAATGAGAAGGGTGAACTAAAAACAAAAGCTGATAACTTTAATCACAAACTAAACATTATGTGAAACTAAAGATTTACGTGCTATACGAGACTATCAACAAGATATCCTTTGATGCTAACCCAAGCACATCACAAAACTAGCCTCATTAACCTTACTATTACTAAATACAACTAAGAAAAAGGACAAAGAAAAAATGTAAAATTGGTGATTGATACACACTGATGTCACCTCGAATAGAAGCCAAATGGCAGAATTATGAGATAACCATAGAAAGTTGAGGGATTTTGCGAAGTAGAAAAGCGGTACTCTTTGAGTAAAGCACCTTCGAACCCCTATATATGTGAAATATGGGAAACAGGGAGTTAAGGTGTAAACAAAGATGAGTAATCTAACAATGAGGAAAAATTAGAAACAAAAACCCCACAAATATTGAAGTAAGTTTAGTGCAAACAACATCGCCAAGAATATACATCACAGTTAAAATATTACTGTAAAGCCAAAATGATTGAGGAATAGGTTTTTACTAAAGAAGACCCTTGACATATATAAAAAATGCACCATGAGTAAACATGTGAAGTATCATACATTATCTAAATAGTTATAGTCCAATAGGCCTCAGTTAGCACCTAAGTCCACTCGAAAAATATAAATTAGGTAAGGGTGAAAGAAAAATTACTGACATGAGTAGTCGAGAGTGGAAACTTGACACCATTCCACAAGGAGTCCCAACCTTCCTGCTTAACCAGATGCAACCTCAGGAAACAAATTGCTGAAAAAGAATAAAAACAACGAATCTAAGTCAAATACCCGAAACTTTGGAATTCTAGGGAGAAACTCACCTGGGATTATAAATAGTAGATTATGCTTTTTTCTTGAAATGCTAATAAAAAGAGAGAATTTAAATAAGACGTAACCATGACCTTCTGGAAAAACAATGGAATGAGAGGGAGCGTCAGTTTCTTTTCACACCAGAGAGCATGGCCAGTGGAATTTTGGGGATTTGAAACATGGAAATAATGCAGGCAGGGGCCTTAAATGAATTACCTATCACCATGCTACAAATCTCCATGCTACAAATCTCCAGTAATTAACTAACTTAGAAACACTTTTCTTCATAGGAAACCCTGAAGAAAACAAATAAAATAGGTTAAGGGTGTTACTTCTCAAACAAACCGAGGAACGATGATATGAAACAAGAATTCTAAATATTTTTCCAACATGTAAGAAATCATTTTATGCCTTCTGTTGATTCTATGTGAAATTAAGGAAAGATAGCACCATCTGGCATGAAGTTCCTTACCAAACCTCGTAATTTCCAAATTTCTGTGACGATATGTTGGCAAGATTTAGGCTTGATGCCACATTCACTCAATGAAGGAAACCAAATGTGAAAGAAACATCTAGAGCCTAGGTTAGGGTTAAGAAATAGGGATCCTCACTATTAGATCAATACGAAAATACCAATCATCATTCATCTAACCTTGCACTACCATATTGGATGACCACATGAATAAGGGTACATGGCGACCATTGAATCTAGTGCATAATCCTTCTTAAAGGTTATTATTAGTTATATTAATAAGCGAGACAAATATCAGAGCTAGAACTATTACATTTGATGTGAATAAGACTGGGCTAGGAGTTACCATACAATTGTTACTAAATATGCATTAGAGCACCACTGCCAAGTCATGTATATTAACTCATATTTCTCTGTGTACATTAAGGGGAATTTGAGGGTATGGGGACTTAGTGAAAACTTTTCAATTTAAAAAAAAAAATCAAGAATGGAATTCACAATGCCCATCGTGGGCTCTTCCGTTGCATTTGATACTTTGCATGATACATGGAGCACAGGCTTGACTTGGCCTACGAGGTTAGTTAGTGTGTATACTTCAGTGTTTGGTCAGTAAAATAAGCCTGGAGATTGGACTAATGATCCCAATAATTTGCATAATGGAAATAGGATAAATTATACTAGAAATCAAATATCTTTAACTTAACATCCGAAAGAACATATAAAAAAAACAAAACTGTGGGAACTAAGGTAGATAAAAAATGGTATCAGAGCCCTAGGTTCAACTCTGGGACCTAATGGGTAGAAATTAGGATGGTTACATGTTATGGAAAAACAGACATGTATATTTTATAAAGTGATCAATAATGAAGATTAGTTATTGTAGAAGAGAAGACTTCATGTTTAGTTGTAAATCAAAGAAAAATTAATAATTCAGGTGCATGGATAGGTGGTATTTAAAAAGTTTTTCCTAACACTGATGGGGCACACCTAGAAAGAGTAAATTGTTCTACAAGAGTTGTGCTAAATAAAATTAGCCTCTACTAGTGGCTACATAACTCAACTATTAAATTCATGGATAAGTAAGAATAAGGAAAGCTCTATTGAAAATCAACACAATAACGTGCAAGACATGACACTCTAGTCTTATAAAAAGCTAAAGTTTAAATTAGCATATCAATCTAATATTAGGAACCATTCACTAAATGGTAAAGTTAATATAACAACGTTGTAGGTTCAATATTGAAGCCTATGGCCAATCCACAACTGCAAGACATAAATGATTAATAGATATATTAGACCTGAAACAAAATAATGATTATAACTGAAATATCTAAGATGACAATTTTCAAGGTCGGCTATATATGATTCGGAAAGAGGAAAAAATAGAATTGTTTTATATACATGCATAGTATTTCAATAAAGGTTAAAGTTGTCATGTATACCGAGGAAATATAATTACTGATTCAATTTTTTGTCCGTGGGTGCTGAGAATGTTGGCATTATGATGCATGTGTTGTACTTGATTGCAACCCACTTGTAGCAGAACAACTGACTTGTATATGGTAACTAGATGAATCTAGAGTAGAGATATCAGATGTGACAGAATGCATGACAGTAGTGACAAAATGCATGGCGGTTCAAAGGAATCAGTTCAGAAGTAATGTACAATGGAAACTCTCTCAGATGACAGTTCACAGTGCAGCAGGTTAACAACAAAGAATTACAAATCAGACTACAAAGAATGAAGAAAGAGAGGTATACGCGGGTTCACCTTGACCAATATGTGTATACACATATGTTCACTAAACACAAGTAGAATATACGTACACACGCACTTTCACAGAAGGAAAAACATGTATATCTTGGAAAACTAAGTTTTCGGTCCGAGGTATTGTTGAAAATAATACTGAGAGGGGGGGTGAATCAGTATTATCTAGTCCTTTTAACAATTCTTCCTTATTTATACTTTGAATTATTTTTGCATCTCAGTACCATAAAACAATGAGCATGAACAAGAAAAAACAGACAGTCACATCAAAGAACACCAGATATAAGGTGGAAAGCCAATGTGGGTGAAAACCACCTGCTGCAATATGTCTCTATCTTATTTCAAATTAAAAACTCCTTTTACAATGGTCTTG
>APFE031305188.1:202877-217275 GCA_000404065.3 Pinus taeda | reverse complement strand
AGACAACACCATATGCAAATCATGTCAGTTTGGTAAGCAAACCAGAACTAACTTCCCTGAGAAGGAAGGATCAGCCAGCAGGCCTCTTGAGCTAGTCCATGCAGATGTATGTGGTCCATTTAGCACAAGGTCACCTTGAGGAGAATAATACTTTATATTATTCATTAACGACTTCTCCAGGATGGTTTGGTTAGGACTTATGAAGCACAATGATGAAGCTGTCGAAAAATTCCTATCCTTCAAAGCCTTGGTTGAAAATGAATCAGATTACAAAATTAAGTGCCTCAGGTCCGACAGAGGTGGGGAGTTTACCTCAAATGAATTTTTTGATTTCTGTGAAGAACATGGAATAAGAAGGGAATTCTCTATAGCTAGGACTCCTCAACAAAATGGAGTGGTGAAAAGGATGAACAGAACAGTCCAACAAATGTCCCGTGCTATGCTTGATGAGTCTGGAACTCCTGCAACCTTCTGGGGTGAAGCTGCATATGTTGCGGTTGTTATTCTCAACAAAAAAATGTCCGAGTGAACAACACTCAAACCCCGCATGAGCTCTGGTATGGTGAGACTACTTCGGTAAAGCATTTCAAAATTTTTGGGAGCAAATGCTATATTAAGAATATTGATGAACAGCTTGGCAAACTTGAACCCAGAGCAGATGAAGGCATTCTCCTTGGTTATTCTCCCTACAGCAAAGCATATGTGTTATAATAAAAGACTTGGAAGAATTGTTGACAGCATTGATGTAGTGGTTGGTGAAAAATGATACATCCCTAGGCAAGTAAATCATGAAGATATCGAAGAGGATGAAGACTACTCTCCAAATCAGACAGATGATGAATAAGAACGTCAAGAGGCACTAGAGGAATAGATAAGGATAGAAGAAAGGTACGTTCAGAAGAATCATCTAGAATCTTTGATTTTGGGGCATAAAGAAGCAGGTGTACAAACTCGAAGAACAATTGCAGAAGCCTCAAGCTATTTGGCATTGCTTTCCTCCACTGAGCCACAAAATGTAAAAGAGGCATGCAAAGATGAATGTTGGGTCAAGGAATGGATGAAGAACTTGAGCAGATTGAAAAGAACAATACTTGGGATTTGGTTCCTAGACCAAAAGATAAGAATGTCATAGGGACAAAATGGATCTTCAAGAACAAGTTGAATGAAAATGGGGATGTTATTAGAAACAAGGCTAGACTTGTTTGTAAAGGGTATGCTCAACAAGAGGGAATAGACTTTGAAGAAACTTTTGCTCTTGTTGCTAGACTTGAGGCCATCCGAATGTTCCTTGCTCTCTCAAGCTTTCAGAAGTTCAAAGTTTTTCAAATTGATGTGAAATCAGCCTTTCTAAATGGGGGCTTAGAAGAAGAAGTGTACATTGAGCAACCAAATGGTTTCATACTTGGTAATGATCCAAATCTTGTATGCAGAGTAAAAAAAGCTCTCTATGGTCTTAAACAGGCTCCAAGGGCTTGGTACTATCGTTTGGACAAATATCTTCATCAACAAGGTTTTTCAAAGGGATCAGCAGATAGTAATCTTTATATAAAAATTGAAAATGATAAATTGCTAATACTTGTTGTCTATGTAGATGATATTATCTTTGGCAGTAATGAATAAGCTATGAGTCAAAGCTTTTCCTTGGTGATGCAGAAAGAATTCGAAATGTCTTTGCTTGGAGAACTGACATACTTTCTTGGATTGCAAATCCACAAAATGAAGGAGGATCTTCTTGTCTCAAACCAAGTATCTCAAGCAGATTTTGAAGAAATATGGCATGGAAGATGCAAAACTAGTATGTATCCCCATGGTCACAGGATGCAGCCTCAGTGCAAATGATGAATCAGCTGTAGTGCATCAACCAACCTACAGGTCTATGATTGGAAGTCTACTTTATTTGACAGGTACTCGACCAGACATCATGCATGCAGTGGGAATAGTTGGAAGATTTCAGGAAAATCCAAAGGAAACTCATCTTCAGGTAGTGAAGAGAATTTTTAAGTACCTTCAAGGAACTCAAAACTATGGCTTATGTTATCTAGAGATACAGATCTCACACTTCATGCTTATACAGATGTAGATTGGGCCGGAAGTGTGGATGATAGGAAGAGCACAAGTGGTGGTGCTTTCTTTATGGGTTCCAGATTAGTATCTTGGTTTAGCAAGAAACAGAGTTTGATTGCTTTTTCTATTGGTGAAGCGGAATATGTGGTTGCTGCATCTTGCTGCACTCAACTCCTTTGGATGATGCAGACCTTGCAGGATTTTCAAATCATTTGTACACCACCTATCTCCATCTTATGTGATAATACAAGTGCAATCAGCATTTCAAAGAATCTAGTGATGCATTCAAAGACTAAGCACATACCGATCAAGTATCACTTTCTCAGGGAACAAGTGCTTGAACAAAAGGTCAAGTTGGAGTATGTTTCTTCTACGGAACAAGTTGTTGATATTCTCACTAAACCATTGCCTAGGGAGACCTTTGAATACCTCAGGCAAAAGCTGGGGGTAGTTGATGCATCATCTTGTTGTTGAATCTCATCTTTTGTTTGTTCGCGAGGTTTATATGTGGTATACGCGTACATTTGTTGGTTTATGGATTGGTGGCACAGGTCAGGGGGAGCACATATAATGCATTGTTGGCATTATGGTAGCACAAAAGGAGAACATGGATGCTGATCTGAACATGGCTGCAATATGTCTCTATCTCTTTCATGGTCATGGTGGATTATGGTTCTTCTTGAAGAGATTTATGTTGGATTATGGTGGATTATGGATTTGGTCAGGGGGAGCATTATCAGCAGAGCAAAGATCTCAGGGGGAGCATAACCCTTTGCCCTTGATGTCAAATGGGGAGAATGATGTTGAGGATCTTGAGGTTTCCATCAAGTCCAAAGGGGGAGATTGTTGGCATTATGATTCTGGTTTGGTACTATGGCACATGTGTTGTACTTGATGGCAACTCACTCTTGTGACAAATCTCAGTTCAGGCACTCAAAATCATGAAAATTAAGATACCTGCAGGTAATCCTAGAAGAAGCTGCGGACCCGTAGGTACGCCGACCAAGGAGTGCGTACATGCACGCAGGTGATACGTTCAAAAGGTGCGGACCCCAGTTTCACTCTCTCCAATGCATAAAAGCGTGTACACGTGGGAATTTTCATGAATGGCTCATGGTATTAGTCCGACAGTTTTTGATCCTATGGTTTTGGTTCGTGGTATTGCATCTAAAGGTATTGATCCCAAGTATTGGGTTCATGGTATTGTGTTAGTATGGTTTTGGACCATGGTATTGTGAAAGGCTTGCCTATAAAAAGGAAAGGAGATCTCTTGGCTAGACACTTGTGAAATTTGAATATCTTAAGATTTGAAATTTTGGGTGATTGGTTTTAAAAGCTAGATCTAAATCAAGGAGAAAACTTAAGGCGAATCTATTGATATGTCGTGATCTCTCGGGCGCATGAGCAGATCTATGGATTTGATTGATTGTGGCACTTTGGAGGACTGTTAATTTGGCCCTAATCAGAAGTTCGCAGGTGATCCGAAGGCGTAGTGTGGGGGTACGCAGTGCAGAAGAAGGTTTAGTGCGGGGTACGCAACAGCAGAGAAGGTTTAGTGCGGGCCGGACGGAGTGCTGCAAAAGGAGAGTGCGAGGTACGCAGGTGAGAAAAGGCACAGTGCGGAGGTACGCTGTCTGTCAGACAGTAGAGTGCGGATCTGAGCAGAAGTTTGCAGAGCAGAAGAACGACCAGTGTGGATCTGCGCATTTTAGTCTCAGAAGTGCTGCGGATATTCGCAGGCCCCTCTTGGTGAAGTTGCGGACTTATCTTGAAACTTTTTTTGACTGTATTTTATCTTTTGTTGCATAATTCTGGGTTTAGATTTCTGGTATTACTTTTCTGTTTACAGCATTCTGAAGTGTTGGGTGATTCATTGGTTTATTGTATAAGGAGATTGGGTGATTTTCTTGTACTTGATGATTATTTGATGTTCTTGGATCCAGTTTGAAAATTCATGAAATGTGGTCCTTAAAGAAGTAAAAGAGCTGAGGGGGTTGTAGTTCCCTTCTAGGAGAGATTGGAAATTGAGAGAGAGTTGTAGCTCTCTGTAGGTTGTAGCCTGCGTACTGGTAAAGGACTGCACTAGTACAAAATCATTGTATAAGAAGTTTCTAAGAAGATAGAGACATATTGCAGCAGGTGGTTTTCACCCACATTGGGTTTCCACCTTATATCTGGTGTTCTTTGGTGTGACTATCTGTTTTTCTTGTTTATGCTCATTTGGTACTGACATACAAGTTAATGATCAATATCTGAAGATTAAATTGAAGTATAAATCAGGAAGATATGTTGAAAATAATTTGATAATACTGATTCACCCCCCCTCTCAGTATTATTTTCAACAATTGGTATCATAGCAGGTCCTTCTGAAGAAGCTTGATTGCTTGAAGGAAGATCTTTCATCATGAGCAACTACGAGAGGGAAGCATCAATTAGGCCACCGGTTTTTTATGGGTCAAACTTCGTATATTGGAAGGTAAGAGTTATTGCCTATCTTCAATCTCTGGGTAAGAAGTTTGGGATATCGTAGATATAGGGTATACTTTTCCTTCAGCAACTCCCACAATCCGGTTGAGAAGAAGAAATATGAAACAAATGCAAAGGCGTTCAATACTCTATTGGGATGTTTATCGCAATCAGAATTTGTCAAAGTTATGCAATATAAATCCGCAAAGGAAATATGGGACAAGATTGTTCTAAGCTATGAAGGAGATGATCAGGTAAAACGAGCAAAACTTCAAACCCTCAGAATTCAGTATGAAAATCTCAGATGTACATTGATGAAAGTGTGGCTAACTATTTTCTTTGTGTATATGAGATTGTTAATTGTATGAAAAATTTGGGTGAAGAAGTAAAAGAGGCTGTTGTGGTTGAAAAAGTTCTAAGATCTTTGTCCCTTAGGTTTGAATCTAAATTTTCTGCAATAGAAGAAAAGGAGAATCTTCAAAACCTTAAAATGTCACAGCTGCATGGAATTCTAACTGCTTATGAAATGAGGAAAGGAGGACCATCAAACAGGAGAGAAGTTGCCTTCAAGGCTTCTGGCAAAGGAGACTACTATGAGTTAGGACACATATCAGATGAAGAAGAAGAATCAAATTTTGTCAAAAATATTCAACGGGGTGCTAGACGATTCCGAGGTAAGTTACCTTTCAAATGCTTTGCTTGTGGAAGAGTAGGTCACTATGCTGCCAAATGTACTCACAAGGATAAGATTGACAAGGGGAAGGAACTTATTAGATGGAACAAGAAACAAAATGCAAATAAGAAAATCTATTACACTCATGAAGATAGTGATGGACTATCAAATAGCGATGAAGATGAACGAGGTAATCACTATAAAATTTTAATGGCCTTTGAAGATGATGATTACATGGATGCTATAGATGTGGATGGCTTTTATGAAGAGATTACTAGACTCAAAGCATGTTTAGAAGAAAAGAATATGATCATTGATACTCTACAATTTTAACTTGATGAAAAAGAAAAATTTCTTGAGAAGTTAGAATGTGAAATTGTTGGCCTTAGAAAAGAAATTGAGAAAACAAAGGCCCTTAATATTAAATTTGTTAAAGGATCTGAAACTCTGGATGAGATTATCAATGCGCAGCGTTCCCCTCTAATCAAGATAGGTCTGGGGTATAATGGAGAAGCATCTCAAGCTTCCACCTCCAAAAGTTATCTTGATGCAGCAAGGAGTGAGAAAAGGCCCAATAGAGATCATCAGGTAAATCAGGGACAATCTTCCTCAAGAACGAACAAAGAATATCAAGAAAATCGGGGGCATGCTACCTTAAGGACAAACAGAAACTACAACTAGCCACATGTAAAATCTTCCCAATTTTCTTCAAGAATGGATGTCAGTAGAAACTACAATCGGTTGGATGATAGTCGCAGGGAATTTCTTCAATGGCCAATGTTTCTCTTGCCATAACTTTGGTCACAAAGCAGCTCAATGTGTTGCCTATAAGACAATCATGACTAGAGAGGCTCAAAAACAAAGAAGTGTGCCTGCAATCACGAAGAGGACCTATAACAACTTTTCCGCCCTTGAAAGTGAAATTGAATTTTCTATTTGTAATAATTTTGGTCATGAAGATTCTGAATGCAGGAGCAGGTTTTGGAAGACAACTCAGAAGGAACAAACCTCAAGTGCCAAATCATGGAGAATGAAGGAACTGCAACCAGAAAGATGTGGAATAACTTTATATGTAGAAGGACAGGAAAATCAATGGTACATCAACAGCGGATGTTCGAAGCATATGACAGGTGATAAAGAAAAACTTGAATCATATACTACTTTAGAAAAGGGAAAGAAAGTTTCTTTTGGAAATGATACCCCTGCAGCCATAAAAGGAAAAGGATTGCTCAGTTGAAAGATAAGGTCAAAGCTGGAAATGTTTTGTATGTTGATGGCTTGAAGCATAATCTATTGAGTGTCAGTCAGATGTGCGATAATGGAACCGAGGTAATCTTTCGATCAGATGGGTGTAGTGTTCATGATCTTGATACAGGAAGAATAGTAATCAAAGGCAGAAGAACTCCAAATAATCTATACATATTTGAAGAAGGAGAACAACAATGTTATTTGAGCAAGAATGATGAACACTGGTTATGGCACCGGAGGTTGGGGCATCTAAGCTTTTCACAAATAAGGAAAGCATGCAAGTACCAGGCAGTTCGTGGTCTTCCAGACATCAAAATTCCAAACAACACCATATGCAAATCATGTCAGTTTGGTAAGCAAACCAGAACTAACTTCCCTGAAGGAAGGATCAGCCAGCAGGCCTCTTGAGCTAGTCCATGCAGATGTATGTGGTCCATTTAGGGCAAGGTCACCTCGAGGAGAAGAATACTTTATATTATTCATTGACGACTTCTCCAGGATGGTTTGGTTAGGACTTATGAAGCACAAGGATGAAGCTTTCGAAAATTTCCAATCCTTCAAAGCCTTGGTTGAAAATGAATCAGATTACAAAATTAAAGTGCCTCAGGTCTGACAGAGGTGGGGAGTTTACCTCAAATGAATTTTTTGATTTTTGTGAAGAACATGGAATAAGAAGGGAATTCTCTATAACTAGGACTCCTCAGCAAAATGGAGTGGTGGAAAGGATGAACAGGATAATCCAACAAATGGCTCGTGCTATGCTTGATGATTCTGGAACTCCCGCAACCTTCTGGG
This sequence comes from Pinus taeda, assembly GCA_000404065.3. Classification (NCBI taxonomy): domain Eukaryota; kingdom Viridiplantae; phylum Streptophyta; class Pinopsida; order Pinales; family Pinaceae; genus Pinus; species Pinus taeda. The sequence continues at coordinate 210,029 of APFE031305188.1, read as the reverse complement.
GTGAAGCTGCATATGTTGCGGTTGTTATTCTCAACAAAACAAATGTCCGAGTGAACAGCACTCAAACCCCGCATGAGCTCTGGTATGGTGAGACTCCTTCGGTAAATAATTTCAAAATTTTTGGGAGCAAATGCTATATTAAGAATACTGATGAACAACTTGGCAAACTTGAACCCACAGCAGATGAAGGCATTCTCCTTGGAGATTCTCCCTACAACAAAGCATATAAGTGTTATAATAAAAGACTTGGAAAAATTATTGACAGCATTGATGTAGTGGTTGATGAAAAAGGATACATCCCTAGGCAAGTAAATCATGAAGATATCGAAGAGGATGAAGAATACTCTCCAAATCAGACAGATGATGAAGAAGAACCTCAAGAGGCACCAGAGGAACATATAAGGATAGAAGAGAAGACTCCATCTAGGTACATTCAGAAGAATCATCCAGAATCTCAGATTTTGGGGCAGAAAGAAGCAGGTGTACAAACTAGAAGAACAATTGTAGAAGCCTCAAGCTATAGAGGACTTCTTCTCAAGATATAAGATTTTGATGAGATAGGTAAAAACTTGTGGTAGATTGGAAGAATGAACAAATTATCCTTTCTGTACTTTCTAAACTAGGTCTCAAATATTTTATCTTTGTCTCTTCTTTCCATATGGAAAAAATCCCCATGGGAATTGGAAAGTGTCATAGTTGGATGATTTCATTAAGTCCTTGATACACGAGTACAATAAAATCATACAGATTGGGGCTCTTAATCCTTCCACACCCTATGTGTTTACATTGAAGGATGATAACAAGAAAGACAAGCAGAAAACAAGAGATCTTGATCATATAGATGGAGAAAGATTTCAATCTATTAAGAAAAATATTATTTACAAGGGAGAAAAATATAAGAAGGGTAGCATAAAGTGAAATTATTTAAATAGGTGGTTCCATCCAAAGAGTTAAAATATGGTGAAGAAAATTGATCTAATGGCCAAAGTACTTTAGTAACATACTTTAGATGATTATATTCCAGACAATGTCAAGAAGAAGAGTGAATACAAGCCATGAGGGGATTAAGGTATAGATCATTCTTTGATTGATTTTTCTTCATCATTTCATAAATCTATTTTGGACTTAGGTTCCTTTGATCATGCAACTACATCAAAACATTCTTATGTGATACCTTGCACTAGTCCTACTACTACAACTTCTCTAACATCTCTTTTTGAGGGAGATATTCAAAATGATTTTGCATACATTTTAGCTCATATTTCTAATCATATTTTAGGATATGATTTGTAATTCTATTATCATCTCATTACATATCCATATAACATGCTACCAAGATGCACATCATACTCTACATTTAGTTAGTCAGCTAGTGGGTGAAACTGCCAAGTCATATGGAACAAGCTTGCAACTTTTTGGTATACCACAAGTTATCATTGTTATCATTAGCAAGTAAAAGGGTCAACCAAAAACATAAGGATTATAATATGATGGTATATTATTGATTTAAGGACATGTTCATGATGGGGTTTATAAAAACACCGTTATTCTTCATAACAATTACATAGTTCACATGATATGCATTATATGTTAAGGGGGAGTTTTCTTCTCACTACGTTTTCTCTCTTTACCTCAAACTTCTCATATTATGTCTTGCATAATTTTTCTCATGAGTACCTAGCAGGGCTACTTTTTGTACAAGAGTACCTAACCTAACTAAGAATTGTCGAGACTCGTTCACTAGCATTCTCCTCGATTGGGCCTTGGGGGGGATTAGGGTACTTTGCACTGAATAATTCGTTAGGACATGTTGATGTAGGATTTTAGACCATTTCAACAAAGGGGATGTGGCCCAAACTGAAGCGCTTTAGATATCCCAAGTCTTTTGAATAGTCACTCTTGATGATTTTAAAGGCTTAGTTAGCCTATATATCACTTCCTCTTACAAAGAAAAGATGGTGAAGGAATCCTAAAATTTTCTAAGTTATATATACATGAACCTAAAGTTATGTTTTATGATAATATGCCTAATTTGTAGGTTAAAAAATATGATATGATATAGTGTTAAAGTTAATAATCAACTATTAGAATATAATAAATGATAAACAAATTATATAGGAAATTGTTGAAGCCCCGAAAATCGGGTCGACAACAAGGGGAATACCTGCCCAGTCCGGACCTTGGTTGGCAGCTCCTTATCCGTTTGGTATAGCGGGTCCAACTAGGGATAATGAGACCAGTTTCCCAATCTAAGGGTGTGTGTGTGTGTGTGCAGAATCGGATGTTGCTGATCTAAAAGTTCCTATCTAAACTACTTTAATCTAACTCTATTCTATTGTAATCTAATGAAAACAACACATCTAATCTATGCTAACCCGGGATGTAATTATTCTATTATGCGATCTAAAGAGATTTCAAATAATAACTGGTAATAAAAATCATTCAACGATTATAAGAATGGAAATCAATTAAGATGAACCATTTTGCATAAAAAGTTAGGCAAAACAGTTGTGAACAACATATCGCATAATAAGTTATTCACACATTAAACATAAATAAATGGCTCCACCGTACAAAAGTGCCAAATGGTAACACAAACATTCATGTAATAACATATAAACAACTAAAAACTGTATATTGCTTTAAGAATATAAGCATAAATGGTCAAGAGATAAAAGTACCATTTATGACTAGTCCTACTCATAAGCTTCAAGCAACAATGATTTATCTCTCCTTGTTCTAATATCTACTAAGAGTACAGAAGTGTAACATCAGTAGCAGATACCAAATGCAAACATCAATAAATCTTGATCTGTTCATTCATCAAAACCTCCTCTGAGGGTGCAAAAGTGCATGTTCTGAGGACAAGTTTTTGACAAATTTCTAGACCTTTCTCTAAATGCATGAGAAGAGTTTAAATACTGCTAACTAAATAACTTAATTACATAAATTTACGATACAGTTTAAATGACCGCCCTTTTTTTTAAGAAAACTTATTTCTAAAAAATCGAATCTAATTCCTAACTATTTCTGCTTTTGCTCCTTAATGTTGCAAGCATTCAACATTTGCCTGGGAAGAGTCGGTTGGTTGCCTTCCGCTTTTGTTTGAGTTAAGCAAACAGAAATGGCAAGCACTGGCACCGTTTTTAGTAAACTAGAAGATATTTTTGGAAATCATCCTCTGGCTGGGTGAATTAACTGCGTATATACTTGGTAATGACCAAAATTTCCCTCAAATTGCTTCTTCCTTTTCTATCTTGATTTCTAGACTTGCGAATGATTAAGCAAGTTAGGGACCTTGCTTTCTGAAAAATTTTCTTAGTGCATCGAAAACTGTCTTCGTTCTTTGATCTAGGCCTTTCTGGTGCATTTTTCACCTTTAGCGCCTTTTCCTTTACTGGGTATAAGCTTCAAGATTTTTTGTAAACATGCTGCTTTTGTGAGCTTTTGACCCTGAGTGTTGAGTCGGCTATTGATGTCAGCATCTATTTAGAAATGCTCTGGAATCTGCAGTTTCATTGCATGCGGTATCCATTTATGAGGGCATCTCTTCTCTGTCTTCAAGTGTTGACGCTTTCCCTTTTTCTTTAGATGTTTCCTGTTTTTCATCCCTGCAGTTCATGCAAAGGAAAAGAGTAATGACGATAAATATTGACGCGAAAGCTCTAAGCTCTACGAATGTATAAAATAATGCCACCCATTGTGAACTGACTCTTCAACAAACACAAAATTGTCCTTAATTAACACTTTGGCGTACATTCATTAATTTTCTTTAAGGTGTGCATCCAATTTTTGGTTTACTGACAACTTTTCTTGAATGTTGAGCCGAGGAAAATTTGCGATGGGCGATTTCTGCAACTTGCATTACGTTATCGCGTTATCACATTTTGTCAAGATTGTGATATCGCAGATCACAGATTGTAGCATCGCAGCATCGTAGCATCGCGTTTATCGCAAGATTGCAGATCGTGTTAAATCATTGTGTGTTGTTTATGCGATGTTGTGACATGCAATGTCGTATATCGGCCATCAGAGATTTCTTAAGATCTTCATTTATGGGCGCTTCTTAATTTATGCGATGCGATGAATTTCACGTCGCTTTTTCACAGTTTTTATTGTGCTCATAAAGAAATGTTCTACTCTCTTCTCGCGATGTGATATATTTTTAAGGAGTATAATACAAAACATTTTCAAATTTTTTACTAAGGGTCCCCACTTGTTTTATGTTATTACTAATACTAAAGAAGGAGGGGGGTTGTTGGTGGCCACAACAATGGTGATTCACTTGGAAGAACCAGTTATCTTTGCTTTTATTATTGAATCTTAACTTCCAAAACAGAAAAATTTTCATAAATCTAAATTTTGTTATGGACAGATTGAGTACATTATGCCTTATCCTATCAATGACATTTTGTTTCAACCTCTTTTTATTCTAATTTGTTTGCTTCCTCAGGCTTGTGCTTATATTTACATCAGCCATTACTTGGTCTTGTAAAGATAAAATAAAGTTTTCTCTGTGTGCCAGTTTTTAAAATATGCTCGTTTGTCGTAGGTAGACCTCTGCTACTAGCAGATGTCCAGAGCCTTGACAGGGTTACCTGTTAACCCAGCAATGACCTTTATCCTGGTTAAGGTGATTACAACTTTCAAAGAAAAAACCCACATTGACACTTTTTTCTTTGATTTTCTTTTATTCTTAAGAACAATGTTTTGGTTGGTAGCCAAATTATGACACAGTCATTCACTTGATTTACACTCTTGCTGAACAAGCTAGCTCGTGATGAGACCCCTTGTCTTTAGATTTTAACAATCTTGAGTCATTGCCCTGTTTTGATGGACAGTATTGGCAAAGTTAGCAAGTTATAATATCTGTGATCATGATAAGCCGGCTCGTGGTGAGACCTCTTATTCTTTAAGATATAGTGTTTCTTAGATTGTTCCTCTGAATGCTACGATTTTTCTTTAATCAGGGAGGAAGTCATTGTTTTCCTTAAGAAAGCTCTAGACGACAATAATAGTGTTTGAAAACAGCTGTTTTACAGAGAATCTTTATTTTGTTATTGATACCTTTCATTGTGCTGATATAAAACAATTTCTTTGCTAAAGGTTGCTTTCGTCAAATTTTTTGAAGTTGAAACTAGTATCATATCTAGGCTAAAGTTTTTAACTGTATCTGTCAATAATAAAGATCAGATTCTAAAAATAAATTTTGCCATTTATACAAGCGGAAAGCTCAAAATTTTAAAGAGAATTGGTGTCTTTTCCGTGAATACCTATAGTAACCATTTACAACTGTTTTTATTTATAAAAAAAGAAAAGAAAAACTATTCTACAAATAGAAGAATTGATCTTCTATGGAAAAAATTTTTAAGATTTGTTCCTTAACAGTGCAAATGATCCCTTCTACCTGCTAATCCTGTAAGACAAACGTTGATGGACCTATGACTTCAACAATCTGAAAAGGACCAAGCCACATCTTTTGAAATTTCGTATGTTTGCCTTTTTCTTCATGTGCCTTGTCCCATTTTAAAACTAAATCTCTCATTTGAAATTTTTTTCTGGTCATTATGCTTGAATCAAAAGAGGATTTTATTAGCGCTTGATGATGAGCATGGGTTTTCTTAGCTTGTTCTCGTTGTTATTCTAATTTAATTATTTCCATTTGTCTTAGTTGTATGGAGGAAGTAGGTAATTCATCAATGTATTGTATTAAAGACAAGGAGGGAATGACTAAGTGAGTTGGAAGAACCACTTCTTTCCCATAAACTAAATTAGAGGGAGAAGTGCCGATCGAAGATTTTTTTGTTATTCTATCTGCCCATAAAGCATTTACCAAAGCTTTATGCCAATTCTTTTATTTCTGGTAAACTGTTCTTTTAATCATCCTGATTAGGTTTTTATTTGTCGACTTAGCTAACCCATTACCTTGCGAATAGTAATTGGCCGAATATTTTAGTTTGAACCCTCTTTTAAGTGCAAATTTAGTCATTGCATTTCCAGAAAAGTATGATGCATTATCAAACATTAAAGCCGATGGCAATCCAAACCTAGTGATTATAAATTGATCTATGAATTCAATAATATTTTCAGAATTGGTTGTCTTGAGAGGAACTGCTTCTACCCATTTAGTAAAATAATCTGTTGCCTGAGGATGTATCTATGCTACTTAGAAGAGTAAGGAACGATCTCACCTATTATGTCCAAGCCCCACTGAGTGAACGGTTGCTCGATGTTTACCGGCTGTAGTGGCAGGGACGGTTTCTTTTGTCTTCCAACAATAGTTTGGCAGACTTGACATTTCCTCACGTAACTATGTGAGTCTTTGAACAGCGTAGGCCAGTAATATCCTGCACGTAAGATTTTATGTGTAGTAGCATCTCTAGCATAGTGTCCCCCTGCTGGTCCGTCGTGGAGTTCCTGCAAAACTTTTTCAGCTTCAATTTTTTCAAGACATCTAAGAAGAACAGAATCATAATTCTTTCTAAAAAGAATATCATTTATGAGCTGATATTGTTTAGCTTTCAATCTCAGAGCTCTTTTCTTAGTGTGATCCAGGTGTGATGGAGCATACCCGTTCTTAAGATAATAAATGATGTTAGCAGACAATGATTCTGCATTGTTTAGGCTTACCTCACACATTTGTACCTCTTCAGACGAAATTTTAGAAATTTGCGATGCTCCAGCCAACATTTTGTAGAAGCCTTGACCTCTTACAATGTTTGCTGGTTTGATTTCAAGGTTGTATTCATGTAAAGCAGTGATCCAATTGGCCCTTTTCTCACCCACATCCTTCTGTACTAGAAGATTTCTTACCGCTAGAAACGGTACTATGATCTTAGTACGGGTTTTAAGTAAGAAAGGTCTGAAATATTTGATTGCTTTGAAAACAACATAGGCCTGTTTCTCCGCGTTTGAATAATTGAGTTCATCACCTTGTAAATTTGAGCTAAAAAACACAATTGGGGCTTCCGCTTTTTCTTGATTTGCTTGAGTTAGAATCGCGACATATGATTTCTCTGAGGCAAATGTGTATAAAATGAAAGATTCTGAAAAATTCGGGGTTGCTAAAGATGGAGCATTAATAATAGCTTGTTTGATCAGGTTGAATGCTTCATGTTCATCTTGACCCCATTTAAAATTTGAATTCTTTTT
>APFE031305188.1:155994-197838 GCA_000404065.3 Pinus taeda | reverse complement strand
CTGGGAAGAGTCGGCTGGTTGCCTTCCGCTTTTGTTTGAGTTAAGCAAACAGAAATGGCAAGCGCTGGCACCATTTTTAGTAAACTAGAAGATATTTTTGGGAATCATCCTTTGGCTGGGTGAATTAACTGCGTATATACTTGGTAATGACCAAAATTTCCCTCAAATTGCTTCTGCCATTTCTATCTTGATTTCTGGACTTGCGAATGATTAAGCAAGTTAGGGACCTTGCTTTCTGAACAATTTTCTTAGCGCATCGAAAATTGCCTCCGTTCTTTGATCCGGGCCTTTCTGGTGCGTTTTTCGCCTTTAGCGCCTTTTCCTTCACCGGGTATAAGCTTCAGGATTTTTTGTAAACATGCTGCTTTTGTGAGCTTTTGACCCTGAGTGTTGAGTCGGCTATTGATGTCAGCATCTATTCAGAAATGCTCTGGAATTTGCGGTTCCGTTGCATGCGGTATTCGTTTATGAGGGCATCTCTTCTCTGTCTCTGAGCGTTGACGCTTTCCCTTTTTCTTTAGATGTTTCCTATTTTTCATTCCTGCGGTTCACGCAAAGGAAAAGAGTAATGACAATAAATATTGACGCGAAAGCTCTAAGATCTACGAATGTATAAAATAATGCCACCCATTGTGAACTGACTCTTCGACAAACACAAAATTGTCCTTCATTAACACTTTGGCGTACATTCATTAATTTTCTTTAAGGTGCGCATCCAATTTTTGGTTTAATGACATCTTTTCTTGAATGTTGAGCTGAGGAAAATTTTCGATGGGCAATTTCTACAACTTGCATTACGTTATCGCGTTATAACATTTTGTCAAGATTGTGATATTGCAGATCGCAGATCGCAGATTGTAGCATCGCAGCATCGTAGCATCGCGTTTATCGCAAGATCACAAATCGTGTTAAATCATTGTGTGTTGTTTATGTGATGTTGCGACATGTGATGTCGTATATCGGCCATCAGAGATTTCTTAAGATCTTCATTTATGGGTGCTTCTTAATGTATGCGATGCGATGAATTTCGCGTCACTTTTTCGCAGTTTTTATTGTGCTCATAAAGAAATGTTATACTCTCTTCTCGCGATGCGATATATTTTTAAGGAGTATAATACAAAAAAATTTTGAATTTTTTACTAAGGGTCCCCACTTGTTTTATGTTATTGCCAATACTAAAGAAGGAGGGGGGTTGTTGGTGGCCACAACAGAAATATAATACAAAAGGAAAGAAACCAAAAGCTTATGTAACAGGTCAAATAAAAGAATGAATTATATTTTCTTTTTATTGCATATCATTAATACAAGTTATATAACTAATATTAAATTATAAATGTAATTATAATTTGAAATATCAATAACTCTTAATGCAATATAAAAGACAAAAAACTACAATAATGCAAGCTCTAATCTTTTAAACAAACACAAAATAGTTTGATCTATTTTCATATTTCACATGAATAATTAATATGAATGCATATATCTAAAACTATCTAATATTATTCTCGTCTAAGGCAAGAAAATTGAATGACCATACAAATTTATATAAGATAGTAAATATTTCATGACTTAAACTTCGAAATAGTGCAGTAGGCAAGAAATAAAAGAATAGGTATGAGTGTATGCAAGAAACATACTCAAGGAATCCAAATCCCCAGAATTAGTTCATAGAAACCCAAACCCGAGTAATATACAGATCAACATAATCCTTTAAGACATAGGTCTTGAGAGGTTAATAGATGGAATTAATATATGTATAAAAACAACTAATACAATAAGGAATGATGTAATTAAGTCATTTTTTTTCATAGATCAAGGTCATGGAAACAACAATGGTACTTCTCCATAATTATTAAAAACAAAGTTATAAAAAATTTCAGAAGACAGTAATGACAACAACCATGGAATTTAAATTCTCTCTCTCTCTCTATCTATCTATCTATCTATCTATCTATCTGAATCTATGTATATATATATATATATAGGATAAATATAATATATATAATTATATTATTATATATTATACATCTAGTATATATAATTATATTATATATATTAAGAATTAATCAAGTTAAAATAGTCAAACCATAGTTATCCAACATAATCCTTTAAGATCATACGGTTCTTGGTGAGGTTAATGATGGATATATAAGTTATGTTAATACCAACAGCTGGTATTTCTCCAAATTATTAAAAACACGAGTTAAAAAATTTCAGTAAGACAAAATTGTACAACAACCATGTGAAGTTTAATATTCTCTCTCTCCTCTCTTATTATATTATATATATCATGATTTATATGTATTATATATAAGTTAATAATTAAATATGTTATATATAATATATATATAATATAATTATAATAATCATTTAGTATATATATATATTAGATTATAGTTATAATATATATATATATATTATATAAGAATTAATCAATTAAAATAGTTCAAACCAATATGATACTTACATATACTAGGTTCCACAATTACCAGAGTTTTGTTATCATCCTTTCCTCCCTCCCCTTTTCCTCTAAAAACTGAGGGTTTATATTCAAAATGATAAGCCCCCTTATATTCTAAACTAAATCTTGAAAACCAATTCAAGATTTTCAAAAATATATTTCACTTTCATATTTCACTTTCATGACTTCTCGGTCAAATCACAATTGTTTCAAACAATTTAACATGATTAAATAACACGGTATCCATGAGAGATTTGAAACAAATACACCACATCCATTGTAATTGATTTCATGAAAACCGATGCCAGCATCCTATAAATGAGGATAACCTGCACATAAATTAAGTGATATTAATAACCAATATTTATTACTAAAATAAGGCTGATACAAAATCTTTTATTTTGTAGAAGACATTATAATTAAAAAGATAAATCAAATATAAAGCATACCTTCAAAATCCTTGGTCCTACAAATAGACAATTAACCAAATATTTATTTAGCAGAATTTGGATCATGTGTATCTAGTGAAGAGACAACTTTGACAATAACCGATTTAATGATTATGTGAGTGTCCACTGATTTTTCTTTCTCCTCAAACCTTGAGGACTTCTTATCATTTTTACTATCCCTAAGTTGATTAAGCATGTTAATCTTATTATTTTCCTGTATACACTGATTAATTTGGTATTCAAGATGAGGTATCATAATCAAATATTGTTAATTCCAGTACATGTTATGTGTAGATTTATCAGAGTCAGTCCTGCATTAGGGACTTTTATTAGAGTTACTACCGTCATCTAGAGTGTAATCACTATTATCCACGAATCTAGAGTTATAATCAGAGTGGGGTTTATTCCACTTCAGTAGGGGCTCTCTAGGAGATTCAATGTCAATAAATATCTCTTTAACAATGACATTTTTACCCCTATTATGCCTTCCTTTGGAGAATTTTCGAGCTAAATTTTTATTCTTAACTCGAGATTGATGGTTTGGCTCTTGTTAACAATTTTATTTTTCCTATTCAAGTTCAAAGTGGAGATCATGGTTGGAGAAAGTTGTCTTGACATTATCCCTAGATTCAGGTTCTAGTTTAATGTGTCGAAACTATGATCTGGGAACTGATCATCCACCATTCCTTCTTCACCTGCAGGCAAATTCATTCTAAACAAAAAGTCAACAATAACATTTTCCTTACCAAAATTATCAATGATAGTTAGATCAAACTATTGTAATAAAAGTAACCATCTTATGATTCTAGCGTTTACATCTGGTTTGTTCATCAAATATTTAATGGCAGCATGATTAGTATGCACAAATGTCTGATAGCCTGTAATGTAATGCCTAAACTTGTTCAATGAATGCACAATAGCCAGGAGTTCTTTTTCTGTCATAGTATAGTTTTGTTCAGCCTTTGACAAGTTTTTACTGGTAAAGTAGATGGCATAAGGAAATTTCTCTTCTACCTAACCTAAGGTTGCTCCTATGGCTTTATGTGAGGCATCAGCATGAATGTGAAAATGGAGGGCCCAGTTTGGGCCTCTAAGGATTGGTGCAGTGGTTACCTTACCCTTTAGAATGTCTAGGGCCTCTTGACATCTCTTTGACCATATAAATTCAGAATCTTTGGCCAATAATCCAAACAAAGGAGAGGCTAACTCGCTGAAGTCTTTTATGAATCTTCTATAATATCCAGCTAGACCTAAAAAACTCCTAACATCTCTCTACTTTTGTGGAGGTGGGACCCTTTGAATGATAGCTACTTTGTTTGGGTCCACCTGCAGTCCTTTCTGAGATATTGAGTGACCTAGCACAGTCCCTTCAGTCATTAAGAATTCACATTTTTCTGGACTGAGAAACAGGTTCATCTCAATGCATTTGCGTAATAATTTGCCTAGGTTAGTTAGTGCCTCTTGGAAATCACATCCATAAGGTGTAAAATCATCCATGTAGATTTCCACAACATAATGAACTAATTCAACAAAGATACTCAAGACTGCTCTCTAGAAAGTGGCAGGAGCATTACACAGGCTGAAAGGAAGGAGCCTATAGGAGAAATTACCCCAAGGACAGGTGAAAGTGGTATTATCCTAGTCTTCTGGGTAGATTTGGATCTGGATGTACCCACTAAATCCATCTAAGGAATAAAATAACTTCTTCCCTGCCAGGCCATATCACACTTGGTCAATGAAGGGTAAGAGAAAATGATCCTTCTTAGTGGTTTTGTCCAACTCCCTATAATCGACACAAATCCTCCACTTCCCTTTTTTCCTGGGAACTAACCCTAAAGGAGAGACCCACTCACTGTCAGAGATAAGGTAAATGAACCTAGCATCTAACAGTTTCTACAGTTCTTCCTTGACTATGTCTTTGAGGGCTGGATTCATCCTTCTTTGTGGTTGCCTAGCTAGCTTGCAACCTTCCTTGATGTATATTTGGTGAGTACACACCGAGAGGTGTACTCCCTTCATTTCCTTGTAGCTCCAAGCAAAGGCTTCTAAGTTTTCTTTCAAAAAGTTGCATAGTTGTTCCTCTTCTAAATTTGAAAGAGGTGAATTAATCTTCAAGGTTCTTTCTAGGCCAAATTCTATGGTTTTGACTCGGATTGGGTTGGAATCAGCCGAGCATAAGTCGATTGGATGATTGTTCAGTGTTTCCTTTACTTCTTCTTCCAGTGATAATGGACTAGGAGTTGGACTTTGGAGCAAGTGTTCAATTACATCGTCCTCATCTTGATGTCCTCCTCCTATGATGGCTTCCAAAGTATACAGTTCGGCAGAATAAATCTCATCTTCTTCCTCCTCCTCCAACCATAAAGGTAAGTCATGTTATAGGGAGGGTTGAGCAGGAGGGTATAGGAGTAATTGTTTGGACATGTGCCCATTCTTGATGGTCATATTCCCAGCTCTATAGCTAATGTAGGCATCAGTTGTGGCCAACCATGGCCTCCCAAGAATGAGAGGGTAACCAGTTAGCTTAGCCTTAGGCTAGAGAACTAGGAAATCTGCTGGGTACTCCCAGGAATCAATGGAGACCATCACATCCTCCACAATTCCCTCAGGGGTGACTGTGGAATGGTCTGCAAGTTGTAGCACTGATGTGGTTTTCCTTAATGACCCTTGGAAGTTAAGCTTGAGCATGGTGTCCTTGGTCATCACATTAATGGCAACCCCAAGATTAATAATGGTGCCATTGATGTGGACATCGACTACAGGGCTTCCAGGCTCTAAGTATTTTGGACATATTGCCTGCCCCAACATTAAGTCAGATAACTACCCAATGACATGAATGGTAGGGGCATCCCTTTTCTTCTTCCTGGATGTTGAAAGCACTTCTCCTTAATCAATTTATTGTAAATAGGCACATCTTTGATTTCCTAGAGAAGGGGAACCTTTACACATACGTTTTCCAATTCTCCCAGAAGTTCAGTTTCTTCTGGGGTAGGCTAGTGTTGTTGGGCTAATCTTTCAGGAAACGGTGGATTTGCTTTAAGGTTGCTTTCCTCTCTTTTTTCCTCAACCTCCTTATGTGGAGAGGGAGGTTGGTTATCTGGGAGAATTCTCCCAGATCTCATGTTGATCTCCTAAATTTCAACAACATAAGCTGGGTATGATGTCTCTCCACCGTATGTTTGTTGGGCCTACCTATTGTTTGGGTTTGGATTTGGCTGGGTAGGCATCTGGGGTTGCCTAGGTGGAGCAGAGTGCATGATTTGTGGTTGGGTAGGTGATGGAGGCAATAGAGCTGGAACATTGTTGAATTGGGGCCTCCACCCCTGGGGTGGGGTATTCCAATGATGTTGTCGATGATTGTATGGTGGAAATGGCTAGCTAGCTGGCTAAGAATGATACTGAGATACATAAGACCAAGGAGGGGGTGTAGACCAGGAAGGATGAGCAGGGGGTCCCCAAGAAGGTGTAGCTGTGGTTTGGCTGGGTTTGTAATATGCATGGGATGATCCTTGCATACCCTGCTAGTATGGTCTAGGCCCAAGAGGTCTCCTTTGGTTAACATAGCAAAGTTTCTCAGTGACCCCTTCATCTCCTTGATATATAGATTTGAGTCCAGGTAAGGAAGGGCACTTGTCTGTGGAGTGGTTTTCTTCACAGACTGGGAAAATCTCAATATAGTTTAATGGGCATTCATTCCTAGGATGCGTCTTGGTGCACCTAGGACAAAAGATGGCCAAGGCTCTCTTTGCTTCCTCTTGCTTCCTTCTGATATTCATGGTATCCAATTGCAAGGCAAGGGTTTAAAGAATCTCACTTTTGAAGTCCTCCAGCATATTTCTAATTTCACCCTTGATGGATGAGTTGGAAGATAAGGTATTGGCCATGGGTTGACTACTTCTACCCTTGTTTCCGGTTTCCCTAGAATGGTTTCTAGAGATAGTCTTGATGTCCTCATAAGGTAGTTGGTAGATATCTCCTCCTGCTAACATATGTAAGGTGTCTAGGATATCCTCCCTTACTCCTCTAAGTAGGACCAGCTTCAGTGACTCAGGGTCAAGTGTGCACCTGGCCCTTTTGTAATGAGCTAGAATCTTTCTTCGTAGTCTTCTAGGGATTCATCATGGCCTATGATCATCCTGAAAATCTCATTTTTAGTGTCCTTTGACCTACAGTAGTCCCTATATTTGTTGTTAAAGGCCTTCTGCATATGAGTCCAAGTTGTTATGTTATCCAGAAGTAAACCCATGAACCAACGCAGTGTTGCCTCCTTGAGGGTAGATGGAAACAGTTTCAACTTCTGCTCATCATCTGTATAAGCATAGGTTCGGAAGACAATAACAAACTCAAATAGGAAAGTGTCAGGGTCCTCTGTGGTCAAGCCATGGAAATGAGGTAGAGAAGAGGGGATAATATTCTTCATTTTAGTGTCCCCATTGGTTTCCCTAATGGGGAAGGCACTCCCAATTCTCCCTCTATTTCCTCTGTCATTTAAGTGTTCATCCATTGGTTCAGTAGGAATGGGTTCTTCCTCTTCTTCTTCCCCTATAGGTTCCTCAAATCTGTCAGGTTGCTCACCCAAAGGGGCTTCCAATTCACTGTCAGTGAAGAAGAAAGAACATTGACTATTGGATGAGGTGGGGCTATTTGGCAAGAATTTTCCTGAATTATCCCTAATCTTACGAGGCATGAAAGGAAGTTCTTTTGGGTTTTTTGTGAGATTTTCTTTAAACCTGGAACATACTCTACAAAAAGGAAATTGTTGATTAAATGAAAAACTACTAATAGAATGGGAACTACTTGCTTAATTGAAATTGATGACTGAATGAAAAGAAACTACTGACAGAAATAAAACTACTTGTAGATTGAAATTGTTGAATTTAATGAAGACACTAAAAAAAAGGAAACTACTTGCAAAATGGAAAGGAAACTAGATTAACTTGCAGAATGGAAAGGAAAGCAGATAAATGAAAAAATGAAACAAAGAAACTAGATTACTTTTGTAGAAATAAACTAATGGAAGAAAGTTGGAAACTAGAAAATAGAAGAAAAGAACAGTAATCACTACTACTCTGACACCTCCCTGGAAACAACGCAAAAACGTGATGAGCCTAGGTATTACAACAAGAATGCTGCAACTCCCAAGGCTACCAGCTTTACTTATCAACCCGGGGTTCGTACAAACTTGGAGGTGACTATGCTATATACACAAGTAGAAGTGAAGGTACTGCATGTTGTCACTGCTCATCTGGCAAGAGACCCCAGGGGTTCCAAGCCAGACTTCTATAGGGTTAGAAGAATCTTGATTTTGATGGGAGGAGAGTGAACCTATTTTAGGGGAGAGCTATTCTATTGCAGAAATGAAGGAAACAACATGAAATGCTAATTACCTAAGTTGTAGAAGTAAAAACATCAAAACTTAGACGAAGGATTAAATAATGGAAACTAGGCTAGGTTTGTATCTAAGCGAAAGAACGTCGGAGATCAAAATGGTGAAAAGAGGACGTAATGAGTAACAGTCCATGAGGACCATTGGATCAAGTGGGTGGAAGGCGAATGAACTGCTGAGATCGGATTGCAGGAGGGTACGTAGGTATTTGGGTGAACATGATCAACTAACGGGATGGACGACTGAGACTATATCGCAGAATCAATCGGCAGATGGACGGAAAAGGTCGCAGGAAAAAGGAACGTGTGGAAATGGTATCGGGTGAGGCGACATCTATCAAATCAGGAGGCAGATCGATGACGGAGATGGAAGCGAGCAAAAGAAAACATGCAAAATGGGAAAGCAGTTTTAGAGGGCAGTAAGCGGAATATCGCACGCCCTCAAAGTTGTAAGCAATTTTGTAGAATTTCAAGCGATTAGCCTCCCCAGCCAACACATAGCATGGGGAAATCATTCATATTGTGTGCCCTCGACCGGATAACGGTCGGACAAGAGATCAAAGTGATATCGCACGAAGGCCGTCGAATCTGGCAAGGCAGATCTACGGTGGGGAATGGATCGAGCAGGTTGGTGAGCAGGTGTGCGATAGCCGTCATATCAGCTGAGGCAGATCAACGACAGGGATTTAAAGGGCGAAAATTCAAATGAAAAAATGAATCTGAGCGGTGATTGGTCAGTTTTGCTGTGTAAAGTGATTTACTGGAAAAAAATCATTTAAACATGAATTTAACAGCTTCTGCTCAGGTGTTTCATGCTGAAGGGGATTGACATGGGAATGTGGGTGAGGTCTGAATGATAGAAAGAGAGTGAATCGAGCTAATGACTATTAAAGGGGCAGAGTGACAATGAACTCAGTGACTGTGTTTAAATGACAAATCCTTTGTGAAAACCAAAACCCTGTGTTTTTGGGGTTGCTACAGGGTTTCTTCCTCACATCATGGTCCTAGAGTGAGGAGGTGAGGCCGAGACACCTGTGAGAAACCTTGTGGATCTTTTCTTTGCTACCAGGCTAATTAAAAGCATGAATGAAGCAAACTAAATCACAACTAATATTTTCTGCACTACTGTAATGAGACTACAACTATTCAAGCAAATGAACAGAAAACATGAAGCTACTTAAGTACATGAACATGAAATCCATAAATATATGCTGAACCATTGTAATGAAAATGCATCTATTTAACCAAATGAACAATCAAACCATGCATCTATGCTACTGCTGCAATGGAAATGAATTGCTTAAGTAAATGAATAGAAAATAGGAATCTAAGCTAGGATAACAATACAATAAACAGGAGCTTTGGTTGCTAGGGTTGGACCCTAACCCAAGAGCTTCAGCCCTCTGAGTTAACTCAGTTCTGGCTCAAATCAAAACTCATCTTTATTATAAAAGAACATTGTATTACATCAAACTGTTACAAGTCTGCACTTGACTATTGTTGACTGACTAGCTGACTAATGACTGGCTAACTGACCAAAAAAACCAAGGTCCTAAGCCTCTTTATTTATACATATGAAGTCTCAACGACTTCCCTCAAAATTAGGGAGGTACAACTCCCAACTTAATGGTAACTTGTCCTTACACTTTCACTAGCTCGGCTTCCTTCTAGTAGGGAGGTTTCTTGTACTTCCACTTGCTTGGCTGCCTTTTAGTACTCCTAATTTGGTTGTGTGTACTTTTAGCTGATGGAGGGATATTCGGATGGATGGGCAGTAAATGAGGAGAATTTACCTCCTGTAATTCCTCTCCCTTGTCCCAACTGAGTTTTTACCAAGGCCTTTTACCATATTTCCTTGCTTTTACCTTTTATCCCTACATTTCCCTTGCTTTTATCCTTTATTTCTACATTACATGCACATTAGACCACGAAGCAAAATATCCAACTCTAATTCATCTCATAAGCAAAATATAATCAAAAATATGTAATAATTTGTGAGAATAGTTGGTTTGACTAAGCTTGGAGGTGAATTAAGGCCAATTAAGGCCCATATAATTACTCAATGATGAGACTTATCAACCACCACTCTTGAAAATATGGTAGGGCCATTCTTCAGTCCAAAAGGCATCACTATATACTGATATGAACCCCATTCTGTAGCGAAGGTGGTCCTATGTCGATCCTCTAGTGCAATTCTAATCTGATGGTATCCTGAAAATCCATTTGTAAATGAATAGGCTTCCTGACCTCCTATATTGTCCAATACTTCATCAATGAAAGGAGTAGGGAATGGGTCATGTAGATATGCATCATGTAACTTCCTTAAGTCAACACAAATCCTGATTTATCCTTGTGTTTTATTTTCTTGTACTACCATAGTACTTACCCACTTTGATTCTTCCACAGGTTCAATGATTCCAGCTACTATCATTTTTTCAAGTTCTCTCTTCACTTTTTCTTTGTACTTTGGATTCCATCTATAAGGCCTTTTATTAATTGGCTTCACATCAAACTTTAGAGGAATATTCATAACTGCTAACTCTCCAACTATGCCCTTCATATATGAAAATTTAGTGGGAAATAACTTATGGTATTCATGTAGAAGATCTGTCACTTTGTTGACTATTTCTTCATCCCAATAATCTCCCATCATTGCAAACATCGGCTCCTCTTCTGATCCTATATTCAGCTTCTTTGTCTTCAATGGCTTTGTTATATCAGGAATTTCTAACTCAGGTCCATTCACTTCACGGCAACCTTCAGATTATTCTATGTCAATATTGCGAGGGTCTTCATCTTCTTCTACAGTGATGTTGTAGCATTCCAGTACATTCTCTAGTTGCACAGCCCAATCAGGCTGCCAAGTGAGTGGAATTTCATTCTCAAAAATCTTCTTTTTAATTATCTGAAGGGTTGAATCTCTATATGGAAAATCATCTTCAAAGATAAATGCCAATATAAACCCATCAACCATCTCTACCTAGCTCACAGTACCATGTCGAACTTATGTTTCTAGGCACTAGTTTAGAGGAATTGTCTCCAATGTATGGATGAACCCATGTACCCATTCTTCTCGTGGAATCTCCTTCCATGTTGTCATGCAAAGATGGATGTTCTCTCTAGGATCAGTTTCACCATCATATTTATCTTCCAATTCTATTTCTACCTGACCAAATCTTATCCATATCAACCTTCATAATTCTTTCCAAGTTCCTATATTCTTATTATATGTACCCCCCCATCTAGCAGGAGTAGCTCTTAGGGCTATATCCAAAGCTAACAATATTTGGCACACTGGTGCCTATTCTTCATATTCTTCAAGAAAAGTATTTATATCACCCAAACCATCATAAAAAGGTAAGTCACATACCTCAGCTATCATACAGTGAACTGCTTTAGTAACTCTTGCACATCGCCTCATAGATACTTCATGTAACCTGTTTTGCCAATTTTCCAATTCTTCTAGTTCTGAATCTGAAGCACATGAATTTTCATGTTCCCAACTCAAATTGCCTTTAGTAGGGTTAACACAGTCTTGTTCCTTTGTTGTCATATGATAGATGTTATCTATATCAATTTTGATGTACTCCTCTTTAATTGGTTCAGTATACCTTGCTCCTTATGATGGATCCAAGGGAACGATCACTCTCATATTGTTGCTTTCAAATATCATTTTCCTCTTCTTTAAGTTGATTATAGCCATGTTGGAAAATGAATAGCCTAGTCCAAGTAATGTAGGGTAGGGGTTACTTTCATCCATAATTTATATCACTTCAAAATCAGTTGTAGTGCACACCCCTTCAATGTCCACTGTAATGCCTGATAATCTTCCTAGAGGAACAACCTTTTGTTGATTTGCCATTCTTAGCTGAAAGGTAACCATTGCAACTTCGGTTTACCCATTAACTCCCATATTTTCTTTGTGAGGAAATTAGCTTCAGATCCCAGATCTAAAATAACTTGGTCCATGTCAAATTCTCCTATTTTTGCACTAAGCCTCATTTCCTTTCCAGTTCTCTTATGTCTATGTAAATTGTTAACTTCATTCATCTTACTCCACAGTATTTCTTTAGATGTGAAGGAATTTATCAATTCTTGAAGTCCTTCTACAAATATTCGATCTTGCAACAATTTAATACAAGTTTGAAGAAAATATTTTAAATTATCTACCTTATATGTTGCATCATGTTCTTGTATTGTCAGAGCTTGGCCTTGTGTCAAAGATGATACATCACAGTTATTCTTGTTATTTTGCTACGCACTAGATGTCGAAGCTCCTCCATGCATAAACCTTCACTTCGCTTCCATAAAGAATTCTTTTTCCTTTTGAATATCAAACACAAGGGCTTTTTCAGTAGTCTTTCTAACCCATGCTTGCTCGGTTTCTTTATTTCCATCTTCTTTATCATTTCTAGTCATTGCTCCACTCCTTGTTACAATGTTAACGTGAGGTTCATCAGTCCTTGGTTCCACAGTCATCATCTGAATGTTCTGTGTCGGCTTTTGATTTTTCTTTTCTTTCATTTTTCCATAAGTACTAGACACTCTTCAATTACATGATCAAACTAATTGCAATACTTACATGTCATAGTAGGATTCTGACAATCTCTTGCAAAATGACCTACCTAGCCACAGTTGTAGTAGATAATCTGTCCATGACCTTGACCAGCTCCACCACTTCGACCAACACCTCGATCTCGACCTTGATAACCACCTCAATCACTATGATGTCCATTTTCTTCATTTCCATGTTCTTCTGCTTGCATTCTATATGCATTGGCACTTTGTTCCATCATTAGTTCATAAGCGGGATAGTTGTTTTCATCATGTCCCATTGATTTGTAGAACTTGCAGTATAGGTTCCTGGGGGTCCACACATATTTTTGTAGCAAATAACAATCTTATGCTCAATGTTTGCCTTTATTTTTACATATCTCACACTATAAACTAGATCCAGCATTCAAAGGATTTAGAGCCCCATTAGCCATGTAGTTTCTGAAGAGAGGGCATTGTTCTTTAGATTGGCCTTATGATTTACACTTGATACACCATATTTTTTCTCTGACTTCCTTACTTTTCTTCATATCTTGTATCTACAGAGTCAAATTTTCCAGCTGACTCAGGATCTCCTGCATACCTACATTGGTATCCACTATAGGTAAAGCTTCTAATTTCATCGCAAGTTCTAAAGCTTCAGCTTGAGTTTCTATCTTTTGTTGTGACAAAGGCAATCTTATATGTGGAAGCAACGTAGCTATAAACCATTATTTATGTTTTTGCGGAGTTATTTTTAAGCTCACCTGATCCAACAGTACATTGAATTTCTTATCAAATTCCCAAATAGACTCAGTAGGATTCTATTTGATTTCTTTTAGCATTGTGATGCACTGCGACTCAGCCTTCGACTTCTTAAATTATTTTACCAGCGTTGTTTTTATTTTTACAAATGATCTAGTTTGGTTTCTCGAATACTTCATGTACCATGTCAGCACTCTATCTTGGAATGTCATGACAAGTTGCTCTTTCTTCATATTTTCATCATGGACTTGTTTCGTTGTCCATACTACATCACATAAGAAAAAAAATTGCTTTGGATCCTCTGATCTAGTCCCTTTAAAGATAAGTAGCTTAATATCATCAGCCATAGTTCTTCTTGGAGGGAGAGGGGGATGGGCTGGGGGAGGTGGATTCATAAGGGGAGGGGGTGGGGGAATAGGGGGTAGGGGAGTAGGGGGATGGGTAAAACCAAAAATTACCCAGACTATTACTAGATTCTGGCTTCAGCAAACTTTCACGCTGGAAGAGTGAATATTATAGAGTTACTTCAGGGTTTTCAGGGTGTTTTTCTTCACTTTCAGACTCACTTAACAGAGGGCTATAGTCAATTTCTATAAAATTCTTTGGATCTTGGCCAGGAGATCTCTTCCTAGTGTCTAGTCTATATCTTTTTCCACTTCGATTTGTTCCAGTTTCTTCTTCGGATCTTCTCCCAAACATAAATAACTAATAATCTAATTGCATTCATAAAATTGTCTTTTCACACAAAAGCATCTTAATCCAAAGTTTTAGAGATCTTAAGAAATTACCTCGCGGTCCTTTGAAAAAAATTTGTTATGCTTCACTATAGGACACAATCAAGTCTACCACAAAATTAGTAATGAATCCTTCCAATATGCTATTAATCAATAAATAAATAGCTCTTAACATCCTATTATCAGTGTTCTTGAGTTGTTGTATCAATTTAGGAGTCCTCTCCTTAGGTTCGTCTCCTTTAAAATAGTTTTTTCTCTCGTTCAACCTTGATATCCACTTGTACAACTAAAAAAGAAATGAACTGAAGAAGATTTTGTATTGATCTTCAAAAATATGCTTATCCAACCACCTTTCAGCTAACAAATGAGGGTTTCTATTTTCTTGTTCTGCAAATTCTCGTTCCTTATATTCTACCCAATCTTGAATTTCTTTCCTCGACGGATGCCACATAAACATATCCCTCAAATAGATCCTGGTCCTAGCAACATAACCATTTGTTGGCTTAGGATGGTCTGACCCGGGTTCGATTCTTTACTGTGCACCAGCAAAACCCTCAATCACTACCCCTTTCTGCAACGACCTGCAAGCTAGTCGCAGACTCACTTGAAGTGACTATGGGAGGTTGCAACACCAGGTTTCTGCAGCCTTGAGGGATACTGTGATGTGGAAATTTTGTATTTCCTTATGATTTAGCACTTATAAAATAATTAGCCTTCATGAACTACTTCTCACTTATATATAACTTTGCACTTATATATTCATTACTTAAACATATCATAAACATTCATAAACTTCATAGTACTGAAATAAAGTGCAGATAGTAAGAAAATAAACACAAGAAAAAATATATTTTACCAAGATTCATCCTAATTGTAGGTTTTAACCCTGTGCAGAGATTACCTGCATATGAATTCTAAAACACATAAAATAAACAATGCGAGAGCATAACACATATACACAGAGATTTTCCCCTGGATCTCAAAACTAGGACTACTAGCTTGATTTTTCGTTATGTTCCTTTCAATGTTATAATACATATTTATACATGCCGAAGCATCCAATACCATGGACTGAAAACCATCGCATCCAAAACCATGTGTGAAAATCATGCACAAAACCATAGGTGGGTCCGCCCAACCTAACATAGGGTCCAAAACCAAAATTTTCCGGGGTGCTGCCCCGGACCCCACAGAGTGGTGTTACCTACACCCCTCAAATCCCCTGTGAGCCCCCCTTGTTATGCAATTGGCGCAACGAAGGGGGCGCTCCGCCCCCCTTCTCACCCCCTGATTAACTCCATGGGCTAGTCGTGGAAAGAATATAACACAACCCAACATTCTCCCACTTGTTGTTTTCTTTCCACAGGGGACCATAAGAGAGCCTAGTAATTTATCTAGCCCTGCAACACCCATTGTTTCTCTACACCAAGAGAACTTCTCAAAACCCACATATTTTATCAATGCATCTGTAGTATTTTTCAAAGTGTCCACCTTTACCAGCAACACCTTTTTTCTTCTATCATATCCCTCACAAAGTGATATTGAACATCAATGTGCTTTGTCTTTGAATGATATGCAGGGTTCTTTGCTAAGAAAATTGCACTTTGGCTGTCACAGTCTATCCTTATAATTCTGTGTACTAACCCCATACTTGAACACAATCTCTGCAACCAAACTACTTCCTTGCTTGCATGAGTGGTTGCCATGTATTTTTCCTTTGTAGTTGATAGTGCCACTATAGATTGTTTCTTACTCATCCAACTGACTGCCCCTCCAAATAGGATAAACACATACCAACTTGTAGATCTTCTCTAATCCATATTTCGAGCCTAGTGTGCATCAACAAAGCCACAAATATCCAACACTCTATCCAATCCTAGTCTTCCTTAGTAGCACAAACCATAATCACTAGTGCCACACAAATACCTGAAAACCCGATTCACTACTGTCCAGTGCTCCTTCCCTGGTTTTGACATAAACCTGCTCAATACTCTCACTACATGTGCAATGTCTGGTCTAGTACAGACCATTGCATACATCAGGCTACCAACTACACTTGCATATGGAACACGGGACATTGTTCAGCAGATAAATTTACCTCTACAAGATTAGGAACCTTCACCGGTTTACTATCCTGCATATTAAACCTCTGCAGTATTGTCTCGATATACTTCCTCTAGTTTAACCAGAGCTTCCTCTTTGCCTGATCTCTTTTAATTTCCATTCCCAAAATATAGTTTGCAGCTCCAATATATTTCATGTCAAATTTGGAGGACAATTGGGTCTTCAAATCTTGGATAATTTCTTTGTCATTTCCAACCAGCAAAATATCATCCACATACAAGATAAGATAAATAACACGATCACCAATTAATTTAAAATACACACAGTGGTATGCTTTACTTCTCGTGAAGCCAAGTCCCCGTATAAATGTATCAAAATTTTGATAACACATCCTTGGTGATTGTTTTAACCCATACAGATACTTCTTTAACTTGCATACCAGTTATTT
Source organism: Pinus taeda (assembly GCA_000404065.3). NCBI lineage: Eukaryota > Viridiplantae > Streptophyta > Pinopsida > Pinales > Pinaceae > Pinus > Pinus taeda. Next base: position 180,999 of record APFE031305188.1, on the reverse strand, counting down.
CTTACCCTTCACCGCAAAACCTTCAGGTTTCTTCATGTAGATCTCCTCTTCTAGATCCCCACAAAGAAATGTTGTCTTCACATCCATCTGTTCTACCTCATAATCAAAAGCAACAGCAACAGATAACAACAATCTAATAGAAGCTACCTTGGCAACAGGAGAAAAAATATTACCAAAATCAATTCCCAACACTTGGGAATAACCTTTTACTACCAACCGAGCTTTGTATTTCTCCACCTTTCCTTCTGCATTTATCTTCTTCTTGAACACCCATTTGCTGCCAATGTGTTTCCTTCTAGCCGGCAACTCCACTAGATCTCAAGCCTCATTTTTGTGCAAAGATGCCATTTCATCAACCATGGCCTCTTTCCAGAGTTTTCCATCCTTTGAATCTACTACTTCCTTCACAGTTCTGGGATCATCATAAATAATAGATAAAGAAAAATTTGAACAGAAAGTAGATGGACTATACCTTTATGGCTGCCTTCTTTCTTGAACTGATTTTCTCACACCTGGAGTTTGTGGCTCTTCATCTTTTGATTCCTCCTCTACTGTAGAGTCTGATTCTTCATCCTTAAGCTCAAACTCTATCTTCTCAGGTTCCTTTGGTTGGAATTCATGTTTAATAACATATTTCACCTCTATGAACACCACATCTTGGCTATACACAACCTTCCTTGTTATTGGGTTCCAAAGCTTATAACCCTTTAAACCATCTTTATACCCAATAAATATGCACTTTTCAGATTTACTATCCAACTTGGTTCTTTTCTCCTTTGGAACATGTACATATGCATCACATCCAAATACCCTCAGATGTGAAAGGAGGGTTTCTTACCAGTCCATACCTCTTGTGGAGTCTTATCCTCCAACGCTGATGAAGGTGATTTGTTGACCAGGTAACATGTAGTCTCCACTGCCTCTACCCAGAATTCATGTCCTAACCCGACACCACTGAGCATGCTTCTTGCCCTTTCCACCAACATCTTATTCATTCTTTCTACAACTCCATTTTGTTGAGGTGTACATGGAGTAGTATTATGCTGTGTTATACCACACTTCTTATAGAATTCTTCAAATTCCTTACTACAAAACCCTCCAATGTTATCTGTCCTCAACACCTTTATCTTCTTCTCTGTCTGGTTTTCCACCAAAACCTTGAATTCTTTAAACTTGTCAAAGACTTCAGATTTCTTCTTAAGGAAATGTATCCATGTATTCCTTCAGAAGTCATATATAAATGATACATAGTACATAGACTTACCCAGTGATGGAACCTTCACAAGTCCAAACACATCACTATTCACAAGCTCTAATATATGTTTCGTCCTCTTACCACCAAAGGGGAAACTCACCCAATTCTGCTTCCCATATACACAATTTTCATAGAAATCAAAATCCAGAGAGCTATTACTCATACCTTCTACCCAACCTTTACCATGAAGTATTCGAAGGCCCTTCTCTCCAATATGTCCAAGCCTTTGATGCCACAACATGATCTTCTCTCTAGATACCACTAGATTTTCTGCTCCACTTTCAGGAACCATAGAACTGTTGCACCCATCAACAATAGTTCTACCTTGTAGCTTGTAGAGAGTTCCAATTCGAACTCCCCGCATCAATACCAGTGCTCCCCAAACCATCTTGCAGGTATCCTTTTCAAACACTGTTTTTACACTTGCATCATCCAACTTGCTTATAGAAATTAGATTTCTGGCCAATGCAAGAATATGCAGAACACCCACAAGTGTTCTAACCCTTCCACCTTGCAACTTAAACTTTTACTTTTCTGTGACCAACGATTCTAGCCTTCCTATCATCCCCTAATAATACATCACCACCATCGTATTTCTCATACTCACAGAACCACTATCTGGGGAGTGAAGTGAAAGGATGCACCTGAGTCAATCATCCATGCCTCATGATCTACATGTGTACTTGAAGAAGCCAAGTACACATCCCCACCTTCATCTGAGATGGTTTTTGCCTTTGCAGAAGGAGCATCATCAGATCCCTTTCCTTTATCAGGAGCTTTAGATTTACAATCCCTTTTGTAGTGCCCTTCCTTTCTGCATTTACAGCACACCACCTTTACAGGTTTTTAGGGAGATTTAGTCTCCCACTCGATGACTTATTTTTGTTTCTGTTCTGGGATCATCCTCGTACAAAAAAGGCATCACCATTCTGGCTCTCCATATTTTTCCGTCTCATCTCCTCCGCAAGCAAGGATGAGACTATTTCATCAAACTGCAAGGCAGTTGCATTCCTACCTATTGCAATAACCAGACTATCCCACGAATCTAGTAGAGAACACAACAAACTAATGCACTTATTTTCATCTAAAATTTTAATATCAACAAATGCTAACTAACTTACCACAGTATTAAATGTGTTTAGATGCTCTATCACTGAGTCTCCATCTTTCATCCTCAGTTTATACGACTTTTTCCGCAAGGACAGTTTATTCACCAGAGAATTAGATTGTACAAAGTCCCTAACTTGTCCCACAAAGCCTTCCCCATAGCTTCCCCTGATACATTCAGCAATACTAAATCTGAGACAAACAATTGAATTGTTCTCTTTGCCTTCCGATCTAACTTCTTCCATTCTTCATCGAACACTCCCGTTGGTTTTGTACCCGGATCTACCGTGATTCACTGATCTTTATCCACCAACAGATCCTCCATCTTGAGTTTCCACAACTCAAAACTCTGACCAGTAAATTTCTCGATCTCTATCTTTCCACTGCTCACCATCTTCTTTCACCACCAGAATCGATCTCGCAGATCTCCCACTGAATAGGGTCTACCACAGGCCTGAGCGAAACCCCTCAGCAATAAAGGCGTCCCCTTGAAGCCAAAAACAGCTCTGATACCAAATGTAGGTTTTAACCCCGGACAGAAATTACCTACATATGAATTCTAAAAGACATAAAATAAACAATGCGAGAGAATAACACATGAAACACATATACACAGAGATTTTCCCCTGGATCCCAAAACTAGGACTACCAGCTTGATTTTTCATTATGTTCCTTTCAATGTTATAATACATATTTATACATGCCGAAGCATCCAATACCATGGACAGAAAACCATTGCATCTAAAACCATGTGCGAAAATCATGCACAAAACCATAGGTGGGTCCGCCCAACCTAACATAGGGTCCAAAACCAAAATCCCCCTGTGACCCCCCCTGCTATGCAATCGGCGCAACGAAGGGGGGGCTCCGCCCCCCTTCTAACCCCCAAGTTAACTACATGGGCTAGTTGTGGAAAGAATATAACACGACCCAACATTAATGTGGGACTACATCCATAAGAACTGCTGCTTATAATAGAGAATTTGGTACAAAAAACAGTTCTTCACCCGCGCACAGAGTTGCAGGTGTTCTGCGCACTAAGTTGCAGACAGCGTACACACTAAGTTACAGACCCAGGCCTCCGAGCACTCATTTGTGGAGCCTTACCCCTTTCTCTGAAGTACAGATCACAAAAATAAAACCAGAAACATAGGTCTAGATTCAATTCATGATGCCTTCCTTTTTTATTATTCATCCCTATATATACTATTACATTGATGGATTACATTGCTACATTACCATGGACCCACTACCATGGTTTCCAAAATATAAAGGACTATGATCCAAAACCATTCAATGTTTATAATATTATATGATTTTACAAAGAGGGGCTTCATCGCGAAGCCCCAATACTCCACAACGAGTTTGTTGTGTTCATTGTGCTCCATTGCTCTACTGCACAGTCCACTTTGCACTCTGCGACATTCTTTCTACTATGCTGCTCTACCCACAAAATTTAGATTCCTTGCCAAAAATCTAGCCTAGTTGGATTATGCCCAACAAGTGATAATATATTTTGCAACTAATCCTTTTGTTGGTGGGTTGATGGGACCCACAAAATCTACTTTAGCTTACCGGAAAGATCTTCCTACTCATCGGAAAACATCACAACTATTTCAAAATTGTTTAGCATCATTATGTAAGGTAGGACATCACAATCGTGTGCTCATAATCTTTTGTGTGGTAGTTTTTCCTACATATTTTCCATCAACAATTCCTTCATGACTTTATTCTAGAATTATTGGTCTTTCATGTTGTAATACACATCTTCATATTATGCCATGGGCTCCCAACTTATACTAGAACCCTACTATCTAATAATTTTCATATTTTACTACTAGCTTCTTTTTTGTGGTACAATATACCATGTTTTCCTATGCTCAAGAATTGCGTAAGCCCAACAAAATAATCATCAATCATTGTTACCATGAACAACTACACAACTAGAAAATTATCTTCTAGACTCCTAGCTTCCTCCCCTGTGATGATTCTTGACAAATGATCTGGACCTACATTTAGCTTCCCATGCTTCACAACTACTTCAAAGTTATACTCCTAAAATAAATAAATAGACCATTTGTATATGTGCCCTCCCAACACTGGCTTGTTAACTATATAATTCAGCGCGGAATGGTCTGTGTACAACTTAATTTGTTTCCCAAATTATAGTGTTGAAACATTTGTAGAGCATATACCATTGCTAACCCTTCCCTCTTTGTGTTTGTGTAGTTACATTTGGATGTGTAACTTTCTACTTGTAAAATAAATTGGATGGTCCAGGTGTCCCTCTCATGGATGCACAAAAACTAATCCTAAGGCTATGGATGAGGCATCCACATGCACATGGAACTCCTTCTTCCAATCTAGAAAATCAATATTGACACAATGATAATATTCTCTTTCAGTGTATATAATGCTTGTTGACATTCTTCTACACATTGAATTGTCACATCCTTCTTTAATAGCCTCTCCATGGGTGTTATAATGCATGTATATCCTTTAATAAAAAATTTAATACCTGTTGTGGCCTAATATTTGTGTAATTGTCTAATAGAGGTGGGGGGGATATACTACTGTAACTGCAATCTTGGAAGGGTCCACTAGCAACCCTTTCTTACAAACAATATGTCCCAACAAAATACCAAATGGAGAGCAATAGATACATTTATTTAAATTCAAGGTTAAAATTTCTTACACCTATCCAACATCAAGAGAAATACTTTTATGTGTTTCTTTAACAAACTGAACACAATCCAATCATCCAAGTACACTTCCAAGTACTTGTGTATGAACTCCTTAAAAACTACTACAACAATATTGGATAAAATTGCAAGGGAATTCTTTAATCCAAATGGCATTATTTTGCATTGGAAACACCCCATTATGTAGCAAATTTAATCATATGTTTTTCCTTTTTGGATATTTTTATTTGATGGTATCCTGAAAACCCATTATTGAACGAATAAGCTTCCTAACCTCCAACATCTTATAAGAAATCATTTTCAAAAGGGGTGGGGAAAGGATCATGCACACATGGGTCATTAAGCTTCCTCATGTCTACACATATTATGATTTCCCTTGTCTCTTTATTTTGTACCACCATCGAGTTAATCCACTCTAATTCTTCCATTGGCTTAATTATTCCTACCTCCAACATTAAGTCCAACTCTTATTTCACCTTCTACTTGTAAATTGGATTCACCCTATAAGACCTCTACTTAACAATTTTGCCATTTGGATTTAAGGGGATTTTCATCTCTCCCAATTCTCCTATCATCCCCTTCAATTCTACAAAAGTGTTGGGAAATAGGTCTTGGTATTCTCTCACCAAATCAACATATTTTTCCACTATCTTCTCATCCTATTAGTCTTCTAAAATGGCCAATTTTGGATACTGCACAGTGCCAATATTCACTTTCTTTATTTTAATGGGCTTGGAATAGTAATTTGTCTCCAACTTCGGTCCTGATACTATGCACTCTCCTTCTATTTTTGGAATGTGCATATGTCTTGGGTCTTCATCATCATCAACTCTTTCTACAATATTATAGCACTCCATATATTCTTTCACATTTTGTGAATGTTTATGCACTAGACACAGGGGTATTTTATTGCACGTATTCTAACATTATGGATCAAAATTTTCTCCCTTCAAGACCTTTAGGGTTTTGTTATGTGCAACATCCTTAGTTTCAAATCTGACTGTGGATTTGAAACTATGTTTCATGTCTTCCCACTCTACTATTCCTCTCCACACTTCTATATTAACATAACAATTCTTAGGAATAACATATGAAGTATGTACAAACTTGTTTACCCACTCCTCCTGTGGTATCTTTCTTCTATTCCAAGCAACAACAAAAACTCTTTAGATAGGTATTTGGATAATCCATCCCTATGTATTTCATTCCCCTAACATATAATTCTAAACCAAAGCAAATACAAAGTAAATGCTTACATTGTTGTTATGTTTCTATGTTATTCTTATGCAGAGTCCATCAACGTGCTATAGTTGCTCTCAAAGAAACATCTAAAACTAGTGATCGGGTATCTATAATTCAAACGTGTACAAAATATAAAACATCATATAAACCATCATAACTTGGAGGGTCCCACACCTTAGTTCCAATCTAGTGCATTACATGAGTAAAGTGTGCACATCTCCTGGATGACACCTCATGCAATTTATTATGCCAATTCTCCAAAGCCTCTTCAGAATCTAATGAGAAAGAACCAATACTATGTTAACATAGCATGCCATATATAGTAGGAATAACATGTCCTCCCTCTGTGTAATTATATTTTAATGTTGTCCAAATATTCTACATCTAGCTCATCCCATACAAGTCCCATGTATCTATCCCCTTTCTTGGGATCGGGTCGCACAATTAATATGACATCCCTTGACTCAAATACCATCTAACTATTTTTCACATTAATGATAACTTGATTAGAAAATCCCAGTCAATTCCTAAAATCATGGAATATGGATCTATGTAATCCACTATTTCTATGACTTCAAAGCTCGAAAAACTCTTAACACCATCAATATCCACTTCCACATTAGAAAACCTACTGATGGGGAATATTTGGTATTGCTTTGTTAATATCAGTTGAATAGGAGACCAAGTCATTTTAGGCTTTCCCATCATTTCCTATTTCTTCTTCGACAAAATGTTTACATCCGATCCTAAATCTAGGATAATGTTGTCCATATCATAATCAGCTAACTACACGTTGAATCTAAACTCTCGACATTTCCTCTTTTTGCATGCAACTTGATTAATTGAGCATAGTGGAGTATGTGTTGTAATTGCTTCTAGTTATTTTATACATGGATCTAACAATCTATAAATCTTCTCCAATGCACTATGATCATTCATAAGGTCTAAAAAACTCTTTAGGAAGGTTTTGATAAGACTTCCCTCAAGTTCAGCTTCTCTTGTAGTTGTTCTATCATAAATGGGAGGCATATCATATACTGGTGCTTCTTTTAGAATTTCCCATTCCAATGCAATAAGCTCTTTGCATGCCTCCTTATATATTTTCTTCTCCTTAATTTGATCAAATTTCGGTGGAGGATCTGCAACTTGACTTACCCACTACTGATTTGCATTGACTTGTTTTGCATCATCCATCTAGGTCTTTGTGCCTTCATGAAAAACTACACCCACATGCGATCGGTATTTGCATAGTTCAATGGTGATCATCTAGATACTCCATCCTTTCTTCTCTTTCCATTTTGCAATCATCTGGGGACACTCTTCAATAGGTTCTCTACAATAGGTGAAAGTTGATCAAAGATTGAGGAAATCTCTTGCAAGATGTCCTGGATGTTAACAATTATAGCAGATAATTGGCCCTCTATCCCTTCCAAACACTCCTCTTCATCCTTCATATCCTTCTCCCATCATTCATTGACTTATTCCTTATTAATTATATGGTCCAAGCTGATTCTAAGTCTATGAAATTCCTTCCTTCCCTTATTTCACTTGATAGGAATCCATAGTGCTATCCCTCATCAACTCTAATGCACTGCAATGGTGAATATCATGTCCCATTTGAATTTCAAAAATCGTAAAAAAGGTTCTCACAAAAGTCTCATATTTCTAAACCATGGGGTAGTTCGGGGGTGAATGTCCCCAAACTCTACAAGCCTCACACCACAACCCCCTTCCTTGCACCAATGGGTTGGCTATGCTAGTTTCCATGTAATCTATTAGCATAGGACATTCATTCCATGGTGTTCCTCCTTCCTACATACCATGCACCATGCTTCCTCATGCTTTTCTTTGCCTTTGGTCAAGTCTTGTAATTGGATAGTAAGCACAACTAGTAGTGATTGAACCTAAACCATGCTATTACTATCTCCACTTGTTATTGTAGATGCCTCAAATTTCAGTGCAATCTACAAGGCTTACAATTGTGATGTAATTTTCTGTTGATTCAACAGTATTTGAATATAGGGGAGTAGTCCAACAATAAACCACTCCCTATGTTGCACATCTAGAATCTCAAATGTCAATATATCCATTAGTGCCTTAAACATTTTATCATAGTCCCAAATAGACTCATTTTGACCCTGCTTAATTTCCTCCAATTTTGTAGTACATTATGACTTAGATTTGGGTTTCTAAAACTCTTTCAACAATTCCTTATTTGTATCTACCAAAGTTCTCTGCTATCTAGTTGTGGTGGTACTCTTATACTTCATGTACCACATCATTGTGTGGTCTCTAAAGGTAGTTTCCAACTGCACAATTTTAGTAGGTTCATCTTGGAATTGGTTCATAGTCCATACCGCCTCACATACAAACAAGTTTTGATTAGGATCCACAGTCTCAAAACCATGAAAAATAGGCATACTCGAATAGGAATGCCATTGTATTATGTTCACTAATCCTTTATAGAGGATTTCTAGGTATGCTCACTATTTGTTGTGCTACAGTCTGTGCAATGTGAATTGATGGGGAATTCTTCAGCACACTTCCCTTCAACTTATTGGTTACTACTAAATGACTACTCCTACTTTCTTTACTGAACAAAGTATGCAAAACATTGTTAGGTAAACTTACATCCTAACCAACTGATGCGTGCGAGGTCTTGGATTTGGCGTAGGGCATGGTTCAACTAGGGTGACTGAGATACACAAGTTCTAATATTTTTGGGTTGTGTTGTGAGGGTCCTCCATCCTCTCCTTATCCATGTGGTATTCCAAGTTGCACTCTTTTAGGACTTCCTTGATCTCAACTACTCTTTCTTCTCCTATGACCTCTTCTCACCTCGTTCACTAGAATTTTGTCAGCTACAGGTACCAACGTAGATCTCTTGTTGGACAAAATATCACATTGATAGGAGGGGGGTTGAATCAATGTGGTACTGATTTTACCATTCCACAAATTTTATCATTAAAAAATTATGTGGCAATGAATCATAACATATTAGTAGCATATCAATGAATAGAACAATGCATTAACATATCAAAAACACATCAATAAGCCATCACATCAACACAAGGAGACACAAGATTTTACATGGAAAACCATATAGGAGAAAGACAAATTATTCTTCTTATTTTTCTCCAATCCATTACATATATTTGTAGGCACTGATCTACTAGAGGCACCCGTGCCCAAAATATGAAAGTTTCTATTTGCAATAGGCTACAACCTGATTGAGGCACAAACCTCGAAAATTTGCAAGAGCAATGCACTATAGACTACAACCTGGTTGAGGAACCAACCTTAGATATGTGCAAGCTTTGCTTGCTCTAACGATCCAACTTTATTAAGGCACCAACCTCATTGATGAGAAATATTTGACTTTCTCTAGGATCCAACTTGATTGAGGTGCCAACCTCAGTGGAGGCACCCACCTCCTTCTTCAACTTCATGTGGACGTATTTCCAAAATATTTCAAAATGGATCCACCTACTTTCCACTTAATAAAAATGTTCAAACTAATCAATATGTTGTTGTCATACTACTACTAAAAACCTGTCATTCTCTTTCCATACTCTATTCCAACCTACTCATCATTCTGGTCGCATAAAACTCATCTTGAAACCTATTTCTTCCATATACTCAAAATCAACTATATCCTTCTCATAAGATCACAAAAAATATAACATATATTTTGATAATAAAAATACATCATCTACATTTTTCATGCCTTTAGACTGTTCACCTCTGAACTTGATTTTCCTACTTCTTAAAGAATTCAATTTGGACTTAAAATGAACCCAAAAACCTTAAGAAATGATTTGAAACTATATAAAAACCATACAAAAAATAACTCTTCTACAAAATAGATAATTATGGACATACTATACAAAAGGTAAATTCTTACCACCATAAAAGTTTAACAGTTTGATAGATTAGACAAAACCAATGCACCAAAATCCCTTCTAAAAAAAATATTTGATCAAGTCAACTAGGAGTTGAACCCATGACTTGCGCTATAAAAACCATATAACATAACCAATTGACCTCATCATTGTGTTGTGATCAAAGGCAGATGTATTGTCACATAACCAGACTTCGAGCCCGAACCAACAAAAAAAACTTTGTTAAATATTCACGAGAAATGCCACATACTCATACACGCAATGCTCTCCCAAGAGATTGAACTCGCAATAGACCAATCATAATATTGTATCAAAATTGTCACTAAACCACACATAAATTGTGTTAATGCTCATCGAAGGGCTTGACCTTGACTGATCATGCTACCACATCAAACTTGCCACAAAATCACACATAAAACTGTGTTAACGCTTTCCCGAGGGCTCAACCTCAACCAGTGATGTTACCACATCAAACATGTGACATAACCACACATAAAAATATGTTAATTCTAATAGAAGAGATCAAACTCGACTAGTTGTGCTAACACATCAAACTCACCACAAAACCACATATAAAATTGTGTTAATACTCACCTGAGGGCTAGACCTCAATCAATCGTGCTACCACATCAAAATCGCCCCGTAACCACACATAAAATTGTGTTAACACTCGCCTAAGGGCTTAACATTGCAATATGCCAATTGTGGTACCACATCAAATTTTCCACTGAACCATAGATATGTTTTACATTTTTTTCATTGATTGATGGTTTATATGAGTCACTGCCAATATTATATATATATTATATATATATATAATATTATATATATATATATTATATATATATATAATATATATATATATAATATATATATATATATATATATATTAATATATATAGATATATATATATATATCTGTGTGTGTGTGTGTGTGTGTGGCATCGTCCTAGGTATTCGAGGGATGACTTTAGGGCCAACCACACCACAATACAACTTCATTGTTAAAACATGTTGGTATGCAATTTGGGGCTTATCCCTCCGTCAAAGGAACCGTGACCATATGACATTTTCTTAGAATTCATGCTCAATCCATATGACCTTACCTTTACTTTACCATGTGACCCTGATATAGGGGTTTAAGGTCACTCGCATGATGACACTAACATGAAATCATAATGCCCTATGGAAAAAATAAGGTGTGCCACTTGTTACCCTTTTATGTGTTATTGGCCAATCAGAATGCAACAAATCTATCTACCACATGACATTCCCTGGTGCTTCCATGTGATTATGTTGACATCATCTACAAGAAATCCATGTCATCGAACCAACTGTCACAACATATCACTCTTGTTTACTATGTAAGCGACCGCATCATCCAATCGAGCACTACCATGTGTCACAAGAGACTGTGCAGATGCATCCATGTCATTAGCTAATCAGGTGTTGCCATGTGGCAAGTGACTGTGTAGAGGGGGTCTAAATCATTAGCCAATCAAATGCTATATTAACTATTCATTAACTATTCCTAAAATTTCTTATGGAGATGATGGAGTCTCTGTTTGAGACTATGGTTTTAATTAATTTCTCTACTACTCACTTGTCTTGTATTTTATGGTGAACCTGCATTATTTATTTACATGTACATGTGAGTTAATTGAATTAATTTTCATTTAGGATCTCCTCTTATCATTACCCATATTATTTCCTCATATCAAAGTGCTCATTCTATCTACATAGAATTTATTCTTCAAGTTTTCATTCAAAAAATAATAGGATTGAAGAAGCCTTCACCAAGGGATTAGATTTTATGGGTCAGATATAATTGAGTTTCTTCCTCTCTTCTTCTCCATCCTATATGATTAATCTTTGGATTGATATGAAGTCCCTCGTGCCATCTCAAATTGATTTGGAAATCTCATGTTGTATGACCATCATTGTGACATATGTAACATTCAACATTAGGCTTCAACATTTGCAGGAATGGTTGAGATATTCTCCTAATTTGGTGCACATGCCTCCATCTAGGAACCTAATCATATCCTCTATATTCGATCACATCATGGGTCCTACAATTTTGTGCTTTGTGCCCAAATTTTTTACATGAAAAACAATAAATAAAAAAAACTTATTTTAATAGATGGAGGTATAGGGTAATCTTGATCTTTAGAAGTTGTTCCTTGGAGGAGCCTCCTTCATTTGTTGATTTTCAACACTTGCTTCATTGTTGCTTATAGATCCTTTCAGAAGATCCCTTGTCATGGGAGATTCCTTCCTTAATTCTAGCTTCTTGTACTTTTTTGCTTCTTAACATTATCTTTAGAGTCATTGAAATGAACATGCTTGGCCTAATTCATCATTTTCTTAAGATCTTCAAGGGATTTTTTTCTAGATGCAATGAATTTATGATAGAGCCTATTAGGATGATCTTAATTTTATGTGCTTGGTAGAACTTTGTTATTTGGTGCCTCACAACCTTCTTGATAACAAATATCTATTTTAATGATGGGATATCTTTGCATGTTGAGAATGTGATCTAGAGATTTAGTCCCTTTGTGAAGCTTTGATTTGAGTTGCTCCAATTCTTCTTTCAAGAGGACACTTCTTCCTCTAGTCTTAGTTATTATAAAAAATACTCCTTTACCCTTTTATATTATTTTAGTTTGACTTTGAGAGAAAGAATGGTGTCTTCATTCATATTTTTTTCTTGGAGACACTGCATTAGTTGACCTTCCCTCTTTTTGAGGATCTTTATTTCCTTTCTACACTTCTAGGTTCTCCTTCATGTTATATGTTTTCCTTGGGTTATTATGTTTCAATGATGAATAATATTTCACCCCTTTCATTATCAGTCACAATTTCATTGCTTTCATTGTCAATTTTCTCTTTTGAGAAAAAAATATTCTCGTTGTTGGTTTTCTTCTTCTTTTGGTTCTTAGATTTTAATTGTGAATCATCATCACTACTATTCATTTTAACATAAGTACATTTAGAAGCATAATGTACTATCCTTCCACATTCAAACCACTTTGAAATGGAGCTTACCTTTGAACATGTCATTCCCCCTTTTTAACTTTTGGACAAACTTGGCTTCTGCTTCATCAAAGTTAGAGTTTCCTTGATCTTTATGCTTTATCTCTTCTTTGACTTCTTTGAATGGTGCTTCCTTGACTGCCTATTTTTCCTCCTTTTCTATTAGCTCATATGATGAGAGCGTTCCATGAAGCATATCCACAATCATTGTATCCACATTTTATAGTTCTATAAGGGCTAATACTTTGGGATTGGATCACCATGGAAGAGGTTTCAATACCTTTCAAACAACAACACCATATATGACTTCCTCACAAAGACTTGCAATGGAGTGTGACAATATTATCTACTTGAAGAAAATATGAGGCAATATCCTCATTTGCTTCCATCTTTAAACTTTCAAATTGTCCCTTAAGAGATTGTATCTTTTCTTATTTTACTTTTTTATCCCCTTCATAATAAGTTTTGAGCTTATTCCATGCCGCATGAGCTGACTTACATTGCATCACTTCAAACTCTAAATTTTCCAAACCAATTAGAATAGCATGCTTAGCTTGTGCATTGGATGTATAGAGTGATTTATTAGTTTCATCTACTGGGATATAATTGGGAACTTTATAATTGGTATCTACATTCGCCCAAATATCTTCTCCCAAGGAGATGAGATAGGTCTCCATCCTTTTCTTCAAGAAAGTGTAGTTGGATTCATCAAACAACATGAGCTTACCTATTGCTATGATCATGGCCATATTCTCTTGAATTCAACCTTCTAGTAGTTAATTGTTCCTTAAGATAACCTACTATGATACCAATTGTTGGTCCAAATATCACACTAAGAAGGGTGGGGTGAATTAGTGTGGTAACAATTTTACCATTTCACATCTTTCATCAATAAATAGTTATAGAGAAATGAATCATAACATATAAATGAATATGACAATGCATTAAGAAGTCATTAACATATAAACAACACATCAAGAATCCATCACATCAATAAAAGGAGACATAAGATTTTATGTAGAAACTCATACAAGAGAAAACCAAAAATCCTTCTTCTTCTTTTTCTTCAATTCATTTCATAGATTTGTAGCCACTGACCTGTTGGAGCCACCCACCCCAAAAATATGAAAGTTGCTACTTGTGGTAGGATACAACCTGATTGATGCACCCACACAAAAAATATGAAAGTTACTACTTGCAGTAGGCTACAGCTTGATTGAGGCACCAACCTTAGTGATGAGAAAGATTTGAATTGCTCTAAGCTCCAACCTGATTGAGGCACCAACCTCAGTGGAGGCACCCACCTCCTTCTTCCACTTCCTATGAACTTCTTTTCAAAATATTTCAAACTAGATCCACCTACTTTCCACTTAATATAAATATTCAAACTAATCAATTTGTGTTTTCATACTACTGCCAATAACCTTATATTCCCTACCCATGCTTTGTTCTAACCTGCTCATCAATTTGGTCACAAAAAACTCATCTCGGAACTTGTTTTGTTCATATACTCAACATCAATTATAACTTGCTCATTAAGCTCCCAAAATATATAATAGATATTATGATCATCAAATATACACCATCTATATTCATCATGCTTCTAGGACTCACCTATGAACCTTGGTCATCCTACTTCTTCCAGAGTTCAATTTGGACTTAAAATGACCCTAGAAACCTTCAAAAACCATTTGAAACTATATAAAAATCATACAAAAATTAACTCTTCTACAAAATAGAAAATTATAGGTGTGATATTCAAAAGGGAAATTTTTGACCACCTGAAAAGTTTAACAGTTCAGCAAATTAGATAGAACTAACACTCCAAAAACCATTCTACAAAAAATTATTTAATCGAGTCAACTCAAACTCAAACCCATGACCTGCATTATGTTGAAAATGTAATGAGTTTTGGTATTCATAATTGTTGTACTCATTTCAATATGTATCCTATGTAACAAACAAGAAAAAGAAGAAAGAAAAGTTATTATTAAAGCATGGGTTTCATGCTCATTATTGATGGTCTTCTAGGTAAAAACATGTTCTTCATGCTTCTAGGGTTTGTAGGTCTTAGGATTTATTGTCATGAGTCAATGGAGTCAACATCATGTTTATAAGACCCTTCCGGGCAATTTAAATTTGTAAAAAGAATTATTTTCAAGTCTAGAAAATCTTGGAATCTCCAAAGAGTATAAGTCAGCCCTAGGATCATCAAGTTGGCCTAAAGGAGGGAATTTGACCCCTTGAGAATCCTATATAAAGGAGAATTTCGACATCATTTGAGACACACTCACTCACAAGTTCGATCTACAAGAAAGAGTTTCATATATAGATAGGTAGCTGCAAGAAAGAGAGTGAAAGTTAAGAAGAAGGAAGAAGGACAAAATTTCTTGGTTTTTAGGCTTTATCTCTCTCATACATGCAAAATTCTAGGGTTTCTGGGTTACGGAAACATGGCGAAATTATAGGTATGAATTATAGGAGGACGAAGTACAAAATATGTAGTTGAAAGAGGGAAAACCATTGTCTAGACCTTGTTGACCTTGGGAGGGTTGTTTTTCTCTAAGTAGGTCTCAAGATGGGGTTGTATTAGGGTTTCCAAGTGGCTGCAAGGTCAAAGTTATAGGTCGAGTAGCAATATTGTAGCTGGCAGGTTGAAGTTGTAGTGTGTAGTAGTGATGGGCATATTCAAGGAAGGACTTGAGGAAGGTCCAACTTAGTATTTGGATAAGGACTTGGTCTATGGATTAGGTCTTTGTATCTCATTTGAAGCATATTATAAGAAGATAATAGTTTCCATGTTTTCCCCTTGGAGGGGATTTTCCTTGGCTAAGAGCCTATATCTGTGTCCTCTTTTGTTTTGGTTGTTACTTCATATTGTTTGATGAACGAGTCTACCTAAAATAACATAAAGAAGATAATTAATAATCATAAGCAAGTATCAAGGTTAAAGGAAATAAATATAATAAGTTGCCATTATCGATTTTATAACATGGTATCATAGCTAAGGTGAACAAGGAAAGGCAAATGGAAGGGCACTAAATGGAATTTCTTATCAAAAGATAGGAAACTCTTGAAGCTAGAAAGAAGAAGACTACAAGGAGAATTGTCTCTGGAAGGGATCTGGTTAAAGTTGCATAGGTAGAAGACCCCTATGATCTAAGGTTTCTACATTGAAGAATATAAAGACTACATCAATCTCACAAGAAGCATTTTGATCTCACAAAAAGGAAGTCTATTTGTAAGACATCAAACTTAGAAGTTGGTGGTGGAGGAATCCTAGAGAACATATTTCAAGGACATCATCAAGAACTCTACAAAGGTATTAAAAAGAATTAAGAAGGTTGGATACATCATCAAGTAAGTAACATATTATTACATCATGCTTGAATATTCAAGTCAAATGGATTCTTTATTCAAAGAGAGTAACATTCTCATTGGAGCATCAAACTATCTAGCATGGAAGAACATGATTGACTTGATACTCACAAAACAAAAAGTAACGAGATATGTTACTGGAGAAGTTACTGAACCTGAGAAAGATAAGACACAAGAACTAGAAAATTAAAACAAAGGGGAAGTAAGAGCTCAAAGGCTCATAGTTGAATCAATTAAGGATTCTTTTGTTCCATTTTTTTCAAATCTAAAGACTTCTAAGGCCATGTATGACAAGCTAGTGAATTTGTATTCAGTAAGTAGAACAAGTCAAAATATGTTGTTAAGAAACAAGTTGTACAGAATGAAGAATTCAAAGGATGAGGATGTGTAATCCTTCCTCATGATATTCTCTCAACAAATATACCATATGCAAGGGCTTTCAGAACCTATTACTGATTCAGACGTAATTGTCTACATACTGAATGCAATGTCACCAGAATGGAGCAGCTTTGCAACAAGCATCTACTCCAAGAAGGATTCAACTCCATTTGAAGAGTTGTGGGCGCAGTGCATATTGGAAGAATCAAGGGTCAAGTTCAAGGATGATATTGGTTATGATTAACAATCACAAGCCTTTCTATCCTAATTCAAGAAGATGAAGAAAGGTAAGTTTGGAAATTCCAAGAAGAAAGACATGTCCAAAGTGAAATGCTTTGGATGAAATTAATTTGGACACTTTATGAGGGACTATCCAAACAAGTAGAAAAATAAGGGAATGGAAATAAGTGAATCTCATGTAGCCAAAGTAGTGGGAGAACCTGAGAAGAAGACAAAGAAGGAAGAAGTGAAGGAACTTTACTACTAAAGAAGGTTCACTGAGTTTTATGTTCTCTAAGAACACTGGTCTTTCTTTTAGAATAATATGTTTTGAATAGCATCATAGAAAGAAGCATATGACAGTAGATTGTTCAGAATTTTCATGATTAAGTTGCTTTGTAAAGATCGTCTAGACAGATGGATATATAAACCATTTTGCATAGTGTTCTTCTGGACATTATCTAACATTATGTTAGAGGTAGTCATATTTCTTATATGGATCATAATGATCCTGGAAGAACCATCATTATGAAAGGTTCTTGGGAGAAGCACTATGACAAAGTTTAGCAGACATTCCATGTAATGTGGAATCAATATTGGTAAAGGTATGAAAGCATGCAATGGGTCAGGATGTAGGCTCTTAATGAGATATGTGAATAGTTAGATGATAAGATGAAAGCATATGAATGCATGTTGGATATAAAACTTTGGATAAGATTCATATGTAAAGAATCTTGTGAAAGAAAGTTGGTCATGAAATATGCTTAGGTATATGGACATATGATTCTTAGAATTTTATTTACTTAAGGATGTATAAAATATTTAAGACTTTCTCTAGAATATGTAAAATAATGATTAACATCTAGTATAATCTCTGAAAGAAAATTTGTAACTTGGTAATCAAGTTTGATCCTTGGGCACTATAATGCATGAAAGAAGTTTCAAGTGGATATGGTCGATGAGGATGTTGGTGAGAAGGTCATCATGGTGAGGTATCTCTAATTTGTTTATGATTTTGTTATCTAGTTAACATATTATTTTTCTACTTGGAAGAATGTTGCATGAATATATGCTGCCAGTTGAAGCAAGTTCAACTATATGGATGAAGGATATTGATGGAAGTTTGATATATGGTACCTGACAACTATGAAGTCAAGATATGGACATATTGGGATTAAATAGGTAGTAGTGCGAGAAGATAACCTAAAGTTAAAAGGAAGATCACTTTCAATAAAAATCTATGATCATCTTGAAGTTTGAGAAGGCTCATTGTAATGCCTTCATATGAAAGACGAAAGTGGTGAGAAAAAATATTGGCTTGGAACCTATCACTAGATCAAAGAGAGAAGATGTATCCGTGATACCTCGAAAAGAAGCAAGCTTGATGCAAGAGATGTGAAGGAAAGAGGGAGCTAGACAAATATGGAGAACTAGTAGATGATACTCTGAAGAAGACAAGCTATGAGGCTTGTGGTGGGGACTTCCTAAATAGAAAGGAAGTTAGAAATATCCTCTGGATTTAAGAGGGAGCAAAGGAGACTCCTTGAATAGGAGCAAGGTTTTATTCTTAAGATTAAAGGAGAATAGGGATTTCCTCTATGATTGTGAGGGAGTGATTTTGGACATAACATGTGCCTTATCCTTTTCAAGTGATTAAGAGAGCATGCTGAAGGATTGGATAAGCATTTGTGGTTTCCTTGAGGATATGGAATCCAAGAAAGGAAATGGACCAACTCTCTTTGAGGATGTGATAGGTATCCAAGAGAAGAGCGATCGAAGAGGAATGATATTCTTTGAGGACTCAAGATTGGAGATCCAAGATAAGAATAGTCCTAGAAGGAAATACCTTGTAGACATCTGAATGGGGTATGTACCTTGTAGAGGTAGTTTGGTATCACACGTAAATCCTCCCAGCATAATTCTCTTGATTAAATTAGATCTTGTCCAATTAAGCCTCAGAGACAGTGTTGGTCATCATGACGATGGTTACAGTATGGATTATCAATCTAATTCTTCTTGTGAGAACTCTTCAGTTTGAGATATGACGTTGTACTAGGTGTAAAATTATGAATACCTCCCTAGTTAAGAGGTAGTGTTGGGAATGTAACTAGTTTCAGTCTTCATAATTGTTGTAATCATTCAATATGTATCCTATGTAACAAACAAGAAAAATAAGAAAGAAAATTTATTTTTAAATCATGGCTTTCATGCTCATTATTGATGGTCTTCCAGGTAAAATCATGTTCATCATGCTTCTAGGGTTTGTTAGGTCTTAGGATTTATTTCCATGAGTCGATGAAGTCAACATCATGTTTATAAGACCCTTCCGAGAAATTTTTAATTGTAAAAAGAATTATTTTTGAGTCTAGAAAGTCATGGAATCTCCAAAGAGTACAATTCGGCCCTAGGATCATCAAGTCAGCCTAAAGGAGGAAATTCGACCCCTTTAGAGGGCTATATAAAAGAGAAGTTCGACTTCATTTAAGACACACTCACTCACAAGTTTGATTTATAAGAAATAGTTTGATATATAGGTGGGTAGATACAAGAAAGAGAGTGAAAGTCAAGAATAAGGAATAAGGATGAAATTTATTGTTTTTTGAGCTCTATCTCTCTCACACATGTGAAATTATAGGATTTCTAGGTTGCAGAAACAGGCCGAAATTACATGTCCAAATTGTAGGAGGACAAAGAGCATAATCTGTAACTGAAAGAGGGAAAACCCTTATTTAGACCTCGTTGACCTTGGGATAGTTGTTTTTCTTTAATTCGGTCTTAGTAGGAGGTTGTATTAGGGTTTCCAAGTAGCTACAAATCTAAAATTGCATGGTTGAAGTTGTAGGTCAAGTATCAGTATTGTAGCTGGCAGGTCAAAGTTGTAGTGCGTAGAAGTTCTATGAAGGTTTAAGGAAGGACTTGAGGAAGGGCCAACTTGGTACTGGGAGAAGGACTTGTTATAGGGATTTCATATTTGGATCTCATTTGAAGCAGATTCTAAGAAGAGAAGAGTTTCCAGGTTTTCCCCTTGGAGGGGTTTTTCCATGGCTGAGAGCCTATATTTGTGTCCTCTTTTATTGTTGTTGTTTCTTGATATTGTTTTATGAACATATCTAACTAAAAGAAAATAAAGAAGATAATTAAGATTCATAAGAAAGTATTAAGGTTAAAGGAAATAAGTATAATAAGATGACATTATTGATTTTCTAACACACTATACAAATCGTATAATATAACCAACTGACATTATCATTATGTCATGATCAAAGGGTGATGTGATGTCATATAATTGAACTTCGAGTCTGAAACAGGACAAAAACATTATTACTTATTCATAGTAAATTCCACACACTCATCCACATAATTATTTCCCAAGAGCTCAAACTCGTAAAAGACCAATCATGCTACCATATCAAACTCACCACAAAGCCGCACATAAGCTATGTTAATGCTCACTCAAGGGCTTGACCTCGACCAATCGTGCTACCACATCAAAATCACCATAGAACCACACATAAAATAGTGTTAAGTCTTGTTCTAGGGCTCAACCTCAACTATTCATGCTACCACATCAAACTTTCCATATAACCACACATAAAATTATGTTAACACTCACCCGAGGGATCGACCTTGACCAGTCGTGGTACCACATCAAACTCGCCATAACACCACACATAAAAATATGTTAACACTTTCCTGAGGGGCCGACCTTGAACATTCATGCTACCACATCAAACTCACCACAAAAGCACACATAAAACTATGTTAACACTCAATCAAGGGCTCAACCTCACAACAGACCAATCATGCTACCACATCAAACTCAACACTAAACCACGTATATTTTTTACGTTTTTTTCTTCATAAATTGATGGTTTGTATGGGTGGTGCCACTATAATATATATGTGTGGTGTAATCTTGGGGATTTGAGGGCTGACCTCAGGGTCGACCACACAACCATACAACTTCACTGTTAAAACACGTCGACATGCAAGCTGGGGCTTAGCCCATTTTCAAAGGAACTATGACCATATGACCTTGCCTTAGAATTCACTCTTAGCCCCATATGAATTTAGTTTTACCTTGCTATGTGACCCTGATCTAGGATTCCATGGTCACTCACATGATGGCATCAACATGACATTTTCATGCTATGTGGCAACCTGTGAGGGGTGCCACATGTCACCCTTTTTTGTTCTTTTGTCTAATCATAATGCGCCAAATCTATCTACCACATGGAATTCCTTGGTGCTTCCACATCACTATGGTGACATCATCTATGGGAAATCCATGTCATCCAACCAACCGTCGCCACGTGCCACCCTTTTTTATTGTGCAAGTGACCACATCATCCAATCAAGCATTTTCATGTGTCACGAGTGACTGTGCAAAGGGATCCATATCATCGGCCAATCAAGAGCTACCACATGTCAAGTGACTATGTATAGGGGGACCACATCATCATCCAATTAAGCTCTGCAACATGTTGTCACTGGATTATTCATTGTGCTTTAGTTAACTCGTGAAGATGTTGGCCTATCTTTTCCATTCAATTTGAGAAAGGTGCAAACTCTTTAATCCTATTAAAATTCATGCAAGTCCTACTGATATCCATCCATTGTCAAATTATCCATTAAACCATATATCTTCCCAGAAGTAGCACATTGTTTAACATATTGATATTTGGGAGTTTTTCCTTATAGTTTTGGACCTTCAACTAATGTTGGTTTTCAAATGGCCATAACTTCTCATTCGGGAGGAGTTTTTTAGAGTAGTATGTATCGTTGGAAAGGTCTTGATGAGGAATATGTAACCATGATTTTTATTAGATCATTAGGGAATCATAAACTTATGAAAATGCAATAAACTCCTCACTTCCTTTGACTTCACCTGGTGAGGATATACAAGCTATCTAGTTATCATATTGCTTTCTTTTAACATGAAAGACACTATTGTTGTCTCAAACATCCCCTTTAACGTCAATGGAACTTGTTGTCATCAATGAAAACACTATGTGCAACATATCTCTTCTACCTCAACATTGTGTTGAAACCTTCTTTCGTTACATAATACTCCACTCCCAAAATTCGTCATCCTTTTCTTCTGCACACATGGCTTCCCTAGTTTCCTTCTTTCATGTTGTCAATTTTGGAACATCTCGACATAATTTATAACAATTAATTTAGATTTCTTAGTAGTTCATCCACTCTCTACATTCTTCTTTCTTTGCACCCCAGGCTTGGTCCCCTCAAGCCATTCCTTGGTCATCTCCCAACTCACCCTTTGTGCACAAGGGGTTTAGTTTCTCATAATAGCTAATTCCATAATTAGGATTCCCTTGCCACGCAATAACATTTTAATGGTATTTGGAAACAATATAACATACTTTCCATGTGGTCCTTTAAAACTATAGAATCAAAAACAAACTCTATAATATACCCCTCCAATGTACCTTTAAACGAATAGTCTACTACATGAGAGATCTCATTACTTACAGAAGTCAATTGCTTAACCAATTCAAGGGTCCATATTTTTGACTCAATAGGTCTCCAATTCGTATTCTTATCATTCATCCTTTGTATCCCCTCCGTTAAAAGATTTGGGAATTCAAGAAATAAAATCGTGTAAAACTTAGTGAATAAATACCTCTGTAACCACTCTTCTTTGTTGATCCATTGATCTTTGATCTCACTTGCAACAAATCCCTTCTCTTTTTCTTCGACCCATTTACTTATCTCCTCCCTAGTGGGTTTATATATTTCCTTTAGCAATAGATCATGGTCCTGACAACATAATCATTTTCCGAAACTAGGAAAGGTATGATTCAGGTTAGCACACAACATTTGGCCAACAAAACCTCACTAGACACTGGCCCTTTTGGCATCACCTGTAGAACAAATAAAGTCTCACCCGAGGCACCTATGGGGATTGTAGGAACTAGAATTTTGCAGTGCTGAAGGGAATTGGAATCTGCATACAAGCCTTCTCTTCAACATCCTTCACTATTCAGACCATAGTCATAGGCTAAATCAAGCTGCAAACATTCATAGCATCCATGACATATATCAAAACATTAACAAATTTTAGAGAGGTTATTCATTTTCATATATGGCGCAACAACAAACTTTCAACACACTGTAAAAGACTCAGGTCTTTACTACAATATATTGAAAATAGACATAACATAACATATCATGAAATCATCACATAAGCCACATAAATTGGTATAATCAAACCATCGACCATCTTCTATTAATATTTAAAAGGCACTAGGTGCATCATTACAGCATTACCACTTTTACCCTAGTTCGTCTCACCAACTTATTTAGAACAACATTACAACATTATAATAGAAATTATGCACAAAAATCTCCCAACCAATACCTTTAATTAGCTAACCCAAATCCCCTTGGCTTCCATATATTTATAAATGAATATGTGGAACCAATCTAACCTCGTTACCATGCAAAATATTTACCATGGGCTAGTAAACTACAAGTGGTATTCTTGATCTGATCAAAACTAGTCCAGAGGAATCAATCCAACTTACCTTAACCAATTTACCCTGACTGCCTTGTGCACCAATCATTTCCACATGTGTTTTCCCTTTGCAACAATTCCACGGTCTTATTGTTGAAAATAATACTGAGAGGGGGGGTGAATCAGTATTATCTAGTTATTTTACCAAATCTTCCTTATTTACACTTTGAATTATTTTTGCATATCAGTACCATAAAATAATGAGCATGAACAAGAAAACAGACAGTCACATCAAAGAACACCAGATATAAGGTGGAAACCCAATGTGGGTGAAAACCACCTGCTGCAATATGTCTCTATCTTCTTTCAAATTAGAAACTCCTTTTACAATGGTCTTGTACTGGTGCAGTCCTTTACCAGTACGCAGGCTGCAACCTGCAGAGAGCTAGAACTCTCTCTCTCAGTTTCCAGTCTCTCCTGGAAGGGAGCTACAACCCCCTACTTCTTTTCAAGGAACACTTTTCATAAAATTTCAAACTGGATCCATATACATCAAATGATCATCAAGTACATGTAGATTTCACAGTCAACAGCAGTAACCAGATCAACAACACAGAACTAAATCCAGAACACCTTATCAACAGAAAAAAAAAAAAAAATTCAGTCAACAGATAGTCATGAGACAGATACGCAGCTTTCCTTTCTTTGGCCTACGTCGCTACGCACTTCACCCTCTGCTTCTCTGCGTATACCCGTAGAGTTCCTTCTGCTGCACTGCGTGACCACGCACTGCTTCTTCTACTGTGCTGTGTATAGTACACACCCAAATGCACTATCGCGCCACGTTCTGCCACAGTAGGCACGCACCCAAAAGGACTATCGCGCCGCGTACGTTTACTGTGCGTACGCACCTGAACCACTACCGCTCTGCGTACCCACGCACTGCACCTTTGTCGCCTCTGCGTACCCACGCACTGCGCCTTTGTCACCCCTGTGTACCCACGCACTTATCCTTCTTCTGCTCTGCGTGCCCACGTACTCGCACCGTTAATCACCTGCGTACCTCTGATTAGGGCCGAAATACAGTCAGATGCTCAGATCTGATCTTGCACTCGAGAGATCACCCTTCACCGATTCGCTTTCAACTTCTCTTTTATAGATCAGGATTTTAAACCAAGAACCCAATATTTCAGATCTTAAGATATTCAATTTCCAAAAGATGCTTAAGCCAAATGATCTCCTTTACTTTATATAGGCAAGCTCTTCCTCAAATCATGGATCAATACCACGGGCCAAAACCATAATAAC
>APFE031305188.1:92424-134036 GCA_000404065.3 Pinus taeda | reverse complement strand
CTGACACAAACTAACTTAACAACAAGACTGAAAATGGACTAACAAAGGACTCATGACTCAACTAAAAACTGACTCAATAATTAAACACAATCGACCAACTGAAAATGATGCTCAAAGTGGCGCTTATTCATCAAAACCTACTCTAACAGTTTCATTCATCACCTGGTCAAGTGAAATGAAACAACCAATGCAACCAAGTAAGCATCCCATCTGCTGTTGGAGATCTCCGCAAGTTCTCGCTTATGAATAACAAGAGAGAACTACTGAAAGGCAACTCCCATGACAACTTAGAAACCGACCCAATGAATGATACAGATGCTCTATCCACCTCCAAAAACACTGCATATGGATCTTGAAATTCAAGCACATTGAAACTCAGCTCATCCAATGGATTACTTCTCTTCTCCTCATACCATGAATGCAAACTTTGATCTGAGCTTTGTGACGAGACCTCTGCTAAAAATGAGAAAGAAACCAGCTGCCGGATCAAATTCATATCAGCACATGTTTCAAGCTCACATGTAGTCAATGGAGAAAGACTTTGACTGCAAACCTCATCCAAAACATCAGCTATTGGATCATGAAAAACTTGAAAAGGCTGCTGTAATGTATCCATTAAAAATGTATGACATCCTTCTAGTTGTTCATCTTTTTCTTGAGAGATTTTACGATGCCTTATAAACTGAAATGTTTCGAAACAAAAGGGTATAGAATCTTCCTGCATCATTAAATCATGTATTTCATCTTCCCCAGCTTCATTTGTAATCTGCCTTTCAATTTCATTTGGTGGCTGCAAATCTAATGCTACAGGCTGCTCAAGAATTTTGTTATATGTCTCATCCTTAACATTAACACTGAGAGATTTCTGATTTGTTATAGGCTGTTCATTTGAAGATTTACTATGCAATCTACCCTTCAATAACTGAAATGATTCAAAACAGAATGGTACGGAGTCACCTTGAATCATTAAATCATGTGTGTGCACTTCCAAGGCAGAGGTAGAGGCTAACATCGCTGGCGCTGGGCAGAAAGAGTTGTGCTGTGGTGTTTTTGTGGGGCAGACTGAGAGCTGAGAGGCAGACGCAGAGCCATAGAGGGTGACGCAGTTCCAGAGAGAAGCTTGGAGCAGCTAAGGAATAGTCGAAATCACTGTGGGGCTCATCATCTGGTTGTTGATCAGCCAGAATATTTGTCTCCAGACCAAGGTACTTCTGCCAAGGACAATCTCCGAAGGGTGAGCCATTTTTGGCACCCTAGTTGTATTCAGAAAACTGCATAATAATAAAACCCTCATATCTGCTGCACTGGTTTTCCCGCATTGGGATTTTTCGGGAACGATTGTCCGAAAATAATGGTGTCCCTTGTGCTGTCTCAGTTATTTCAGTTGTTAATCTGTATACGTGTGAAGGTTGCATTTGTGTTTATTTCGGTATTTATATTAATAAATAACTTGTTAATGGAAAGAACAGGTAGGAGATAATAAACTAGATAATGCAATAGGGATTCCTGATGTGTCAGACTTGGGAATTTACACATAGTATCAGAGCAATCGCAAATCAGAGGACTGAAGACATGGACATAAATCTGAAAATTTGCAGCAGAAGTAGCTGTCCCAAGAGACAGTGTTATTCCAGAGCAGAAGCAGCAAGAGAAGAAGTGACGCAGAGCCTACATCATCATTTCGAGCCAAGGGAAGGGCCAGCGCAGAGGCAGAGAGAGGCAGAAGAGGCTCACGAAGAGCCACGTCATCCTGCTTAGCCAAGTAGGATTGACGTAGTTGGCCGGAGGAGCAGATTCACCCTTTGTCGAGATTGCGTAGAGCCTGAAAGGCTCAGTTTCTTCAGTTGTCGAGGCTTGGGGAGCTATGGGCAGATTGTGATTTGAGGAGTTGGTGGGATGTTGTTTCTGTTGATACAAAACAGTGTTTAAGGAGACAGAACCAAGGTAGAGGGAATCACTACCTTGACGGATTTCTAGCCAAGGAATCCATATCCGAGTTGCAACTGCAAGGAGGATTGGAGAGGACTAGTTCGACAGCTAGCTAGAGGATTTCCAAGAGGGAAATTAGGACTCAAAGGGAGATTTCCAGGAGTCGAGACTTAGAGGGAGTCCAGAAGAGGAGCTGAAATGGCAGTGAATGGACTGAAGGATCATCAAAGGTTGGATGAAGCTTCCAACTTTGTCATCTAGAAGGCCAGGATCCTAGCAATCCTGAATCGACATCGCATCAAGGAATTTACCTTGAAAGTAGTGGCTATCCCAGTTGACCTAGCTGAGAATGAGAAGTATGGGGAGGCGATGGTGAGGGCGAAGTGCATGATCCCAGATAGGGTCAAAGATCATGTCATACCACATATTGCTGAGAAGAACACAACAAAGGAGATGTGGGACACCCTAACCACCTTATACCAGGGCTCTTCCATGCAGCGGAAGATGCTATTGGAGAATTAGTTGAGGTCATATCAGATGCATAAGGGGGAGCAGATAGATCCATTCCTTCTCAAGTTGCAGGAGATTTGCGACCAACTTACTTCCGTGGGGTCTACGTCGGATCTAGAGTTTATGGTCAAGACTGCCCTGAATGCAGTCTCCGAGGAGTGGGAGACATTTGTCCAAAGTATTTTGGGCAGGGATACTCTTCCTGGTTGGGAGGAGATGTGGGAAGCTCTTCGACAGGAAGAGATTAGGAGGATGACCAAGGCGGGGAGTAGTGGTAAGGGAGTTCGAGTCAAGAAAGAGGAGGAGGATGCGACTCTAGCATCTGCGAGACAACAAGGGAAGAGAAAGAAGAAGGATATCTCCAAGGTCAAGTGCTTCAATTGTGGGGAGTTGGGTCATTATGCATCCCAGTGTCCCAAGAAGAAAGACAAGGGAGAAGCTTCTGATTCAAAGGCAACTCCAGCTAAGGCGGAGAAAGAAGTCGAGACTGATGACAATTGTGCCATGAGTGCTCATGCACCTCTAGAGAAGAGGTGGGTTGACATCGAGTTGTAGTCAGGAGGACTACATGCTAAGGGCATGATCCTTGAGGTGCCCAAACTCTTGGATCACATTCGTCTACGGGAGCCCTTTAAGACAGTAGCATGATGACAGGTGTCAAGTGGAGCAAAGTGTGGTGGAGTGGCAAGGCAGGGCTACAGTGCAGAAATTTGTAGCAGCACAGCAGAGGTTGCAACAGTGTGAGAGGCACATAAGTGTTTGCAACAGCGCAGTGGCAGTAGAGGCAGCACAGGATAGCAGCAGAGGCAACTTTAGCATCACGAGGCTTCCAGATTGACCGGGATGTTAGTTATTTACTTCTCAGTAACTAAGTTGTAGTGCAGCAGTTAGTAGTGGCAGTGCTATGAGCAACATGTTGAGAGGGAGCTGCAGTGCAGTGGTAGTGGCAGTGTCATGGGCAATAGTACAGGAAGTAGCAGCGCAGGGGATGTGAGGCAGCAAGCCAAGCATCAACACGGGTACCGATGCAGAGGATCAATGTGATGGTTCTATGGTGAAGCATTACTAGAGCACATTCCTCACTAAGGAGTGTTGATTTTTGGTAGCATCGGATGTGCTCTAGCCATGAAAATTGGTGAGAGGCTAAGGCACATGAGATCTCCAAGACCCAGAAATCCTTTGGGGAAATTCCACTTGGATGGAGAGATATTAAAATAGTTAATATTTTTAATGAGAACCTAAGTCTAAACTTAGGAAAATTAAAATAGAAATGTGTATTAACATAATATGGGTGAGAAAGTTCTAAATAATGAGGATCAAGCCAAACCTAATCTTACTCGTTGATTAGGGACTTAATCTCGACCGTTGAATTGTCAACAAGAAAATTATAAGAGTAGGCTTGAGGGTAAGTTGGAGACACAACAAGTTGATCAGTCAATTCGATTTTCTGGGGCAAGGTTTGTTGAGAAATCGAGTCAGTGATTTGTTGTAGCGAGGGGCAGTTCAGCAGAAGGCTGAGAATACATAGCAAAGAGGCAGAGGGAGTGTAGGAGAGACAACGCAAAGGCAGCTTGGGTTGACGCAGAGGCTTGGAGGTCTAGCGCTGAGGACGCAGGAGGCCGAGAAGCTGACGCTGGGAAGAAAGAGTTGCATTGTGGTGTTTGGGGAAGATTGAGAGTTGAGAGGCAGACGCAGAGCCATAGAGGGTGACGCAGTTCCAGAGAGAAGCCTGGAGCAACTTTTGCTGTCCAGCTAAGGAACAATCGAAGTCAATGTGGGGCTCATCATTTGGTCTCTGATCAACTAGAATATTTGTCTCTGGACCAAGGTACTTTTGCCAAGGAAAATCTCTCAAGGGTGAGCCATTCCTGGCATCCTAGTTGTATTCAGAAAACTGCATAATAATAAAACCCTCATATTTGCTGCACCGGTTTTCCTGCATTGGGTTTTTCCCGAGGACGATTGTCCAAAAATAACGGTGTCCTTTTTGTTGTCTTAGTTATTTCAGTTGTTGATTTGTATAGGTGTGAAGGCTGCATTTGTGTTTATTCAGTATTTATATTAATAAATAACTTGTTAATGGAAAGAACAAGTAGGAGATAATAAACCAGATAATGCAGTAGGGATTTCTGATGTGTCAGACTTAGAAATTTCCATAGGCAAGTCTCTTTCAAGTCCATGGCTAACCAGTATGAATGGAAACCCTCAAGCAAAACTCAGCCCTGCAAGAAAATGAGTGTCTCAAATGTTCTCGGCCTCACAATAAAAGCGTCCAATTTTACGCCAAAGGTCCTGCAAGTAATGGTTAGAAGTTACAGGTGTTTGCTCCCTCAAACCTGCCACAAGAAAGAGTTAGCAAAGGCTGCAAAACAAATTACATGTTAGTGGACTGCCAGCAAAGGAATGAAGATATTTACAACTAATATACAAGAGACTAGGCCAAAGAGTTGGAGTAAGACTCTTGTCTTCGCTTATCCATCATCAAGCTCTTGATAGAAAAATTAAACCAATGAAAGCACAAGATATTTGAAATAGATGGTTTGAGTAGATAAAACTTGTCTACAAGCTAAGCCTAGGGTCCCTGCAAGAAAACTTGAATGATGAGACTATAAGATTCAAAACAAATGAGAGTTCCCCTAAGAGCCCTGCTCATGAGGGGATGGTTCCTCCTAAAACTTCCCCTCACGCTTGAACCCTGATCCAATAAAGATATTCCTTCTACAATACTCCAACAAATATTAGCTCCATATAGATTTAGAAATAAACAATGATAAAGGAGTCCTAGAGATTTATTTGAAATCAACTAGAACATTCTATATCTAGAGCAAATTCTTAAATCAAATGCCAATGCACGGTAGCTCTACATCAACACATCTCTTAAAAGCATATGGAAGAAAATAACATAATAGCACAAGTATAAAGAAATAGGAGCATTGATCAATAAATCACACCATACTCAAGCAGGAACAACATCCCATAAGTGAAACCCCAAACTCTTTATTGCATTGATGAATGAAAGTATAAAAAGGAGCAAAGCTTCTGCAAAAACAATAGCTCCTATCAAGTGTACAAAATGAGAGCTCAAAGCTCATATAAATAGGAAGATGGGTGCCAATCACAATGATGAATGGTGGCAATACCAATGGGAGAGGCCCATGCAAATTGAATCCCATGTGGTAGCTTGAAACCTCCAATAAGGCCCAAGCATTCAATGATGAGGAACTCGTGGTGGATGAGGAATGACAAATGTGTAGGGGAGTGCAGTGGTAGGAGACCACCTCTCCACTCTATTTCCATGAAATCGAACCATATCTTTAGTCAACTCTTGATCACTCCTTGAAATTTGAGTTATCTCCACAAAAAGTGTGATTTTGTCTTTGGAACTCGTGGTCCCTTCCTTGAGGAGTTCAATATCCTTGATGTTGGGCCTAGGTGGAATCCACATCACTTGCTAACTTGACTTTGACTTCTTGAAACATTTCCACCTCATTTCCACATCATTTTGTCATGTGTGGATATTTATTTTCTCTTCCCTTCCTTGAGAAATTCAATTTCCTTGATGATGGGCCTAGGTGGAGTTCACATCACTTGCTAACTTGAATTTGACTTCTTGAAACATTTCCACCTCATTTCCACATCATTTTGTCATGTGTGGAAATTTATTTTCTCTCATTTATTTTATTTGTTGGCTCAATTTATTTCTACATTTTCTCGTAGACTTAGAAAAGTGGGATTTGAGGGTCAATAATTTATTTTTCACCCCTCAAAATGTGTCTTAGTAGAAAGTTGAGGAGGAGAAGTGTAATTTTGAGCACCCATACCCCATACAACTTCTCTAGACATCACTTATTACAATTTACATACAAAAATTATTAAAATTTCCATTATGCGGCAAATTTAAAAAAATATAAAAAATGACCCCTAGACCTAATCAAATTTCTCGAAATTTTATGAGTGATCTAGCATGGTGATATACAATGACCCCAGGCACTAGAAATCACCCAAGGCCTTTCCATCAAGCCACACTCCAGCTTTGGGGTTATATCTGGAAGGAAAAACTCAATTAATTTTTAAGTGCTAAAAAGTACCGCTAATTAACCAAGTAAAAAAAACTCCCTAGAGTGAATTCACTTGATGACAATGTCCCAAGTTACCTAGGCCTATTACATGACTCTATTTCCTCATGCTAGCATCACTTTACAACATCTCTGTAAAGCTTGTGGAATCTCAGTACAATATAGAAGAAGAATGAGAAGAAGAAGAAAGAGCTTAAAAACATTGATGATATATGAACTCTGATGGTACATGAATTTTCTGATATTTCCTCGAGCATGGAATCTTTAAGTATTCAAATATACTTCAGTGGTCAACAGACCTCAAACTGAGTCTTTGAATTGTCACTCTTTACTATATTTTTACTTTGAGTAATTTCAAGTTACTATTTCAAACTTCAATATTTACTACTTTTCTTAGTACTAATTAGATTCCAAAATGGTGAATTTAAATCAATGTATCAATATTTTACTATTTCCGTTTCGTTTATGGTTTATGAATCAATGTCATTCATTACTAAATTTGAATCTAAATCATGTTTATATCATTTGCAAATTTGAATTTAGTACTATTTTACTGTTTACTATTTATATCGTGCAATAATAAATTTGCATGGGATAAATTACTATTGTTGGGATTTTATCATCATCATCATTATTTTTTGTATTTTTAGAGATAGTGACCCCTATGCTAGGGATACCAATGCCCTATCCACCCGCCTTCCCTTCCCCCCTCCAATTTTCCCAAAATTTGGGGGTGCTTCCACACATCACTCATGTGCATCTCCTTGCTCCCATGCTTCCTTGTCCTAGAAACTTGGTGGAACATTGTTATTTACATTTGAAGTGATTGATGTGAGCTTTTTTGGACCTATATTGTAGGCAAGATGTCCTTGCAGAACATGGCCAAACCCAAACCCACGTTGAAAATTTAACTATGTTTGGTCTTCATAATCGTCATTGTACTCATGTCATTATGTATATCTTATGTATCTATCAAAAGAAAAAAGGAAAAAATTATTATTTTTCAAGCATGGGTTTCATGCTACATTTAAGTGGTCATCTAGGTCAAGCATGCATTTCATGCTCCTAGGTTTTGTCAAGTCAATAAGAAATGTGTCATGAGTCAAGGGAGTCTTTGTCATATGTATAAGACCCTATTGGGCAATTTGTAACAAGAAAGAAGAATTATTTTTTAATCAAAATTGTTAATATTGACCACCAAGACAAAGTCGGCCCTGCCAGTCCAAGTTGGCCTAAAAGAGGTTATTCGACTCCTTGAAGGGGTATAAATAGAAGGAATTTCGACCTCATTAGTAACCCTCATCACAAGAAGTTTGATCTGCAATAAAAGAGTGTGAAATTCAAGGAAGAAGCCAATAAAGTCAAAGGAGAGAGAAGCTAAGGCAAGCAGGAAGGAAAATTGAAGTTTTGACCTAGTTTTTGGACTATTTTCTCTCACATGTGCGAAATTCTGAGATGTTGCTAGGGGTCGAAGTTGCAGATCTACTATAGGCCTGGAATTTAGATGCTGGGGGCCAAAATTTTGAGTTTGCAACAGTTCTAGAAAGGTTTAACACTTGTTGACTTGGTTTGACTTTGACTAATTGGAAGGTTTTTGTTCGAGGGTTGACTTGGTGCTTGGAGGAGATCTTGTCTAGGGTTTTTGGTCTTTGATTTCTCATTTGAAGTTATTTCTATAAGAAGAGAAGAATTTTGATTGGGTTTTCCCCTAAGAGAGGGGTTTTGCCCTGGCTGAGAGCCTACATCTTGCGTTCATTGTTTTTTTGATCTTCATTGTTTTATGGTTTTGGTAATTGTTTGATGAAAAAAAACATAATAAGAACAAGAAGAAGAAGGTAATATAATATCACAAGCAATTATCAAGACAAATCACCCTAAGTGCTACCACATAGATTTCTCAACATGGTATCAAAGCGAAGGTGAAGATGGAAGAGGCAGCTTGGAGATCACACTTGAGGATATAAGAAGAGGACATGTGTTCTAATCATCTTGGATGGACATAAGAAAGGACACAAGAGAGTCACAAGGAAGAACATAAGGAAGGATGTGTTGAGAAATCTAGGGGTAGCTAAATAGATGATTTCTCTTACTTCAATAACTACTTGTGATGTATTTTTACTTAACTTGATTAGCTTCTTCTTTCACTTGATTATTATTAGTGTTCTCTATCATCAAACAACTACCAAACAATGAACATCAATGAGACAAGGAGACACAAAATGTAGGTTGTCAGTTAGGGCCAAAACCTCTCCTCTTGAGAGGAAAACCCACAAGAATTCTTCTCTTCTTATAGAATCTTCAAATGGCGAATCTCGAGACCTAAGACCCTTGTCAAAGACCCCTCCAAGACCAAGTCAACCTTCCTTCTTGATGAGCTTTCCTTACACAACTTACAGCGACAAAATTTGACCTTCCAGCAACAACTTCGACCCCAACAACTTTTCCAGCAACATCGAACCCCAACAACTTCGACTTCTAGCAACTTTCCAGCAATTTTGTCCTCTAGCAACTTTCCAACAATTTCGTCATCCAGTAGCTTTCCAGCAACCTTAGAATTTCATTGCACTTAAGAGAGAGAGAGAGAGAGAGAGAGAGAGAGACCCAAAAACTTCGACTCTAACTTCCTTCTTGAATTTCGCTTGTCTTAGGACTTCTTCCTTTTAAGATAGAACTCTTTTTCTTGCTTCTTCCATGTGTGCTTCAAATGAGGTCGATTGCCTCTTATATATAGGCTTTCCAAGGGTATGAATTGCCTCCATGAGGCTGACTTCACCTTTCATGTAGGCCGACTTGTTGCAGCTCGTTGACAAGGTCTTGGAGGGTCTTTTATGACCCAAATAAATTTCTTTTACATAATACAAGATGCCCAAAGGGGTTTTATATGTACCACAATGACTCTATTGACTTCATAATTCTATGACAAAACTAGAAGTACTCAATGGGTGCTTGACCTACAAATAAATTTAGCTTGACCATGAAATCCATGCATCAAGAATGAGAATAATATATTTATTTTTCTCTTTTCATCAAATAAATAAAATCATGATTACAATAGACATTATGAATACCAAACCTAGTTACACATTTCAACACTCCCTCTTAACTAGGAAGGTATTCATAATCCATACATGGTACTTGGACATTCTCATTCTGAAGAATTTTCATAAGAATAGTCGGATTGGTAAGCCATCTTATAAGCATTTTCTCAGCGTATATCAGTGCATCTCATCATACCAACCAGCATTGTCACATAGCAAGGCCTTGGCTAACATCTCTGTCTTTCCACAAGATCAAAGCACAATGTTGGTGAGACAATCATTGATAGATACCATCATCATTGTCTCTCAAGGCACATCCCCATCCGAATGTTCACAAGGTATGTCCTTTTAGGACCATTCCTGTCTTGGAATAACACATCCTCAAGGAATTTCCTCTTCAACTACTCTTGCTTATTGGATGCCCTACCACATCCTCAAAGAGTATCAAAATCAATCTCAGATGCTTACCCAATCCTGCATTCTTTCTTCATAACATGAAGACAAGAATGATGTGTCTATCTATCCCTCTCAACTAGGGAGGATCTACACATTCCTATAAAAGGAATATTCCCAAGCTCCCTTTTTAACAAGGGACTTGTTTCCAACAACAACTATCTGCTCTTTGGTGGAGATCATGGTATTATCAGTTGCTTGTAGAGCTCCTCTTTCTGCATCATGTCATGAACTTCATCTTCTTCGTCATGGAGTCACCTTCATCATCACTTTATCATAGGGCATTGGCCATCTTCTCCATCACTTTCCCTTCAACAAACCATAGTGTTGAACCAATAGTCATGTCATACTTCTTTGTTGAAGAATCTAGGGCAAAGTAGTTATGATAGGATTCTTCTATGAATGATAACAATTTGTGAAGCACTTTTACTTTTTCTTGTTAGCTTGATCTTCTTCTTTTTATTAGTGTATGTTCTTTTACTTCATCAAATTGCTACCAAAATACAAAAGACAAGAACACAAGATGTTGGCTCTCTACCAGGGCAAAACCTCTCACTCTTAGAGAGGAAAACCCTTTCTCAAATTTCTCTTATTGAAGCTTCTATTGAACAATGTCAAACCCTAGACCCTTGACAAGAATATCCTCCAAGCACAAGTCAAGCCCTTTTGTTCTCCTTCTTCCGGCACTTCGTCCTCTTTCTCTCGACACTTCATTCTTCTTTCGACAACTGATGATAGTCCTTGTTATGCTAGCTCTAGAAGAGATACTTCTCCTTGGTCCTTAGTGGACTCTTTTATATATGAGGAGGACCTTATCTCTTGCCCAATCGAGCTCTTTCTTGAGATATAGTTGCAGACTTGATATGACAGCAGTGCAACCCCATTTCTTCGCATGTGTGAGAGGATTCCTTATGTGATTGTCCTCTTCCTTCTTCGCTTGAGTGAGAGGCCTTACAGGCCTAGTTATCTAGCCCAAACAATGAGATATGGATGATTGCAATAGAGGGCTGCTATGATAGCAGAGAGATCCACTACATCTTCGAATGTGTGGTTGTAGTAGGCCTTAGGATAGTCTTCTAAGGCTCGGTATATTTCCTTCTTCCTTCGCCGCACTAGAGGCTCCTTTCGATGCTTCTTTTTCACCCTTAACTCATCTTCTTATCTTCACTGATTTCAGAGGTGATTTCACTTGCCGTTGGAGGAGTGGAGAGCCTCTATATATAGAGGTTTGTCCCTCCTTTAGGCCAACTTGACATTTACACTTCAAATTGCTTCCTTTAATGATGTCGTTGCATGGAGGAGACTTGTACTTTGATTGGAGGGATATCTTTGACTCTAATACATATATATACATGGTGTAACATGCCCTTAAGGGTCTTCAACATTTCTTTTGACTCTTTGATTTTCCTATAGCACTTTGACATGTGCTCTACTATCCAATGAGCAAAAAACTCATTGATATAAATAACAAAAATAATATTTCTTTTCTTTTATAAATACAAAGATCAAAATTACATTTATGAAGACCGAACCTAGTTACACTTTCTTCAACACTCCCTCTTAACTAGGGAGGTATTCATAAATCATTATAAGGTGTTTGGCTATTTTCAATCTTGAAGAATTCACATAAGAGAAACCGGATTGACAATCCATCTGTACTAGCATCATAGTAACCAACATTGTTTCCATAGCAAGGCCTTAACTAACAGTGTGAAAAATTCTAAATCTTCACATCAGAAATCCTACTGCAATCATTGGTTTATCATCTCCTACTTGTTTTTACATTCAACAAGTTATTTAGTTGTTTAAACAACGATGAAAACACTATTGCAGACTACACATACATACAGATCATGAACTAAAAATAGAACAAGACAAATACACAAGGGACACCATCATTTTTGGATAAACGTCCCCGGAAAAATCCAATGCGGGAAAACTGACGCAGCATATAAAGGGTTTGTATTATTAAGCAAGTAGAATCTGAGTACAAGAGGTTGCCTCTCACACCGGCTAACCTTTCAGAGAAATCTCGGCAGCAAGAAATACATATGAGGGTTTACCTCGTTCTCCAAGTCACAACTGATCCACTGAATGTTTGACTCTGGCAAGCACTGTGAAAATCCTAGCACAATCTGCTCTGTGTGGGCCAACGTCTTGCCTTTGGGAGACTGCGTCACTTCTCTGTTGGATCAATTTGCTCACAGGAACTTCGAGTTCAGCCCTCCCGGCTCAGAACATCGAACTCCTAGCAAAATCTCGAACTCCTGACGACTATCTTGCATTGCCACTGCAAAAACCCTCTTGGCCTGCGTTAGCTCTGCGTGAGCCCCTTCCTGGGCTACGTAGTCCTCTGTGTTGCCTCTCTGATGCTATTGTTGCTTCTCTGCCTGGTACTCATTGGCTCGGAACTCCTTTCCGATCCAACTCTCTGCTACTACCCCTCTCACTGCAACAGATCACTTGTTCGATTTTCTCAGCAAAACTCGCCCCAGAAAAATCAAATTGACTGATCTCTCAAGTGTGTCTCCCACTGACCCTCAAGTCTCCTCTTATACTTTTCATGTTGATGAATTAAAGGTCGAGATTAAGTCCCTAATCAACGGCTAAGATTAAAACAGACTTGATCCTCGTCACTTGGAAGTTCTCACCCATATTCTTATTAATACCCATTAATATTTTTATTTTCCTAAGTTTAGACTTAGGAACACATTAAAAATATTAATTATTTTAATAACTCCTCATCTGGGTGGAATTTCTCCAAACGATTCTAGGTTTTGGCAATCTCATGTATTCTAGCCCCTCCACAAGAGCACATCCAATGCTACCCAAAATCAACTCTCCCTCTTAGCGAGGAATGTGCTCTAGTAACACTTCTCAACAGAAGTACTACACTGATCCACTACATCGGTCCTCTGTGCTACTGATGCTTGGCCTTATGCCCTTCATTCACTACATTGTTGCAACCTGTACTGTTGCCCATGACACTGCCACTGTCACTGCTACATTTGTACTACAGCTCCTTCTCAAAATGCTACCTCATGCTGCCCATAGCACTACCACTGCTAATCGTTGCACTGCAACTCAGTTGCCAAGAAGTAAGCAATTGAAACTTCACCCAAAAATTGACATGTTGGTAAGTTTGGATGCCTCGTGATGTTGAAGCTACCACTGCTGCTAATCTGTGTTGACCCTTTGCTGTTACTGCGCTGCTGTAAACTACTCTGTGCCTCTCACACTGCTACAACATCCACTGCGCTGCCTCAAACTTTGGCACTCTAGCTCTGCCACTGTCGCTCCACCGCACCTCTCTCCAACTGACACCCGCAGTTTTGGTACTGTCGTTAAGGGCTCTCGTAGTTGAATGTGATCCAAGAGTTTGGGCACCTCAAGGATCCTGCTCTACATGTAGTCCTCTCGACTGCAACTCCATGTCACCCCACTTCTTCTCCAAGAGGTGCATGAGCACTCATGGCACAATCGTCATCCTCGCCTTCCCTGTCAGCTTTCGCTGGAGCAACCTTCGAGTCAAAAGCCTCCTCCTTGCCCTTCTTCCGAGGGCACTGAGTGGCGAAATGTCCAAGTTCCCCACACTTGAAGCATCTAACCTTGGAAATATTTTCTCTTTTGCTACCCTTGCTGTCCCGATGATGTGAGAGTTGCATCCTCCTCCTCCTCCTTGACTCGGCTCCTCTGCCGCTACTCCCTGCCCTTGTCAATCTCCTGATCTCTTCTTGTCGAAGAGCTGCCCACATCTCCTCCCAACTGGGGAGAGTCGCTCTGCCCAAGATACTTTGGACAAATGTCTCCTAGTCCTTGGTGACTGCATTTAGGGCAGTCCTGACTATGAACTCAGGATCTGGTGTAGACCTCACGGAAGTCAACTGGTCGCGGATCCCTTGTAACCTGAGCAGGAAGGGATCGATCTCTTCTCCCTTCTGTATCTGGTACTGTCTCAACTGATTTTCTAACAGCATCTTCCGTTGAACAGAAGTCCCTTGGTACAAGGTGGTCAGCGTTTTCCACATCTCCCTTGTT
Source organism: Pinus taeda (assembly GCA_000404065.3). Taxonomy (NCBI): domain Eukaryota; kingdom Viridiplantae; phylum Streptophyta; class Pinopsida; order Pinales; family Pinaceae; genus Pinus; species Pinus taeda. Next base: position 119,992 of record APFE031305188.1, on the reverse strand, counting down.
GTATCCTTCTCAGCAATGTGTGGGACCACATGATCTTTGACCTCGTCTAGAATCATGCATTTAGCCTTCGCCTGGGCTTCCTCGTACTTTTGCAACGGATCAACGTCGACCGAAACAACAACTACTTTCAAGGCATAGTCCTTGATGCGATGTTTGTCTAGGATTACCAGGATCCTGGCCTTCCGGATGACAAAATTGGATGCTCCATCCAATCTGTCCTGATCCCTCAGTCCATTGACCGTCATCTCTGCTCAAAAATTATAGGACTGGTTCTCTTCTCCCTCTCCTGCTGCTAATCCAGTAAGACTTGGATCTGGATTTCTTTGGCACAAGAAACCCTCTAAGGAACAAGCTCCTCTAGACTCCCTCTGTGTCCTGATTTCCTTCACGGAAATCCTTTGGTGAAATGTTGAATCACTCCTCTCCAATCCTTCTTTACTGTTGCAACCTAGATCTAGATTTCCAAAAACACAAGTAGAGACGACTTACCTGTGGCGATGATATTCTTTTCTTGTGAATTCAAAGTTGAACGCTGTTTGAATCCCACTAACCGCAATAAAGTTTTGGGAACAACTCTCCACCCAAGGCTCAACTGCACATAATATTTCTACAGTTGGCCACCTCCGAGCCCTCAATCAACATACTATTGCTAGGGAATCCTTTGTCTCACAACACTTTTCTCCCAAGAGAATGGATGAAGGAATGATGAATCTCATCTTTTTCATCGTCCATTAAATAAACCAAAAAATGGAAAGGGGACCGCATGCACACATTCCATGTGTCAACATGCCACTTTTATTCATTTATTTTAAGTTTTACTTAATTTAATATTTCTCTTAATTTAACTCGTTCTTATATTATTCATTTTTACTTTTTGTTAACTTTACTTATTTTCTATTATTTTTATAGTTTACTTTTATATATTTTTATTAAAACTCTAGTTTATTATTTACTATTTTATTTATTTATTATATTTCTCCTCATTATTATTTTATTTACTATTATTATGTTTTATTTTTTATTTTTTTTTTATTTACTATTATTATCTTTTATTTTTTATTTTTACTATTTAGTTTTCATTATTATCTTTTCTTTATTATTTTATTTATTTACTTATATTTTTTATTTTAATATTATATTATTTTATATTATTTTTATTATTATTAGGGGACATTGCATTGTTGGTAAAGTTGGGGCCGAAATTTCTAGGTTGATGATAGGTTGTAGCTGCTGGACAAGAAGAGACTATTGAAGGTTGTAGTATCTCATTGGAAAGCTGACTAGGTGGAGGAGGAAGGTTTGTTGGTTTAAGGTCTTGGTCTATCTCAATTGAATTACTGAAGGAAGAGTTCTTGACTGGGTTTTCCCTTATATAGGGTTTTTTCCTTGGTTGTGCGCCTACATCTAGTGTCCTTGATCTTCATGTTTTGGTTTTGGTAATTGCTTGATGAACTAAGATTAAAAAAGAACATAAGAAAAATAATAATAATTCAAAGAAATCACAAGTGATTATCAACAAGGGAAAATCGTTCTGCCTTTCTAATTTTCTAACACATATTCTATAGCAGCGATACAATCATTATAGTGAAATAACATTCACAACAACATTAGCAACCACTTACCTTGTATTGTAGACAGAACTGGTAACTAAGATTGGGACTCTAACTCTCCACCCAACCTTAGATTGATTGCGTTGTAGCCTTTCTTGTAGGCAACCACCCCCGAGCCAGGCTCAGAACTTAAGGAGAAGTCCTACAAGGAAATAACTAGTCAATCTACCAACACAGAGAATCCAAAGATATCACCATCTCTACCCATTTATCCAAGCACAATTCCTTCAGTGTCTCCACCCTAAATCGGGAATCCAGAGTTCACAGGAATAATCATTTGCCTACAAACACGCAAGAATGACACCAGGTGTGCTCTTTGGCCAAGAATCCAAAAAAACAGGGTCTTCCCCTCCAAAGCAGGAACCCGATGTGAAAATTCCAAACTAGAATCCTATTGTAGCAACAGGAAATTATTCTCCTAATTGTTAATTAAATTTAACAATTTATTTACTGTTTCCTACAACAAATACTGAATAACTCACACTACAACCTAGACAAATAAAACAGTGGAAGAATAAACGCTGGAAGAAATGTTAGCACACACACATAAAATAACACATTTATTTTTGGACTAATGTCCCTGGAAAAACCAACCTTGGGAAAACTGGCGCAATGGTGAGGGTTTATTTTATTATGCAACAATGAAATCTGAGTACATCTATGGATGTCCAACTGGAAATCCAAACAACAAGAAAATCTAGGCAAAATATTGAAGGGAATTACCCTTCTCCCACAAGGAATCTCTGGTTTGGCTTTCCCTATCAAAACTCGGCCTCCTCGAGCTCTGCGTCAGCCTCTGCGTTGCTTTGTGTAGCTGGCTGAACGACTTGCTTCAAACTGGGCTCTGATGAAGTCGTTCTACCTCTGGACAATGAGGAAATCGCCTTTCCGACCCTCTAGGACTTCTTCCTTACCTCTGGAATTGAGAACGACTTTTCTTCTCTCCAAATCGAACTGCTTGGCCGAAGCAACTGTGCAGTCCCTCTGCGCTACCTCTCTGGGATAACTCGGCCCTCTTGTTGCTACCTCTCCAGATCTCAAAAATCTTTCCTCCGGATCACTATCCCTGCCCCTCACTCACTGCTTCGATCTCACTAGCTCTTTCTCCAGCAACTAACTACTGCTACTCTAGAAATTGATCTACTCATGAAATCGAACTGCTCAAGTGCCCTCTCCAAGTGCCCATCGACTTCCTCTTATAATCCTCTATTGGGACTCCAACGACCAAGATTAAAACTTAATTGATGGCTAGGATTAACTTGAAGTCGATCTATGTGAATTTCTAGATCATTCACATCTTGACTTAATTAAGTTTGATTAATTAACCATATTCACCAAGTTTAGACTTAGGAAATATTTAAAAATTGGTTAATAATCTAATTAAGGCATTTCTAGGCGGAATTTTCAGAAACGATTTCTGGGTTTTGGAGATCTCATGTATTCTAGCCTCTTCACAAATTTTCAAGGCTATAACATATCTAATGCTACAAAAACTAACACTCCCTCTTAGTGAGGAATGTGTTCTAGTGCTCTATCACACACCCTGTCTCTGCATCATCTCCCGTCATGTTACTGATGTCTGACTGCTACTACTCACCAACCACTGCACAACTCTGATATGTGTTGCATTTTTGTTGTTGCTGACCATGCTGAATTGCTGCCAACACAACATTTGCACTGCGACTCCCTCTCATTTGTTGTTGCAACTGCAACTGCAACTGAGAAGCATCCTACATAATGAATCATTAGTGATCAGTATAATGCATTTGTCACCTGAGTCTCTGACTGTTGATAGCATTTGCACTATCACTGAATGTTCCTGCGTTGCTATTCACTCTACATTGCGCTCCTCAGCATCTGACTGCTACTAGACTCAACATCTTTCACTTTGGCATCTGACTGCATCCACTGTCACTAATCCATCCTACTACTGAATATTGTGGGCCCCCATAGCCAAGTATTGATCCATGAGGTGGACTCCTCAAGGATCCTGCCCATCTGTAGCTACAACACCAAGTCATCCCACCTCACTCTTGGAGGTATATCAACAAACATGGTGAAGTCTTCCTCCAGCCTGGAGGAAAGCCTATCGATCTCTGTTGATGCTACCTACTGGTCCTACTTCTCCTCCTTGTCCTTCTTCTTGAGGTATTGTAGTGACCAAGCTCACCACATCTAAAGCACTTAACCTTCGACAGGTCCTTCCTCTTCCTCTGCTCCCCCTATCCCTGACTGGGACCCTTCGATGCGAGGGCCACATTCTCCTCCTCCTTCACCTGCTTCGATCCGCTGTTGTTTCCATTGATGGAGCTCTTCAGTAGAGCTCGTCTCAACTCCCCCTGTGGCAAATTAGCCCACACCCTGTCCCACCTTGGCAAGGTGTCTCTGCCCAAGATACTTTGGACAAATACTTGCCACTCCTCGGAGGCATTGTTTAGTGCCAATCACACTAGCTCTATGGGTTGAGGCGCTACCCCAACAACTGACAATTGGCCACAGACCTTCTGAATCCTGGTGAGGAAGGGGTCTATGCCTTCCCCCTTCTGCATCCTGATGGGACTCAGTTTCTCCTCTAAGTACATCTTTCGTTGCTCAGAAGTGCAGTGGTATAGCGTGGAAAGTGTATCTCACATCTCTTTGGTCGTTCCCTTGGCCGCTATGTGTGATACAACATGATCCCGGACACCATCTAGGATCAATCTCTTTGTCCTCGCCATCTCCTTTTTGTACTCCTTCAGTTGATCTGCATCTTGGGGCACTGCTACTATTGCATCAATATATGGCTTCAGGCCATATTCATCTAGAAGGAAGGACATCCTTGCCTTCCAGATGACATAGTTGGAGGCTCCATCCAACCTATCCAAATCACGAAGTCCAGCAGTGGCCATCTCAACAACTGTCGAAAATCTACTCTTCCCTTCTACTCAGTTGGTACTAGTCTATTTACACTCCCTTCTGGAGTAAGAAACACTGTTCACAACGACTGCTGATCTGCAAGGGAAATTGAACTTCTTGAGACTAGAAGTTCCCTGAGGAAAATTTTCCCTCAGTGTGTGCTCTTCTTCCTTCCACCCAACACTAGCTCTGCTCTAGCAAACTTATGCAAAACTACTATGTCCAACTAGAGATCTACTCTGCGAAAATATTGGGTTGCTCCTGCTTCTGGAATCCCTCGATCAGGAGAGATCGAATTTTTTTGCCACTCACTCAGAAAAGCTGAATCTCCTTAAGAAACTCAACCTCTCAGCAAAGTGATTGTGCTACCTTTGGGGTTTCGATCTGTTGCCCACACTAAACAGTGAAATGTGAAAATTCCTAAACTGGAATCCCTACTGCAGTAACTAAGACATTTCTCCTATTTGTTAAATTCCTTTAAACAAATTACTTGCAGTTTACTACGGAAAATATCGAAATACATACACTGCAGCCTTCACTCAATTAAATATAACGCTGAAACAAGTAACTAAGCAAGAAAGAAAATATGAAACAATAACACCGTTATTTTTGGACAAATGTCACCGGAAAAACCCAATGTGGGAAAACCAATGCAGTAGATCTGAGGGTTTTATTATTATGCAATAGTAATTTTGAGTACAATTCCTTGGATGCTCAACTAGCAATCCGATACAGAGAGAAATTGGACAAAACAAATAGTGAGATGCTCTCACCCTGTCGCTGGAAGAATCCGAGTCTAATCACGCTGGATTGGAGCCTCTGCGCAGAACTGCGTAAGCCTCACACAGTCTCTGTGTCAACCCTGTTGGGAATCACGCTGCTCCTTCGGATTCTCTATTCGCTGGAAATTCCAAATTTTTACCTCCCGATCTCACACCCGACTCCCGACTTCCGAAACTCTATTTCCTCAGCAAGATTTCGATCTCCCTCTAAGGCCTACGTTTCCATGGCGTTAACTCTACGTGGGACAGCATCTGCCTCTCTCTGGACATTGTTCTGCCCTTTTTGCCTCGTACTCTCCGACCCAGGAAAACTTCCCTCTTCTGGATACTATCTTTGCCCCTCACTACAAAAGATCACTTCGATCACTTCTCTAGCAATTGCTACACTGTCCTCTCTGAGAAATTCGATCTTCTTGATCTCTCTTGGTGTGTTTTCCAAATGACCCTCAAGCCTCCTTAAATAATCTTCTCATTGACATTCAACGGCCCAGATTAGAAGCTAATCAATGGCTAAGATCATTTATGCTTGATCCTCGTCTTCTTCTAGAAGTTACACCCACAGTTAGATTAATATCCCATTAATTATTTTAATTTCCTAAGTTTAGACTTAGGGACCTATTAAAAATAATTAATTATTTTAATAAAACTGTCTCCCAATGGAATTTCCCAAAACGCTTTCTGAGTTCTTTGGAATACATGTGCCCAAGCCTCCCTTGAGACTTAGAGCACATCCGACGCTACCAGAAATCAACACTCCTCTTAGCGAGGAATGTACTCTAGCAATGCCTCCCACTGAAGCATCACCCTGACTTCATAACATCGTCCTCCTGCACTGCTGATGTTTGACATCGCTGCCCACCAACTACTGCGCTACAGCTGCAACTGTATTGATGCTGACATTGCCACTGTCAACACTGCATACGTACTACAACTCCCTTTGAATTTCTGCATCCATGCTATTGTTGGAATTGCCACTGCCAACTACTCCTGCACTGTAAATTGTTGCTACTCCTGCATCAACAACAAAAAAAATCCCAAATACTGAACAAGTGTTCAGCATAGATGCATTTCAATGCTAAAGATCTGACTGCTGCTAGTCCCACACTATCCCTTTGAAGCCACTACGCTACTGCCCTACTGCACTGTGCCTCCCTGCACTGCTGCAACTCTGCACTGCGCTGCTCAGACTTGGCGTTCTAGCCATTGCATTTGTCCCTCCGGCACTTCTCTGCACCAAGTGACATTGATCCATCCTGCTACTTCTGATCTGGGCTCCCGTAGCAAGGAATTGATCCGAGAGGTGGGTTCCTCAAGGATCCTACCCATTTGTAGATCTTTCGAACTACAACTCCAAATAAGCCCACCTCCCTCCTGGAGATATCTCGACTGTCATGGAAAACTCCTCCTCCTCAATCTTTATGTGTGCAGCCTCTAGATTGTGCTTCTCATCTTTTCCCTTCTTCTTGAGAGGACACTGTTACGTAGTGACCCATTTCACCACACCTAAAGCATTTGATCTTCGAGACGTCCTTCTTTCGCCTCTACTGCTCCTGTTGCCCCTTGAATGCAAGGGTTGCATTCTCTTCCTCCTCCTTGGGCTTCGACGCACTGTCGCTGCGTCCACTAAGCTTACACTTGACTAGATCTCTCCTCAGCTCTTCCTGCTTGAGAGCTGCCCACATACTATCCCAGTCAAAGCTACCTTGCCCAGGATGCCCTGGACAAAGACTTTCCACTCTTCTGAGACTGAGTTTAGGGTCAGTCTCACCATCTCGGAACCTTGAGGTCTAGACCCCACAACTGCTAACCTGTCCCAGGTCTCCTAAAGCTTCGTGAGGAACGGATCAATGCACTCCCCCTTCTACATCTGTGCGGATCCCAATTTCTGCTCTAAGTACATCTTCCGCTACTCGGAAGATCCTTGATACAACGTTGCCAAGGCATCCCACATCTCCTTAGCACTCCCTCTGCTAGCAATGTGACATACCGTGTGATCCTTTACTCCATCAAGGATCACCCTCTTGCCTTTGTTATTTCTCCCTAGTACTTCTTCAGCTGATTTGGATCCGTGGGCTCAGCCACCACGTTGTAGACATAGACTTTGAGAAAATGCTCATCTAGAAGGCACGACATTCTTGCCTTCCAGATCACATAGTTGGATGCCCCATCCAACCTGTCCTGATCTCTTAGTCCACTTGTTGCCATCTCTACCACGAAAATGTCGAACTGCTCCTCTATGTTTCTTACTACTGCTACTAAGGCAATAAGAAAATGGACTTCTTGGTGGCAAGTCTACTGAGGAAAAAATTCCCTCGCTGTGCTTCTCCTCTCCCTTCTCACGATTTGCTGCCCAACAAACTGCCTGCAGAAATACTACGTCTCACTAGCTCTTTCCTCACGCTGAGGCTCTGCTTTACTCCGTCTAGCACGACAAAATTTCAATCTAGAAGCCCTTCCTCTCTGTCGACTCACTCAGTCAGAGACTTTCCTCGAAAATTCAGCCCTCCTTGTTTAGATTGCACAATCCATCTAGAGATTCGAACTGCTGCCTCCTGTAGTTGTTCGATATCCTTCTCTGCTCAGCGTTGGATTCTCTGGCACTGCTCTTCTTGTTTCACCTGCACCTATGATACCATGTGAAAATTCCTAAACCGGAATACCTACTGCAGCAACTGATGACATTTCTCCTATTTGTTAAATTCCCTAAACAAATTACTTGCAGTTTACTACGACAAATATCGAAATACATACACTACAGCCTTCACTCAATTAAATATAATGCAGAAACAAGTAACTGAGCAAGAAAGAAAATACGACACTGTTATTTTTGGACAAATGTCTTCAGAAAAACCTAATGCGGGAAAACCGGTGTAGCAAATTTGAGGGTTTTATTATTATGCAGTAGTTATTCTACGTACAATTCCTTGGATGCTCAACTAGCAATCTGATACAGAGAGAAACTGGACAAAACAAATAGTGAGATGCTCTCACCCTGTCACTGGAAGAATTTGAGTTCGATCATGCTGGACTGGAACCTCTGCGTCCCCTCTATGTGGCCTTTGCACAAAATTGTGTAAGCCTCACGCAGTCTCTTCGTCACCCCTGCTGGAAATCACACTGCTCCTCCTTCGGATCCTCTGCTAGCAGGAAATTCTGAATTTCTACCTCCCGGTCTCACACCACGGCTCCCGGCTTCTGAAACTCGATTTTTACAGCAGGAATTCAATCTCCCTCTAAGACATGCACTGCCACTGCGTCAGCTCTGCGTGGGCCAACGTCTGCCTCTCTGGACGTCGTTCTGCCCTCTCTTCCTCGTGCTCTCCATCCCTGGAAAACTTCTCTCTTCTGGATACTATCTTTGTTGCTCACTACAAAAGATCACTTCGATCACTCCTTTAGCAATTGTTGAGCTATCCTGTTTGAGAAATTTGATCTTCTTGATCTCTCTTGGTTTGTTTTCCAAATAATCTTCTCGTTGACATTCATCGGTCCAAATTAGAAGCTAATCAATGTCTAAGATCATTTTTACTTAATCCTCATCTTCTTCTAGAAGTTACACCCACAGTTAGATTAATTATTTTAATTACTAAGTTTAGACTTAGGGACCTATTAAAAATAATTAATTATTTTAATAAAACTGTTTTCGTGTTGAATTTCCCAAAACACTTTCTGGGTTCTTTGGAATACATGTGCCCAAGCCTCCTTGCAAAATTTGAGACTTAGAGCACATCTGATGCTACCAAAAATCAACACAAAACTCCTTTTGTTTTAACTATTGAGCTCTCCAGCTAATCAATTGCGCTCTAAGACCATGTGAAAATTCCAAACTGGAATCCTATTGTAGCAACTGGAAATTATTCTCCTAATTGCTAATTAAATTTAACAATTTATTTATTGTTTCCTACAAGAAATATTGAATAATTCACACTGCAACCTACACAAATAAAACTGCCGAAGAAATGCTAACATGCACACATAAAATAACACAGTTATTTTTGGACTAATGTCTTCAGAAAACCCCAACTTGAGAAAACCAGTGTAGCGGTGAGGGTTTATTTTATTAGGCAACAAAGAAATCTGAGTACATCTATGGATTCCCAACTGGAAATCCAAACAACAAAAAGATATGGGCAAAACACTAAAAGGAATTACCCTTCTCCCACAAACAATCTCTGGCTTGGCTTTCCCTATTAAAACTCGGCCTCCTAGAGCTCTGCGTCAACCTCTACGCTGCTCTATGTAGCTCGCTGGACGACTTGCTTCAGACTCTGCTCTAACGAAGTCGTTTTGCCTCTGGATGCTGAGGAAATTGCCTCTCCTATCCTCTGGGACTTCTTCTCGACCTCTGGAACTGAGAATAATTTTTCTTCTCTCCAAATTGAACTGCCTGGTTGAAGCAACTGCGCAATTCCTATGTGTTGCCTCTTTGGGATACCCTCTTGTTCTTGCCTATCCGGATCTGGGAAATATTTTCTCTAGATCACTGTCCCTGCCCCTTACTCACTGCTTCGATCTCACTAGCTCTTTCTCTAGAAACTGACTACGGCTACTTTGGAAATAGATCTGCTCATGAAATCGAACTGCTCAAGTGCCCTCTCCAAGTGCCCATTGACTTCTTCTTATAATAAACTGTTGGGACTCCAACGACCAAGACTAAAATTTAATCGATGGCTAGGATTAACTTGAAGTCCATCCGTGTGAGTTTCCAGATCATTCACGCTTTCACTTAATTAATTATGATTAATTAACCATATTACCTAAAAGTTTAGACTCAGGAAATATTTAAAAACTGTCTAATAATCTAATTAAGTCATTTCTAGGTAGAATTTCCAGAAACGAGTTTTGGAGATCTCGTGTATTCTAACCTCTCCACAAATTTTCAAGGCTATAACACATCCGATGCTACAAAAACTAACACCCGAAGGACCTCTTCTCTTCACCTAAGAGGTGCCCACTCAAATATTCCTTCGCTTGCATGCTATCACACTGTCCACAAGGCCTGTTACTCCTTTGACTTTCTCTTGCAGCGTCCATGTTGGTCTCCTTGGCTCCTATGCGTTGTTCTCTACAGTAGATTTTTCCCACCGCTGCTCCAACCTATTGCTATCCCCTCTTTGTTGGACTTTCTTTCATTTTTTTCCTTTTCTTCCACGTCATGGAAATCATTCTCCCCTGAGGAACTTGAGGAATCCCCCCAACACTGCCATTTCCCATCATCAGGGTTGTAACCATGTGGTGGTGGTGTGTCGTCATGTCGGCTCCCTAATCACAACTCTCCCTGAATCATTCATCCATCATTCCTGCTACTCTTTGTCTAATTTTTCTCACCAATTCAGATTACTACTTTCATTGTTTGAGAGGCCCCTTCTGTCAGCGTTGTCTCCTCTTATTAACATGTAGTCCTCTTTCTTGTTGGCTTGTACCAAGAGGAGTATGGGCTCATCTTCCTTCTTGGGGAAGCCCATACATGTCCTCCCCCTTTCATAAATGTGCATTCAACCCATTAGAGCACACCAGTTAGCCCCATGACTAACATTAAATATCCATCTCCTCCAATTTTCCGAAGGCACCTAAGCTCTGAGCCTGTCCCTAGATCTCAGCTAGTTCTTTTCTATTTTAATTACAAAGCTTACAATTTATAATGAGGTTTAGAAGAGAGATTTATCAAAAAGGGTTGTCACATAGGGTTGGTGAGGTGATAGTGGCCTCCCTCTTGGTTTCACTCGGATCACACTTAAGCTTTCAGATTTTATCTCAAGTAGTGCTAGTTTGCGTGATAACTTTTTTTATGCTTTTGTTGGGGATAAATTCCATTTCCTAGAAGACATCTGTAGAGGAAGGTATTGTTGACCATTCGAGTGGCACCTGAGGATTATTTGAAGACTCCATGCCCAAAGATGTACCAAAGGATGTTTGTACCATCAGAGATCATCACATTACCAAAGTTTTTCAACTCTACTTCTTTTTCTTATTATTTTTTTTTGTACGAGATTTCACAAGCCCTACAGGGATGATGTAAAGTGATGTTTAGTATGATGAGTTTGAGTCATGTAACAAGCCTAAGTAGCTTGGGACCTTGTCATTAAGTGTTAATTTTAGGCAACAATGATATGTTCTATGCTTTTAGAGCAATTTTACTTCAGTTTCTTTATTAGCCAAATATCAATATCCAGATTAGAAATCACATCAACATGATAGTAAAATGCAAATAGAACATAAACATAAACAATAGAAGACAAGCCAAGACAAGAGGACATAAGATGTGGCACCAGCCACGGACAAACCCCAATGTGGGGAAACCCTTGATCAATTCTTTTTATAGTCTTCAATAGTTCAGTAGAGAGAGAGTACACTTTACAAATCTGATAATTTATAACAGCAACAAAAGAGCCCTAACCAGGAAAATTCAATGCTGGTCAACAAGGCAAATTTGACCCTCAACAAATTGGTCAACTTCAGTCAACTTTGGCCCCCAAATAGCAAGATGAATCAGCCCTCAAAACAACCCACAAACAACCTAGTCAAATCTGGCCAAACAACCAACCTACGATCAGCACTAGCTGTAGTCAATGCTGGTCAAAGTCAATGTTTGGCCTCGATTTCTGTGCCAAGAAATGAGGCCTGCCCAAACAAAAATACCTCACCCAAAAACGCAGTCAAACAGGTCAACATTGCTGGTCAACGCATGGTCAAACTGTCCCAAAATTTCAGTCAACGCCCAAAACAAAAATTTCGTCCTCCTTTCCTTCGCACCTGTGAGAGAGAAAGTTGCCCAGAAATCCATACCCAATCAATGAGGAGAGAGAGATGTGTGTGAAGATGAGCGTGTCCAAATAAGGCTAAGTCACCTTCTATTTATATGCAATTTTGAGGATGAATAGACATGACTGTTGGGCTTCTGAGCCTACATAAGTTTGCTGGTCGACCTTGACAATTTGTCCATAATCAAAATAAATTCATAATTTCATTTGTACATGTTAGAATTGAATGATTTTTAGATCAATCCTACACCTCTCAGAGTGAGGAATCCAAGAAAAATATCAGTCGTCATAAATAAGATGACCCATGTGGAGTTTGGCCCTAGTTGCCAATTTTAACATAAAGTGAGTATTACTCTAGGAGGTTTTTTTTCACTTGGTTAATTATCATCTTCTTATGAGGTCTTAATAATTAATCGAGTTTTTTCCTCCAAGCATAACCCCAAAGACGGAGTATGGCTTGATGGTAAGGCCTTGGGTGAGTCCTAGTGTCTAGAGTCATTGTATATTACCATATTAGATCACTCGTAAAGTTTTGTGGAATTTGGTTAGGTCTAGGGGGTCACTTTTTAATTTTTAAAATTTCCCGCAGGGCAGAAATTGGAATAAAATTTGTATTTGAAATGTAATAAGCGATGTCTAGAGAAGTTGTATGGGGTATGAATAATAAAAATTGCACTTTTCACCCTCAACGTTCTACTAAGACACACTTTGAGGGGTTAAAAATGTGTTTTGGACCCTCAAAACCCACTTTTCCTAATTTTAGTGGAAAAAGTGGCAATAAATTAAGCCAACAATTAAATAAATGGAGAAAAATAAATATCCACACATGCCAAATGATGTGGAAATGAAGTGAAAAATCATGGAGGAGTTGAAGTGAACTCCCGAGGTGATGTGGACTCCTAAAATCAAGGAAAAAATATGTGCTCCAAGAAAATCGAATTTTTGGAGGGGACCACAAGATTCCCAAGGAAAAACGCATTAATTAAGGAAGCGAATTCGAATTGCTTGGATGAGTCAACTTTTTGGTGGGCTTTGACTTGAAGTTTTACTGGAGATGAGTGGAGAGTGGTCTCCTACCACTCCACTCCCATCTACACTTATCCCTCTTCAAAAACGAGTTAGCTCCTCTGTTAAATTTGGCAACTAGGGCCAAACTTCCCCTTGGACAACTCATATGAGGCAGCTGATATTTTTATTGTATTCCTCTCTTCGAGAGGTATAGAATTGATCTAAAGATCATCCCATTCTGACATGTACAAATGGAGTTATGAATTTATTTTGATTATGGACAAATTGTCAAGGTTGGCCAGCCATCTAATTTGCACCCTCAAGTCCGCAACATTGCATATAAATACAAGGAGCCTCCTCCTCATTTAGTCATCTCATCTCACACTCATTCTTCTCTCTCCTTCATTGGTTGGGTACAAATTTCAGAGGCAGCTCTCTACACATGCGAAGAAGAGAAGGGTTTTCTGTCACAACATTGACCGAAATTGCAAGAGGGTTGTTTTGACTTGCGTTGACCTGTTTTGACTGTGGTTTTGTGTGAAGGATCTCTGTTTGGGTAGGCTGCATTTCTGGGCACAAAAATCGAGGTTGTTTGACCAATGTTGACTGTAGAAGGGTTTGTTTCAGTGTTGACTTTCATTGACCAGATTTGATTGGACTTTTTCGCACTGTTTTTGGGCTGATTTGACTAGTTGTTGGAGGCCAAGTTGACCGAGTTTGACCGAGTTGTTTTGGAGGTCAAAATCTGCCCTCTCGATCAACGTTGACTTTCTGGGTAGGGCTTTTTGTTACTATTGTTTGACTGGTATTGGGCAAGTGAAAATTGTATATTGTACTCTCTCTTTGCTGAACTTTTGAAGAATTATAAGAAGAATTGATCAAGGGTTTCCCCACATTGGGTTTTGTCCCTAGCTGGTGCCATATCTTGTGTCCTCTTGTCTTGGCTTGTCTTCTATTGTTATTGTTTATGTTCTATCTGCATTTTACTATCATGTTGATGTTGTGATTGCTAAACTGGATATTGATATTGGGCTAATAAGAAAATTGAAGTATAATTCCTCCTAAGCATATAGAACATACCATTGTTATCTAAAATTAACATGGAATCGGAACTGAGGTGAAGACAAAGCCCAAGCAAGAGTGAAAAGAGCAATCACTAAGAGGAGCAATCACTTATCAAGGACAAGATTCAATGGCCTCCACATCCTACTTCAAGTCTAATGATAAGCTTCATGATAAGTTTGCTTATCATGCATGGAAGATGTCTCTTGATTTGACTTTAGAAGAGTAAGATGTTATGGATTATGTGCAAGGAAAGATTTCGGAACCTCCTTCAAATTCATCGGCTGTTGCTAAGACAAAGTACAAGAAAAGTGATGTCAAAGCCAAGAAGATCATCAAGTATTCTATTCATATGCATTTAGTTGCTTACATCTCCAATTTGAACACATTAAAGGAGATATATGACAGGTTGGTTGGCATGTTCAAATATAGCAATGCAAACCAAGTTTTTTTCCTCAAGAACAAGCTGAAGGATATAAAGGGAAGAAATGAAGACATTGAATCCTACTTCATGAGGATTACTGAGATAAAAAATGATTTTCTTTCGATTGGAGAAGCTATTGCTGATAGGGAGCTTACTCTCATTGCCCTTGGAGGAATCCCTTGTGAATGACACGTGTTCAACACCACTATTCTTAACAACGACAAGATTTCAGGCTTTGAAGAATTGTTGACTAGATGTTCTCAAAAAGAAACAAGGATGATGGAACTAGATATGCCTTAAAATAGGAATGATCCTATTGCATTCTCTGCTCATGCTAAAAAGAAGAACAATGCAGGTTCAAATAAGCAATGTCAAGGGAGGTCGAGTTTCAAAAATGGAAGGAAGGAAAGATGCTTCATTTGCAACAAGTTTGGCCACATGCTAGGGAGTGTTCTAATAGAAAGGATACACCTCATGATGATGACAACTACAACAACAACAATTTCAGGGGCAACAACAATCAAAGGAATGGCAGATTCAACAACCGAGGAAAAAGGAATGCTCCTGCTCCTCATCAAGGAAATGGTCGCCCTCCCAAGAGATCAAGAAACACCAGGCATGATGAATCTAATGTTGTTGATAACAAGCAAAAATAATTTTATCTTATCTCTGCCCTCTCCATTGCATCTCCTCTGGACACTTTGGGAAATTGGTCGATTGATAGTGGTGCCTCAAGGCACTTCAGTGGGTATAAGGAAGCTCTTTCAAATCTAATTGAAAAAGATACAAATTTGGAAATTATCCTTGGAGACAATGCCACCTATCCCGTGAAGGGAGTTGAGAATGTTACTCTTCAATTGAATCAAGGTAACACCATTCATCTACAAGAAGTACTATATGTACCCGATCTAAAGAAGAACCTAGTATCTATCTCGATGATGGAGTACAAAGGATTCAAGGTGGCATCTTTGATGGCAAGGTATGTGTGTGGAATAAAAATTTCAAAGATGCATTTACACTTGGCTTCAGGGTTGATAGCCTATATCAAGTTGGAGGAAGTCCATTGGGAGCTATGTCTTGCATCACATCACTTCAATCCAAATTATGGCACTAAAGGTTTGCTCATCTACATTATAAGGCCACACCCGATGTGAGGAAGATGGTGACAGGTATGCTCAAATTTAAAGTAGAACATGAAGGTGTTTGTTAAGGGTGTGTCAAAGGAAAGCATACAAGGGGACCATTCCCCTCAAGTGATAGCAAGACTACCGACATATTGCAATTGGTTCATTCTGATGTATCTGATATGATGCTCGTGAACTCATTGGGAGGATATTTATATTATGCTATCTTTATGGATGATTTCTCTCACAAGACTTGGATCTATTTCTTGAAGAAGAAGGACGAAGTATTCTTATGGTTCCATTCTTTCAAAGCCTTGGTCAAAAATCAAACCGGGAAGAAGATCAAAATATTGAGGACCGATAATGGAACCGAATATGAATCAAATGAGTTCAATAATTATTGTAAAGAAACTGGCATTAAGAGGGAGACTACTACCGCATATACTCCTAAGAAAAATGGTGTTGCTAAAAGAAAGAATCGTTCTATCATAGAAGTGCCTCGTTCCATGCTTCATGATCAAAGCCTTCCGAAGTTCTTATGGGCCGAAGTTGCAAACATCATCATGTATGTTCAAAATAGATGCCCTCATCAAATGTTGGACTCCAAAACTCCCAAAAAAGTTTTCACTAGTAAGAAACCTAATGTTTCTCACTTTAGAATTTTTGGTAGTCCCATATATTTTCATGTGCCAAAAGAAAAGAGAAGCAAATTGGATGCTTTTGGGAAGAAAGGAACATTTGTGGACTACCGTGAAACTTCTAAGGCTTATAGAATATATGTGCCTGGTCAAAGAGAAGTGGAGATAGGTCATGATGTCACCTTCGATGAAAATGTTGCCCTTGGGAAGATTAGTAACCTTCCTCTTCCAAGGAAGGAAAAAGAAGCAGATTCAGGAAAGTAGGGAGAATTGCAGGATGAGTCAATGCCCGATGTTGAAGGACCAATGGATCCCATTGATCCACCCCCTCATGAGCCCGCCTCCTCAAAAAGGAGACCCTCGTGGCTTAGGTAGACTCTCGAAAATGTCGAGAGACATGTTGCACCTACGGGGACATTTCGTGAAAGCAAGAAGCCAAATAGGTACCAAGGGTACTTAACTGCAATGAGCACAATTGTTCAATCTGAGCCTTGCACATTCGAAGAAGCTGTAAAGCACCAAGTTTGGAAGGATCCTATGAACAAAGAGTATGAGTCGATTATGAAGAATGATGTCTGGGATGTGGTCCCTAGACCCAAGGACAAATCCGTTGTCACCTCGAAATGGCTCTACAAGATCAAGCATGGAGCTGATGGAAGTGCTAAAAAGTTCAAGGCTAGATTTGTTGCTCAAAGCTTCTCTCAAAAGGAAGGTGTAGATTATGATGAGATATTTGCACTAGTTTCCCACTACACCACCATTCGTTCGATTATAGCCCTTGTTGCCTCGTAAGGATGGAATCTATGCCAGATGGATGTCAAGACTGCCTTCTTGCATGGTTCACTTAAGGAGGAAATCTATGTAGAACAACCTGAGGGGTTCGAAGTTCAAGATCGTCAGACACATGCATGCAGGCTGAAGAAAGCCCTCTATGGATTGAAGAAAGCACCCCAGACTTGGTATGAGAGGATCGACAACTATCTGATGAAGTTGGGATTTACGAGAAGTGAAGTTGATCCAAACCTTTACTTTAAGGTTGAGAATGATAGACCTCTCATCTTGGTACTTTATGTGGACGATCTCTTTTTGTGGTGCAGACCCTCTCATTCATCAATGTAAGAGATAGGTGGCTTCTGAATTCGAGATGAAGGACCTAGGACTTATGCATTACTTCATGGGGTTGGAGGTCTGGCAAAAGCACATGAGATTTCTTTTCTCAAGGAAAATACATTGTGAAGCTACTTGAAAGATTTGGGATGGTGGACTACAAGTCCGTGACTACTCTGATGGAACTTAACTTCAAGAAATTATACAAAAGTCTTGTTGGGCTCGATTTGGGAAAATCCTTTTGAGTATCGTCAACTCGTGGGGGCCCTGATGTTCTTGGTGAACTCCTGTCCAGACACATGTTTTGCAGTGAATACATTGAGTCAGTTTATGGTCAAGCCTCATCCCATACATTGGATTGTTGCCAAGAATCCCTTGAGATATCTTCGAGGCACAATCACTTATGGACTGAGATATGTGAAAATTCCTATCCTCAAGGAACCCCTACTACAACAAAACTGAATTTACTTCTCCTACTTGATTTTAATATATATTATCAAGTTATTTTATGAATACTAAAGTAAATTATTTTTGCAGCCTACACTACTTTAAATTTGATTACATGAAACAAAAAATTGAGCAAAGAACAAGATACATAGGATACAGTTATTTTTGGACAAAATAGTCCCCAGAAAAACTCAATGCGGGAAAACTGGTGCAACAACTCTAAGGGTTTTCTATTATTAATCAGTAATTTTGAATACAATATTGGATGCCCTCTTGGCAATCCAGTGACAGAGAAAATATAATGGTGGAAAACTAAGTGAGTTTACCTCACTTCACCCGGCAGTTTCCAGCTAATCCAACAACAAAAACTGGCTAACCCCGACTATCTCTAAGTTGGCCCTGCGTAGGCCTTACAGGCTCTGCGTCAGCTTCTGCATTGTCTCTTTTGCCTCTGGAACTTCCGCGTCAACCTCTCCCGGTTGTTCTGACAGTTTCTGGTTTTTTGCGTGAGGGCAGCCTCACTTCTGCGTTGGCCCTTCTAGCTCTGTGCAAGCCTGCGTGGGCCTAGACTGGCATAGCGTCAATCCTTCTAGATGTTGCGTTGCCTCCACTAGTGGTTCTCTGTCCAGTATTCCCGAACTATCATCACCCCTCAGCTGCAGAATAATCACTCAGTTCGAATTCTGAGCTTCCTAGCCCAGAAATCAAACTCTAGATCAATTTGTTCTCTCCGTGTGTGTTTCTAAATGAACCCCAAGCCTCCTTCTTATACTTTTCTCGTTGAGACTTCAAAGGCCGAGATTAAGTCTCTAATCAACGGCTAATATTAAAACTTGACTTGATCCGCTTTCTAGAACATTCTCACCCATATTTTGATTAATATCCATTAATACTTTAATTTTCCTAAGTTTAGACTTAAGAACCCCTTAAAAATATTAATGATTTTAATAAAATACAATCTCGGTGGAATTTGACCAAATGGCTTTTGGGTTCTTTAGAACTCATGTGCCTTAGCCTCTCCACCAATTTTCATGGCTAGAGCACATCCGATGCTACCAAAAACTAACAAGATACACTGTCAAGAATGTGGGGCTCCATGGTTACTCTGTTGCAGATTGGGCTGGCAGTTTGGTGGATTGTAAAAACACATCTGGATGTTGCTTCTCTTTAAGTTCTGCTTCGATATCATAGATGAGCAGGAAGCAGAAGTCGATTGCCTTGAGCACCGCTGAAGCTGAATACATTGCTGCTAGTATGGCCTCCTATGAAGTTGTTTGGTTGAGGAAGCTCTTTAGTGAGCTGTTTAGACATGTGTTGGATACCACCGTGATTTTCTGTGACAACTAAAGTGGGATTTGTCTTTCAGAGAATCCCATGTTTCATGACAGCTCCAAGCATATTGATATCAGGTACCACTTTATCCGGGATATGGTACAACTTGGAGCAATAAGGCTCCAACACATTGGGACTAATGATCAAGTCGTCGATATTCTTACGAAGCCCCTGGGGAAGGTCAAATTCTTAACCTTTTGTAAATGACTTGGAGTCGTGGAGAGACCTTCTTATGAGGGTCTCGTATGAGATGGATGTTGAGCTCTGGGAGCTCTAGGGGGCTTGGGGTACTTCTTGGAGCAATGGGAGACCATAGGGTGAGTGGTTCACCTTCCCCTAATGGTGCGCGATGTATAGAGTGATTGGTAACCTTCCCCTGTGATACCCCATGTTGAGATATGCATAGGATGAGTGGTTCACCTTCTCCTATGGCATATGAGCAAGATGAGTGGTTCACCTTCTCTTGTTGACACATCCGACCCATGCAGTCTGGGACTCATGGGATGTACCTTTCATCTGGCCAATGAGTAGGGAAATGAGAATAGGGACCATAGTACTACAGATGGACGCATCGTGTACTACTGTACTCCCTATGTTAGGATGTTGATATTGATCTGGGATCAATGGAAACTAACTTCAGGTCAGTTAAGAGTGGTATCACACACTCTTTATTATTGGAGACTGACTTCGGGTCAATTAAGAGTGGTATGATACATTCTCGATCATTTCTTCTTTTTTCATGGTTCAGTAGAGCAGAGAAGAGACAAGGATGGTATAGATTGTCAGACAGGTTGGCAGGTGAAGTTCTCCCTAGTTGAGAAGGA
The DNA here is from genome assembly GCA_000404065.3 of Pinus taeda. Taxonomy (NCBI): domain Eukaryota; kingdom Viridiplantae; phylum Streptophyta; class Pinopsida; order Pinales; family Pinaceae; genus Pinus; species Pinus taeda. The sequence goes on along the minus strand of APFE031305188.1, from coordinate 99,978 downwards.
GTGTTAAATTTGGCAACTAGGACCAAACTTCACCTTGGACAGCTCATATGAAGCAGCTGATATTTTATGTATTCCTCTCTTCGAGAGGTGTAGGATTGCTCTAAAGATCATCCCATTCTGACATGTACAAATGGAATTATGAATTTCTTTTGATTATGGACAAATTGTCAAGGTTGGCCAACCATCTAATTTGCAGCCCCAATCCCACAACATTGCGTATAAAATACAAGGAGCCCCCTCCTCATTTAGTCATCTCATCTCACACTCATTCTTCTCTCTCCTTTGTTGATTGGGTATGAATTTCAAAGGCAGCTCTCCACACATGCGAAGAAGAGAAGGGTTTTCTATCCCTGCACTGACCGAAATTGCAGGAGGGTTGTTTTGACTTGCGTTGACTTGTTTTGACTGTGATTTTGTGTGAAGGATCTCTGTTTGGGTAGGAGACATTTTTGGGCATAGAAATCAAGGTTGTTTGACCACTGTTTGACCAGCGTTGACTATAGAAGGGTTTGTTGCAGCGTTGAATTTCGTTGACCAGATTTGACTGGACTTTTTCGCACTGTTTTTGCGCTGATTTGACTAGCTATTGGAGGCCAAGTTGACCGCGTTGTTTTGGAGGTCAAAACCTGCCCTGTTGACCAGCATTGACTTTTTGGTAAGGCCTTTTTGTTATTGTCATTTGACTGATTAGATTTCACTTTGATTGGGCAAGTGAAAATTGTATATTGTACTCTCTCTGCTGAACTTTTGAAGAATTATAAGAAGAATTGATCAAGGGTTTCCCCACATTGGGGTTTATCCCTCGCCGGTGCCCATCTTGTGTCCTTTTGTCTTGGCTTGTCTTTTACTATTATTGTTTATCTTCTATCTGCATTTTACTATCATGTTGACGTGATTGCTAAACTGGATATTGATATTGGGCTAATAAGAAAATTGAAGTAAAATTGCTCTTAAGCATAGAACATACCATTGTTATCTAAAATTAACATCCTCTATGGACTGCATGGGCCTTGTTAACCACTACGTGTCAACGACCCATAGCAGTACACCCCCTTTTTTCGCAAAAGGGATAGCACTTGACCGATGTGTCCGTGACATCCAGCTATCATCATCAGCTTAACTTCCAAGATGTTATGTAAACCCTTTCTGCATGTGTATAATGTAAATAATCTCAACATGTCTGTGTCATGCATGTAACGACCTAGGTAAACCTATTTTTCTAGTGACGATCTCCATTCTAGGAGGTTTTTTGTTTCACCGATCCATTCTCGGATGGGCAGCAAAGTTTTCCTCTAGGCTTACCCCAAAGTTGGAATGAATTTTTTCGCTGGGATCTTAGGCGAGTCTTAGTGTTCTAGATCGAGTCTATGTAAAAATAATTTGGGAATAATCCTAGCTATTTGGTTAGGTTATTTTACTACAAATTGTTTGGTCTGCTGGATTATATTTGTGTCGCAGAAATTAGTTTGAGAGGGTCTATTACAAATGGGTTTTCCCCATTACGATGTAAAAAATATGAAAATTATGATGTAAAGTATCTTGAGGGTTGGAAAAATAATTTATCCCCTCATAGGGCAATTAATTAAATTTTCTAGCCAAAAATTAATTAAAATCCTAAACCAGAAATTTAATTAAATCTAAGTCCTATGCAAATTTAAATTCTCCAAAGGCAAAATTTGTCGGGCCTTAAAAATTAAATTTTGAAAAGTCACGGGACTAACGTAAATTAATTATTTTGCCAAATTTTAAACCTTTGATCCCTGGGGGTTAAGTCAAAGTCAATTTTTTTAAGAAATTAACTCAAAAAGATTATTTTTGAGTTAATTAAAATGCGTTTAATGAAAAATTCTAATTTCCCCAAATATTTAAATATTTCAACAGATGAGATTAAAAGAAATTTTAATCTTCATCAACGGTTGAAATTTCTTTGATGAGGATCACTCAAACTAACCATTGGAAGATTTAGCTTTAAATAGGAGGTCATTTGTCAGTCGATTCATCCAACCTTTGAGTTGTGTGCTTTGCAAAAAGCTCTTGTGTAATCTTTTTCTGGATAATAAAGAAAGATTTTGGGGTTAAACTTTGTTGGTGTTACTCTTCATGGGAATACTGTAAGATGTTTTATTTTCATGCATGAATTTTCAAAAGCCATTGATGATAGCTTCTATAGAGTGATTTGAGTACATGTATCTTGCTTAGTCGCTGGGGTTTGAATAATAATTTAAATTTTGATCGTAATAGCAGGTATCTCTATTTGTCTGAATTTTATTATTATTTTCTCACTCTATTTTTTGATGGCTGTATTGAGTTTTGGAGGGAAATCTTGATTTTAAATCCTCGGGCGTTAGGGGAAGTTTTCAGTTGGACCAGTCAACTCCCGATCTGTGTTTTTTGAAGAGCCCAACTAAATTAGCTTCGGACTTATCATAAGATTTTATTGGTGATACATAGAGGGCTTCGAGTTAGCATCTCCTTTTAAAATTTAAAAAATCTATTTTTTTGTGGAAAATTTGATAGATTTGGCTATTAAGAGCCTTAGATTATCAGATCCGGGAGCAGAGTTGGACTCATACTCCTCAGATCTGATAGATCTGCAAATTATTTGTATAGATCTGTTATTTACTTGTGTAGATGTAAAATTTTATAACATAATTTTGAATTTTAACACTTAGGTTGTTGGGATTTTCTCTATTTTTGTACATATTGGGTATTGGATTTTTCTCTTTTCACTTGTGCAGGAATAGATCTGAGAAATCAACAAAGGAAATCTTCAAATCTAAACCAGATCTAGAACTTGGGGGGCAAGATCTGGGCTCAAAGATTGTTTGTAGGAATAGATCTGAGAAATCATCCAAGGAAATTTTCAGATTTGATATTTTTTCAATGAGATCTGGGGGTTTTGAGACAGATCTAGGCCCTAGAGAGCAAGATCTTGTCCCAAATATTTTTGCAAGGCCAGTGATTAAAGATTTTGCAACAACTTTGAAGATTCGAAGCAAAACAATTTTTTCAGAAATAAGAGTTTCAAGTTTTGGAACTCCTAAGCCCAAATCTGCTTTTTCCTAACCCAACTCTAGCCCTATTAGGCCTAGTGCTAGCCCTCATTGGCCCTAGATTTCTCTTGCTCCATTTCTAATTTGAATATTTAATTTTCTGAAGCTGATCATTGGTGATTTTTTGCAGAAAAATTGGTAAAAATTTGTGTTTCAAGTATTGGAATTTTTTTGGCAACTTGGGCAAGTGATCTTCAAGGCCTAGGGCCTAAGGGTTTGATCTCTAAACCTTCTTTTTCTTCACTATTTGCTACAACAATCATATCTAATGGTGGCAAAATTTCATGTAGGTTAGCCTAAAATCAGTTCCTAAGTTGTCTAATACATTAAGGAATTAATTTCTTGAATTGGGAATCCATCATTAAGCCTATTTCATATTTTAATTGCTCACTGTCATAAGTATATCAGATCTAATAAATTATGGAAATCACTTCATAATAGATTAAATTTTTTTGATAATTCATGTGGACAAATTTGGAAAATATTTGGTATAAAGATAGCATTGATAGCTTACTGTTTTCATTGTCATATTGTTGTTATCATAACATTTTTTTGTTGTTGTCCTAAACAATTCACTGTTGTCCTAAAAAACAACTCTCTGAAAGTTAAGGGTTTTAATATCGTTGTAGAAGTAATTGTCATAAGAATCTAGAAGGGTGATCTTCTTGATTGCAGCAAGCATTTCCCTGCTGTCATAAAGTCTTTTTTGCTGCTCTTTTTTATCATTGAAACATATTGGCTGCCATAGATTAAATTCTTAAATTTCAAGTGATTTGAGTTCATAACACAATTCAGAATTTGTTTGACATGTTTGGCATTTTAATTTTACTACTGTCATTAGAGAATTCGTTGTTGTCCTAAATCTAATCTTTGAAAATAAGTGTTTTTGGATGACTATTTGCATAAGTTTAGATCAACAAATTTTTGGTACAATTATTGGCAATAAAATCCATGTTTAAACTCCTATTTTCTGAGTTTCTGAATCACATACACACAAGCTCATTGCCTAAAGAAAATTCATTTCACACACTTAGAACAGATAATTCTAATATTTTAGATTGCCCAAAGGTTTTCTTGTTTGGTGAATGGTAAATATTTTGAAATCTATTGAGCTAAGTATCATTGAAAAGGCTTGCATTCAATTTGGATCTAATAGAAAACTTGGGCTATTTGAATATCCCTTAAGTAGTTTTGAAATTTTCAAGTAATTGTCATTGAAACATAAATTGAATAAATGCTCTAGTTCTCTTTCTCGACATTAATATCATTATTGGCTTGTGGTTATTATAAATTTTGGTGTATTAGTGATCTTTTTGTTGGCATTATGACACAGGCTTGGCACTATGGCACAGGGATTGTTCTTGATGGCAACTCACTCGACAAATCACTCAGATGACAGTTCAAGCTCACTAGCTCTCAGAATAAAGGAAAAGGAGGTATACGCAGGTTCCCGTTGACCAAGCCATGTATACACGCAGATTCACAGACCAAAAGGCGCGTATGCGTATACACGCACTTTCATGCATAGAAAAGTGCGTACAGTTTGGAAAACTTTGTTTTTGGTCCTTGGTATTTGGACCTATGGTTTTGGACCATGGTATCTTGTCCGAAGTGTTGAACCCAGGTATTTGGACCTAGGTATTGGTTCTAAGTGGTTTTGGACCATGGTATTGAGTAAGGCCTAAGACTATAAAAGGGGAAGGAGATCATTAGGCAAAAGTACTCAAGGATTGAATATCTTATGAAGAGCAAGATCTAGAAAACTGGTCATTGGGTTATGGTGCATAGCTGGATCTGAATCAAGGAGGAACTTGAGCGCTAGAAGAAGGATGAGTTCTATTGATAGGTCAAGATCTTAAGGCTTGAAGAGGAGTATCTTTGTGTGATTTTGATCTTTTATTTTGGTGCATAACTTGATCTATAAATCTGATGATTTGGGTATAACTGATGTCTGAATAGTTGAAAAGGGTAAATTATCTTTTACACATCTGTACGCAGGTTCAGATTAACAAAGGCGTGTATACACACTGGTACGATAATTCAAAATAGCATATATGCAGGTTTGCCTTAATATAGCAGCGTACGCACGAGGTTCTACATAATGAAGTAGCGTACATCTCATAAAATATGTTTTAGCTACTTCTATTTATTGTTGCAGTATTTTGGGTTTAGAATTGGGTTCTGGTTACAACATTAAGAGAAGTGATTGTTTGATCCAGTTTTTGGTTGGTGCAAAGGTGATTGGTTGATGGAAATATATTTGATGTTTGATTGGTGCTATTGATGGATCCAGTCTGAAAATTTATGAAACGTGGTCCCTGGAAGAAAAGAGAAGGTTGTAGCCTTCTGTAAGTCAGAACCTACGCACTAGTACATCAGCTAGTACAAGAGCTAAGGGGGTTGTAGCTCCATTCCAGGAGAAGTTGGAGAACGAGAGAAGGTTGTAGCCTTCTGCAGGTAGAAGCCTGCGTACTGGTATAAGACTGCACCAGTACATAAATATTGTAAAAAGAAGTTTCTTATTAAAAGTAGATAGAGACGAATTACAGCAGGTGGTTTTCACCCACATTGGGTTTCCACCTTATATTTGTTTTCATGTGTGTGATTGCATGTACTGTTTACTGCACTTGATTAATATTTTATGGATCTGATACACAGATTAAGATCAGCTAACTAAATTAGAAGTCTGCAAGATATACGTGGTTTTCTCTAAACACAGTTGCGTATATACGCAGGTTGAATTAACAAAAGTAGCGTATATCAATTTGTTTATGGAAATGAAAAATTGTTAAATTGATTATACTGAGAGACGCAGGTTGAATTAACAAAAGTAGCGTATATCAATTTGTTTATGGAAATGAAAATTGTTAGATTGTTGGGTCCTTATAATACTAGTGATTACCCCATTACTATTGTAGTTATACCCCTTATTAATATTGTTGTGCCCCTATTGTCCCCATATTGTTATTACTGTGCCCCATAGAATCCCTCTATTGTTATTTTTGTGGCTTTATATTATTATTGTTAGGTCGGCAGGGTTATATTGTGACTCCTTAGACTCCTATATATAGAAAGGAGGTTTTACCATTTGAATCATCCAAGAATTGTTCATTTATGCAATGTAAAGGAGGTTGCCCCCTCGAAGAGGCTGAATTCTAAGGCGTTGATCTATCTTATCTTGAGTTGGTTTCTTAACATTTGGTATCAGAGCTTTGGATTCTAGGGTTTCACTGCTCCAAACAGGTCATCGTGGCATTCTCGCTATAACTTTTTTTCTACGACGTTTCAGAAGTCGAAACAAAAAACCGTTTGAGAAGACATCGCGCTAAATCTCTGGTCCGAATTTCAGAGCTTTTTGCGCTATATTTGCGGTATATGATCTGAGGAAGTTGGTCCTTTTGCAGAATCCTGAATTACATTCAAAACATGTGAACTGGGGAAATCATCATAACTTTCTCTCTGAGCATCAGATTGAAATTTTGAAAGAAGGTACAGAAAGAGGACGGACTGTAGTTTCTTGTATATATTTTTCAGGGCCAAAGGTCAAAACAAGGACACTTGGCACGTTGTACAAGTTCGCTCTACTGAATTAGTCTATAATCATGTCACTGTGGGAGATTTGGCATAACTCTTCATTGGAGAATCCAATTGGGGTCAAACTGGTGGCATTGGAAAGAGGACACAGAGGGCTACCGTAGGTCGCCAATTTCAGAACTGGTGTCGAAATTACAGAGATACATCAAAGGGCCATATCGAGCTCCTACAAAGTGAAAAAATGTGTGTATATTTTTTTAAATGTTTGCTTAAGCTTGGTTTGAAAAATTATTTTGAAGGAATTCAAAGGGCATAGTGAAGCATTATTATCAGTAATCGATGCCCCGAAGAAAGAAAATGGAAACACTTAGTAGGCGACCTGAAAGCTCTAGCATGACTCATGAAGAAGAGGAAGAAATGCAACATGATATATCAAAATTACGAGACCAAGTGCAACAAGTGTCACTTGCACAAAAAGGAACAGAATCTAAGATGGATTGTTTAAAGAAAGGTGTAGAAGCTAAAATGAATGACGTGGAAGTTAAGATGAATGACGTGGAAGTTAAGATGAATGACATGGAAGCTAAGATGGATGATTTGAGGATAGATTTGAAGACAGACATGGAAGAATTGAAGATAAATATGAATAAGTTGCTACAAGAAAGGCCCAAGGGTCACTAAGGGTGAAAGGGTAGTAAAGGAAACTCATGATGAGAACAAAAGAAATGTTAATCATGATTCCATAGACTCTAATGTTGGATCAAAGACCCACCATATTCCAAAAATCGATTTGAGGAAGTTTGATGGCAAGGATCCCGCAACATGGATATTACAGATGGAGCAATTTTTCGATCTCAATAATGTGCAAAACACACAAAAGGTACGTATGGTAACTTTATATTTGGAACCAAATTTGTTTGTATGGTATCAATGGCTTTGCTCTCATAAACAATTTATTACTTGGGCA
>APFE031305188.1:36779-84613 GCA_000404065.3 Pinus taeda | reverse complement strand
CCCCCCCCCCCCCCCCTCAGTATTATTTCCAACACTTTCTTTAAGAGCATATATCTTGTGTATCTTATTGGCACTTGAGATATTTGGCACTTTGTCTTGTATAAGATTGTCTCTTCATTTCATTAAATACTCTTGTCATAAAGTTAATTAATACTAAGTACTTGAGTCTTAAACGATCTTACTACTCACTAATCCCTTTGCTAATTGCATCTTGCATCTCTTTTCATCATAATAACATTTTCCTTAGCAACTCTTGTCTATAATGTACTTGGTCCTAAATTTCTTAGCAAGATAGTTGACTCCACAAGGCACTGGTATCAATTGTATAAATCGAATCATTTAAGCCTTGCTAGATCTAAACAAGTATTTGGTCGCTCAACTGTGTTTCCCGGACTGGTTGGTTCCCAACTAGTCCTCCTTCATTCCATTTCTGTAGGGTCCACTCCCCTTAGTCTGTTGTAGGCAGTGTTGTTAAAATCGCGATATTATCGCTTTATCGCGATTTTTTCCTGTAGCCACTATTATTGCGAGTAATACTCGCGGTTTTTTTATACCCGATTTTTTCCCAATTTATCGTAGAGGGTTAGGGCAGCGAGGTTTTATAATGCAAAAATCGATTTTTTTTCATTTCATTTGCACAGTTAGGCACGCAAAGGGCAGTGGAGTGTTGGCGAGGGCTTGAAGATTTTGCTTGGAGAGGGCTTGGAGATTTTTCAAGTGCGTGGAGGAGAAAATCAAGAGGAGGAGACCGATTATCTCCATAGAAACAGTATGGGCACCAATTTTTTTTTGTTTACATTGTTTTTAAACATTGTTTTTGTTTTTTTCATTGTTTTTGGTTGGGTAACTTGGGTTTGGAATGGGGTTTATGAAATTTGCCCAATGTAAATTTTTTTTAGTTTTTTTGGTTGGGTTTGGATTCTGGAATTGAGTTTCTTAAAATGTATGTAATTTTTTAAGTTTTTGTACAATGTAAAAATTAAAATACTAAATTGTAAGTTTGTAACTTGTAAATACTAAATTGTAATCCTTATTTTCCCATAGGTTCACAACTTCACCGAAACACCATTCAAGTTTTCAACTTCAAAGTTCAAAAACAAACATGCCAAGGAAATTGAACGCTTTCTGGGAATTTGGTGAATTAAAGCTCCGAATGATAGACTAAACTTGACTTACAAGTTGTGTGGGTTCCATATGTCCGAGGGGGTGTACAGATTGAAGTATCACCTTACACAAATCCCTGGATTTGATGTAGGGCCTTGCACAAATACAAATCCTGAACTCATCCGAAGAGCCATGAAAGCATTGGAAGCTTTAGACCAGAATAGAGAGGCCAAAGAAGAAATGAAGATGCAACTAAAAAAGTCAAAAAGTGGCATTGGTTCTACTGCAGCATCAACCAATCCAGTAGCTGCCACATTATTTTTTGTTCCTCGAACCACACCTGGTTCACAGTAATCTATTAGTTTAATGTTAAAAAGAACTATGAAAGAACAAGCTGACAAGTTGCTAGCAAAATTTCTCCTCTAGAGTGATATTCCTTTCAGCACTGTAAGGAATAATCCTTTTTTCCAACCTGTTGTTAATGCTATTGCAAGTGTTGGCCCAGGGTACAAAATCCCTTCTTATCATGATTTCAGAGGCCGGATTCTTCAAAATGAAAAGCTTGACTGCACCCAAAGATTGAAGGATTTTAGGGCATCATGGACACAAATAGGATGCACTGTTATGTCAGATGGTTGGACTGACCAAAAGGGGAGAACCCTTATAAACTTCTTGGTTAGTTGTCCCAAGGGGACTATGTTTATCAAATCTGTTGATGCATCTGCACAAATCAAAGATGTAAGAACTTTATGTGATTTGCTAGATGTGTTTATTTTGGAGGTGGATGCAGTCTTGCAGAAAATGTTGTCCAAGTCATAACGGACAATGCTGCAAATTATGTTGTTGCTGGCAGGATGCTTATAGACAGACATCCTACTTTATTTTGGAGACCTTGTGCTGCACACTGTATTGATTTGATGTTGGAGGACATAGGGAAAATTCCCTTTGTCAAAAATATTGTTCATCCATCCAAAAGCATTACAAAATTTATATATAACCATACATCTATGCTTAGCTTGATGAGAAGATTCACCAACAACAAAGAGTTGGTGCGCCCCACCATTTCATATCTCTTCAATCCCTCTTGAATTCTATGTGGGATGTGAAGAGAATGTTTCTTTCAGAGGAGTGGCGTGCTTTGCCAATGAGCCGCAAACCAGAGGGAGAAGCCGTATGCAGACTAGTTTCAGACCAGGAAGACTTCTGGGCAGGAGTGCAGGAGGTGTGAGCCGTTACTGAACCTTTAGTAAAGGTTTTTCGGTTGGTTGATGGTGAGAAGCCTGCAATGGGTTATTTGTATGAGGCCATGGACAGGGCCAAAGAAGCCATTCGGGCCTACTATGATGATAAGGGAGATGATGGGTTTCAGAGACAACTCCTCCTATGGGGAGTGGTTGATGAGCGATGGAACAACACACTCCATTGTCGCATTCATGCTGTTGGGCTTTTCCTGAACCCCGCATTTTCTTACGCATGTGGGTTTGTATTTGATGCTGAGATCATGGATGAATTTTTATCCTGTGTCCAGAAGATAGTGCGATCTCCAACATAACGTATAGAGATCTCTAAAGAAATTGAGACATATAGGATGGCAAGTGGCACATTTGGCTTTGAGATGGTTGTCATTGATAGGACGATTAAAATGCCAGGTATTTTTTAGTTTGTAACTTTGTTTCAAATTTCATTGTCTCTTCAAATTCCATTTTTTCTTATGTTTATTTAAAATTTTATTTGTAATTTTGTTGTAGATGCATGGTGGAGAATGTATAGTGGCAGGGTACCCCTTCTGCAAAAGCTTGCCATTCGCATCCTCAGCCAAACATGTAGCTCCTCGGGATGTGAGCACAACTAGAGTGTATTTGAAAAAATACACAACAAGAAGCGCAACAGGTTAACACTTAAACATTTAAAATATTGCAAATTTCCAAATAAATTTTTGAATTCATTAAACAGTATTTTTTTATAATTATTAATTATTATTTCATGATCTTTGTACAGGTTGGAGTCCCAGCGACTTAATGACATGGTCTATGTCTACTACAATCTTCGATTGTGGGTGAGGCAACTTGAGAGGACACCTGATGTGAAGGCCATCTCATTGGATGGGATTGACACCACTGCTGCATGGAGGGTTGAGGCCGAGAGGCCTCTCATGGAGTTTGTTGATGATTGGTTAGTGCAAGATGTAGTGGAGGGGGAGGAGGAGGAGGAGCAAGAGGAGGAGGAGGAGGTGACACCACCTGCCCGGGCTACCCCTGCCACTAGTAGAGGACGTGGTCTACCTCTTGTAGCTCCTACTTCTAGTTCTTCAGCTTCTAGAGCACATCAGACTCCACTGCCAACTCCACCAGCACGGGCACCAGCATCTACACTAGAGGGAAAGGGAAAGCTGTGGCATTTTCTCGCAAGAGGGGCAGAGGAAATCAATAGGATTAGACTTTAGTTATTTTCTTCATTTTATTGTATATGCCATTATGACATGATGAGATACATTATTATATTTTTTGTTGATATTTTGAGGTTGAGTTGGGACTCAGGAGTCAGGACTTACTATTCAGGACATGAATCAATGTTGTGTGATTTTAGCACTAGAAATGATATTAAACATCTTAAATATTAGTTCTTTTATCATATTTATGCGTCAATGTATTTATTTTATGTTGTAGATGGTTTAGATATTAAAAAAATTTAAAAAAAATGAATATTTTTGTACCAAACGATTTTTTCCCGATAATTACAATTTTTTTCCGATTTTTTCCTCGCGCATATATTATCCCGATAACGATTAATGCAACTTTGGTTGTAGGGAGACAATTTAAACGAAGAGATTGGGGATTAGGGTGACAGCCCCCGATCTGAACCGTTGCCGCGGTGCCTGGACATTCTATGCGATAACAAGCCTCTCTGGGGAATTCGAATTGCATGATTGATCTTTGGGATTGTCATCATCACACTTGGCATTTGTTTCTTCATTGGGATATCCTCCCATTCTCCTATATAATTGAGCCTCGGGCTCTCATATTATATCTTTTGCAACAAGTTATTGTGCTTGGGGAAACTATACTTCTATTTATTCTTGTGCTTCATATGAATAAAAAGACTTTGGGGTTCATTCATGGGTGTTTCACTCTTGGAGTTTGTGTTTGGCTCAATGATAGTATAATTTTCTACTAGTGTTTAATTTGACTTTATTGTCTCATATGTTTTTATAGATTTGTGAATGTATTCTATCTTACATTTGCAATTGGTTATTTGATATGCTCTAGGCTAGAAAACTCTATCTATTTTCATACAAATTCTAGAGTTCTCTTGTCATTGTTTGTTGATTTAATTCATATGAGCTAATGAGTTTGTTGTAAATTCCATCTTTTGGATCAACTAGCAAGCATGAGGAGAAGTCTTCAAGAGACCAATCCACTCTTGGCATAGTTTTCAAGGAGTTCCTATCGTTATTGGAAGCTTAATAGCTTATCTTTTGAAAATGTTGATTTTGCAATGGTCTTTTTGACATAGTTTCCGTTTAAGTGGATTATTTCAAGAAAATCTACATCTTATACTCTTGTGTTTTCATCTCTTTATCTAGCTAATCAAGAGTTTATTATAAGCTAGACAAGTGGTGGGGTCTCTTCCCATCACTTGATTTAGTTTTCTGTATATTATTTTGTAGCATTAGCATACACTTACATGCTCTCTTTTCACACTGACTTTGATTTTAGTTTTGCAGCCCTAACATCCTTTCTTGTAGGTCCTCTCAACCTTCAAGACTTATTCAAGGAGGTTGTGGGCATTAGGAGAGCTTGAGAAGGAGACTACGTTGTGTATCATTTTAGAGTTTGTATTCTCTAATTGTATAATCATTTCATCCCTCTTGAGGCTCCCATAACTTGAAGGGATTTCCTTCTTGTTTGAAGATCTCACAATGTATCTTTCCATTACTCCTTTGGCAACCCTCAACGAGGCTCTAACCTCATTGTAACACCATAATAATAAAATTTATGTTTTTGTTGTGGAAGTGTGGGGCTACCCGTTGGCATATCTATCTTTCCATTTTAGGGAGAGAATCTTGGGTGGATTGACTTGTTGATTTTAACTTTTCCATTTTCTTTCACATCACATATGCATGCTCTAATTAGGAAGTAACACAAATCACATTTTTCTTCAAGTTTGCTACATGCTTTAAGCTTGCATTACTTATTATTATTGTTACAAGTTTCAAGTCTACATTTCCATTTGCAAAGCAATCTACTCTTACTTTATGCAAGCACCTTTATTGTTTTTAGCAAACTTGGATACATTTGGCTTGGCACTTGTCTAAATAATTCATGCTTTATTTTTATGCAATATTTCCATTTTGAGTATATTTTGAAGCATTGTCTATTGGACAAGTTTACCTTTCAAAGCAATCATTTACATTCATGTCAAGCTAGTCCATCTTTTATTTTCTCAAGTTAAAGTTCTTTTTGCAATGTTATTGTGGGCACAAATCTCAAGTTTATCTTTCAAAACATTGCAATTTACTTTTGGGAAACTTTACATGTGATCTAGTTGTTCATCTCGCAAGAACATACATTTCAAGCTTCATTTGCTTTAGTTTGTTATTGATTCATCATTTATCTATAGCAACTCACAATTTCAATTGTTCATGAAGCTTTTGTATCTTGTGTTTACTTGAGCAACTATACAAGTGATCTTGTGGAGCGTATTTAATTGAAGAAATTTCTATTTTTTACATAGCACTTACAATCTCACTTGCATATCATATTAGGCATTCTGATTTACATGCATTTTAAACAAATCAACCTCCAAGCAGAAGCTTAGTTGATAGAAATCATAAGAAAAAGACTTTCTTGGAAAGTTCTTCGAATTGGTACGAAGTAAGGTAAATGTCTGTGACCCTGCAGTTAAGAAGGTGGCTTGTCCCCTTGTAGGAACGAAGGCACACACTGGTTGGTAAGACTCGGAGGATGGGTATCGTTGATAACATCATTGTGTCATCAGCCCCTCTTTCTTACAGTTACCCCAATTTGTACCCTTTAGTAAGAGCTCAAAAGGAGGATCTCTCACCTAGATTAGGCATTAGATTAAAACAACCAAGATAATTGCATCCAATTTTAGTTTAGGTGCATTTCATTTTAACACATCTTATCTTTTACTTGCAAATAACCATTACACTTGTCATTTATGAATATGTGTTGAATTGAATACTTTTTTTTGGCAAGTATCATCTCATTCTATGTTTTGGCAAGTAGAATTCTAATTGCTTTCCTTTGCAAGATATTCTCTCCTTGTATGTTTTGGATTGACAAGAGATCATATATCTTGAAAGCATTTTTATATCTTGTATTGATTATTTTGTGCTAACATCTTTTGTTTCATTTTCAGGATTGCTTATGCTTCCATTTAAAGCATTTCATTTATTTTGAGCAAGTATTTTTTATTTTTGAACAATATTTTGAAGGCACTGGTTTTACATATGCTTATTGCTATCTCATGTGTTGATGGTTATTAAAGTTGATTTTGACTCACATTGCTCATATTATATTTGCTTGTAATCGCAAAAAGTAATCCATTTCACTCTAACATTTCCTAAAAACCTCACATCCTCTTTAATTTAGTTTTCCATTTAGGGACCACCCCCCTTCGCTAGCCTAGAAGATAGATTCAACGAAGAGAGTTGGGAATAGGTGATAGCCCCATCTCTTTAATTTTCCACCAACCACACCTTGTGGGGTTAAGGGATTTTCTCACTCACTGATAGGTGTGCATGACAGGCGATAACAGGTACAACATTAGATGAGAACTCATTCTTGAAGATTCTTTTACTCATCATGGCAACTCTATTGGAAGAACAAAGACGACGTTCTTTACAGATTTGAAGACTTTGTGCTTGTAATGTGGGATAAACATCATTGTGAAGGTATTGACAACTCTCCTTGGTGACTCTAGTCTAATATGGTAGGATATTGCATTTATCATGAAATTGATATGTTCACATTGGGAAATTGGATGTGATAGAGGACGGCCCCATGGGAGTTTCATGAAACATATAAGGTTTTTGATGTCAAGGATATCCATGGGTATCCTACTTAGTCTCGACCAAAACAGTGGCAAGATTGTCAAAATTTGATTGCAATCAGTCATTGGTCATCTCACACACTTAAATGTTGTGAAGTATGTTTCAAAACTCAATGTGGTACATGAAGACGTGATGATGAGGTTTTTGCTTATCGTTTGATGCACAAAAGGATTGGCTTAAGTATTCTTGCAAACCAAAGAGTGAACCTTCAATTATAGGTTTCATTGAAGAATTTCTCAAGTGTTGGGATCCCAAACTTCAAAGGTACGAAGATAGCTATCAAGACTCAATGATAGCTCTACAAGAAGCCATTCTTGATCTTCCTCACAATGATCATGATCATGTTGAAGATCACGGGGTCCTTGATGAAGTTATTGAGCACTTGATTAGAGCTTTGAAGAAGATGCCAAGTTTTGCAAGCAACTGGTTGAAGCTTTCTATGATGGGAATTTCTTGGTTGGGCTATGTATTGAAAGAAGAAAGGAATTTGACATTGTTTTGAAAGATTATCAAAGTAACTCCACGAATGTGCTTGTCCTAGACCTTGCAAAAAAACACAAGGCTTTACATTCACTTTGTGCTCCTATAGAAAGGTAGTATGGTAGTAAGAAAGACTCCATAGGCTTGTGTCATCCTTTCATCTTGCCTAAGGAACTATTGGAACTTGACATGTTCCAGACGCTTACATTTGAAAAGTGGATCAACCAAATTGTCAAAAAGTCAACGAAAGCTATGACAAAGTCCAAGATGACTGTGTTGGAGGATTTTCTAAAAATGTAGGGGTTACATCCGTTGATATGGACCCCTTGCAAGGCCTATTGTTTGATGCTAAGATTCTTGTCACAATAGACCATCTAATGGCCAGGGGATTATGGCGGTTAGTTATATGGAAAACTATGTTCTCAAAAAATGAATAACTATGTTCAACTGGAGAATCTGTTGGACATGGGATAAACCAAGCTCCCCATGTGTTTCGTGACATGGACTAACTGCCTCTCGTGGATCCTTATCTCTTGCAATGTGATTGTTGACTAACACCTGCAGGTTTTGGTCTAAGGCAATCGTTATTCACAACAAGTGGTATTAGAGCGTAGATCATGAGTTCGATACACATCTGGATCGTGTTGGGGGGGAGATTGTTAGACATTGGATAAACCAACGTTCCCCATGTGTTTCGTGACATGGACTAACTGCTTATCGTGGATCCTTATCTCTAGCAATGTGATCATTGACTAACACTTGCAGGTTTTGGTCTAACGACAATTGTGATTCCCAACAAAATCTTCCTAGACTATGGAAAACTATGTTCATCATGACACTGGTAGTCCAGGAACATTAGGTACCAGACTAATTAGTGCTAAGACAGGTACCAAAACATGGGAAATAATATACAACATGGGAAAGATATTGGATCATTGGCTGGAATGGTTTTGGCACAAGAAACCTTAGTTCAACTAACAGGTATGATGAAAATGATTTTTCTGTTGAAAATGTCACTGTCCTTGTTGATCATTCAAATAAACACCTTGTTACAACAAAATCTAGCACCCAAGTACAAAGCCTCACTCAATGACCTAAATAGAGTGCAACAATGGGAGTGTGACCACTATCACCTCAATAGCTATTGCCCTCGTTTTAGTGATGGACACAAGCCAACACAAGGGAGGCTTCACTAGTAGATCTTGGGAATCAAATAACCACAGAATTTAAGCTAAGTCCCCCCTAAGGGTTCTATAATGATTTTCCAACAGTTATAAAGATGATAAATTAAGGTTTGAGGTGGATAAGGGAGTAACTCTGGATTTGGGTTCAAGGGTTACTATGGCTTAGTCTAGAGTCTTATGTTAACCAATAGAGGCCCAAATAAGTTTCCTGAACACACCAAACAAGAAATCACATGACTATCATAAACTAGCAGTGTAGCAACGAAAAATCAGCAATTGTAGCAGTATAACAATTATAAACTTCTGATAGAAGCAGATTTAGCCCCAAAAACTAAAAATGTAAAACGAGGGCTAAGATTATGAGTATATGAGAGGCAAATAACAATATTTAAAACCCTAGACATCAACCCTAATTAATGGCTGGAAATTGCACATAAAATGCATTTTTTGCTCATTCAATTCTTCTAAAACAATACTTAACCCTAGGTTATTCACATGCAAATCAATAAATGTTGAAAATATAAGATTTTGTTGTAATAAAACCCTGATTTTTATCCTTGAACAATAAATAAAATGATTCTATTATAAAATTATAAATATGATTGCCATAAAAGAGAGTATTAGTTCCTTCTTAAGCTAGGGCTAATGGAGTCTACAAACAAACTATTCTATGGTTTCTTGGAGTAGAAACAAAATTCAAACAAAATTAGGGCAAGGAGACCTATTTATCGTAGGATTTGAAATCAATGTTCTCAATTTTCAAGGTGAATTAAGGAAAGAACCTAACATGCTACTTGCTCGAATTATTGGAAGAAGAGATAGGTTAAGAAGGATCATGAAACAAATACCATGCTAACATGATTAATACATGATTCATCCAACCAATAAAACACGAAACAAGATGAAAGAAGCCTATTTTTTTATCATGCATTCATATAAGATTCACCATAACCATCCATGAAAAGAGGTCAATCCACATCACAAGAGTCCCTCAGAGAAGTCACTTAACTAGTGCTCCATGGAAAACTAGAGAAGAGATGCTAATACAAAAGATGAATGATCTCCAAGTGTGACAATCATCCAAAGAAATGAAATTCTTCCCTATTTATATGAGGGTAATTGAGTGATTACTCCAAATTAGGCTGAAAGTCCCTAACAATATAAAATCCACGTTACAAGGTGGATAATGTTAAGAAATCCAAAGTGTGGCCGTCAAACGATTTCTGTTATTATGAC
The DNA here is from genome assembly GCA_000404065.3 of Pinus taeda. NCBI lineage: Eukaryota > Viridiplantae > Streptophyta > Pinopsida > Pinales > Pinaceae > Pinus > Pinus taeda. The sequence continues at coordinate 74,533 of APFE031305188.1, read as the reverse complement.
ATTATCTTGTGAAGGTTTTCATTATTATTATTATCTCTTACGAATTATCTTTTCTTATCATCAAGACTAATGCCAAGCAACAAATAGAAGAAGACACAAGATGTAGGCACGCAGTTAGGACAAAACCCCACTCTAGGGGAAAACCCGCTCAAAATTCTTAAGTAGATTAAAAAATGAGATGACCAAGACCCTTACAACTTAGACTCAAGACTACCTCCATCCATCAAGTCAACCTCATCATTGTGCTTGCACCGAATCCTTATTAATGTGTTTGCACCAAGACTTTCATTACTGTGTTGTCACCGAGCATTGAACTTCTTCCTTGCAAAAGCATCGAACTTCTTCACTGTGATAGCACTGAACTTCTTTACTGAGATATCACCGGGTTTCTTCATTGTGATATTACCGAACTCCTTCATCGTGATATTACTGAACTACTTCACTGTGATATTACCAAAGTTCCTCACTATGATATTACCGAACTTTCTTACTGTGATATCACAAAGCTTCTTCATAGAACTGTGATTCTGTGACTATACTAAAAATGTCCCGAATTTACTCACTGGGATTTGCACCGAGATTATTCCTGAGATATCTGCACTTGTTTCAGAGGTCTCACGAAATTATTTCTGAAATCAATCTAAGTTCATTGACTGTGTTTATTCGAAGTCCTCACACTTGTATATATAGTTGTTGCCAAATGAAAATAGGCAGACATGTGATCATGAAGAGATGTGCCTCTGTTTAGGCCAACTTGAGTTCATTTGATGATAATTCCTTTGAGGCCGAATTGAAGACTTTGGTGAAGAGACTGACTTGATGGAGGAGTCTTAGACCAAACAATAGTTGATTTTGACAACACCCTAAAGTCTACAATGGACGCCTGACTTATAACAATTGACCCAAGCATGAAACCCATTCTTTAACAAGCCAATTAAATTAATAATAAATTTTCTTTTGCTTTCTTTTGCTTTCTTTTGACAAATATTACATTTTGACTCAAGTACAATTTATGAAGACCGAACCTAGTTACATTCTTCAACACTCCCTCTTAACTAGGGAGGTATTCATATTTACATATAACCATACAGGTACATGGAAGATCTCAAAACACATCATCTACGAAGAAGTTTAAGCACCTCAACGCCATAGACTAGATTCCTGACCAGGGGAATCTATCCAAGATCTCTCAACAATTTAGGCACCGCAATGCCATGGACTAGATTCTTGACCAGGGCAATCTAACCGAGTGGGACTAAGATGGACTCAAGCTTTCAGCCTCTCTAGGTACCATCATGCTTACTTGCTAACCATCAACCCAGGGATCTAGGTGTGTATCTGAGGTAAGAGCCCTATGACCAACACCACCCTCCCAACTTTGAGACCTAGACATCAACACAAAGTGTCGGCTAGATGTCCTCCCGGGCAATTTTTCACTCACAAAGCCTCAACACTCCTTGATCCAGTAGATCAAGGACAACAAATCTCTCCCGATCAAATTGATCGATAACCAACATGTTATCAAAAACTTCGAGAGATTTACCTGTACAAACACAACCCCAATCAATAATATACTTTCACATGTTCATAAACAAACACAAGCCTCTGGGGTCTTTCAAACAACTTGATGTTGCTTCTCAACACAATAGGACTATCAACCGAATCTTTGACAGAATATTCCTCAATCATACACTTTCCTTTCCTACTTCACATGCATCAAGATGTTCTTCAATCGGATCCTCCTTTCCTTCTTTCAACAGCACCTCAAAATGCATTCTCCAATTTCTTATAACTATAATATGCCCTCCCTCTTAACCAGGGAGATTTCTTCTATCCAAGCTCCCTCTTAACCCAGGGAGATCAACCTTTTCTTATGACATTAGAGAATCTTTCATGGCTTCCATCCTTCTCATCATGCTTATCATATCAATTTTTCTTACGGACATCTTCACCATCTTGAAGATGATGTACCTGCACAACTTAGATATCAAGTACAACCAAAACTATAGAAGCATGAAGTTAGCCATATCAAAATCTTATGATAACAAAAGCATTTAGACTTTACAAACATAATTAGCAAGAGATTATAGTTCAACTTCTTGCCCAGGGATAGTTAAGCACTAAATCACATCAATAGCTCAAAATATTAAACTCATTTAGGGTTTCAATATTCTTTCAATGACATGACAAGTTCTTTCGTATAGCAAACCCTAGAAACAATTCAAACAAGTAATGTGTCTAACAACTATCAAAATTCATATGTTAGACTCCTCACTAGGATTTCATGCATATCCTAGATTTCATACATGAGCTTCAACAATCAAAATCGATCGTAGCTTAATCAACAACATAACTAGCTTCTACTAGGGTTTGATGTACACCCTAGATTTCTCATTTACACAATCTCAACAATCACTATATATATTCATAGATTCTAGATTGTTACGTGTACTAGAGAATTTAACTACTACTAGGGTTCAACTACAAAACCCTAGATTTCCCAAACAATGTTATCCAAGAATATCAAACTTTGACTAAGGCTTGTTTCCAAACCCTAGGACTGATGACCATTACTAATTAGGTCAACACACATATCGAGGAATTCGTCATCATGCATAAGCAAATCATATGTCAAGCAATATTAATACATTAGACATATACCGACCTAGACCAATCTAGCGATTCAACCAATGGACACATACCTAGGGTTTCATCCCTAGGACCTTACTTTAAATAAATAACAAGGGTTTTGCTTATAGACCCAACCAAACCCTAAAGATCTAGGGTTTCAATACATAACATAGCAAACCCTTATTTACCAAAACATCAAAGGTTTGGGATCTTAGACAACATCATTCAACTCTAACAAGTTAGGGTTTTCATGATCATACCAAAACCCCAAACCTGACATCATCAAAAAACTTCAAATAGCATTTCCAATAAACCTAAGCAGGCTAGGATTTCACACATTAACATTAGCATACCCTTAAGTTAGGGTTTTCCAGAGAACCTGTCTAGGGTTCTATAAGAACAATTAAGGATGTAAGGAGGGTAGATTTATCAACTAATGAATCACCCAAAACAAGAATCTTTATGATTCAAGACAGCTAGACAAAACGATGTTAGTAATGTAACATAGATTTCAAAATAAGATGAACATACTTTTAAGAGAATTTTGTAAGGTGTATAGTCTAAGACATACCTGGAGATGTTTCTTGACAAACCTTGTAATGATTCCTTGAATTGTTCTTCTTGTATTCAGCCATGATCTTTTATACCTGTAATACATACTTCGAAGCAAAACATGTGATAAGAACATGATTTCATTTCTCAAGTTAAATCTCCTACATAACAATGGAGGACGGAATCTTATGATATCAAGTTATTCCTTCTTCCAACATTAGGACTTTGGCTTTACTTGTAAACCTTAGAAGATGAGGATTAAGGTTCTTGTATGTCATCTATAGATTACATTCTTTTACCCTAGATTAACTATAAACTAGGATCATCTAAGATTAGATATATTACAAACCTAAAAGCGTACCTTGTATTTACGTACCTTTGATTAGATAGCTCTTTAGACTTGTTGCAAGTACATCTTGTTGAGTGAGGAATACTTGATTTCCTTAAGCAGGTTCCTTGTTTCAGTCATACTTGATTTCTGTGGCATCCTTATTTGTGTCAAACTTTAATCAAAACTTGGCTTCTGCAGTGACATAACCCAACTTCTATTATCCTTCTACAGTGGCATCATAAATTCGTTTTAATATACTCCTGTAGTGATTTCTGTAGATGTAATTTAGTCATTCAGTCCTGTGATGACAGCATAGATGTGACTTGGTTATGTAGTGACAGCCCAAGTATTAGTCCAAGGTTTCGGTCCTGTGGAGGCAACCCTAAAACGTTTCATCTTTCATTGATTATGCTTTACTGAAGCTTCGTCGAATTCCTTGAAGAGGTTTACCGAAATTCACCATTCTCTGAATTAGGTCTGAACTTGTCACGCTGAGGTATACTCAAATACTTCTTCTTGAGCTGGGATCTTGATTTAACTGACATGATCTTCGAGACAAATGCAAATAGAACTTTTCACTAAGAATACTTCAAAGATGTATAAGTGGTCTTCAAACTGCCTTTGATCATGACCTTAGCTTTGATACCATGTTGAGAAATCCAAAGTGTGGTGGTTATACGATTTCTCTTATTATGACATTATCTTGTGATGGTTTTCATTATTATTATTAGTTCTTACGAATGATCTTTTCTTATCATCAAGACTAATGCCAAGCAACAAATAGAAGAAGACACAAGATGTAGGCCTGCAGCTAGGGCAAAACCCCACTCTAGGGGAAAACCCGGTCAAAATTCTCAAGTAGATTAAAAAATAAGATGACCAAGACCCTTACAACTTAGACTCAAGACTACCTCCATCCATCAAGTCAACCTCATCATTGTGCTTGCACCGAATCCTTATCATTGTGTTTGCACCGAGACTTCATCACTGTGTTGTCACCAAGCACTGAACTTCTTCCTTGCACAAGCACCAAACTTCTTCACTGTGACAGCACTGAACTTCTTTGCTGTGATATCACTGAGTTTCTTCACTGTGATATTACCTAACTCCATCGTAATATTACTGAACTACTTCATTGTGATATTACCAAAGTTCCTCACTATGATATTACCAAAATTTCTTACTATGATATCACAGAGCTTCTTCATAGCACTGTGACTATACTAAAGAAGTCCCAAATTTACTCACTGGGATTTGTGCCGAGATTATTCCTGAGATATCCACACTTGTTTCAAAGGTCTCACGAAATTCTTTCTGAAATCAATTTGAGTTCATTGACTGTGTTTATGCGAAGTCCTCATACTTGTATATATAGTTGTTGCCATATGAAAATAGGCCGACATGTGATCATGAAGAGATGTGTCCCTATTTAGGCCAACTTGAGTTCATTTGATGATAATTCCTTTGAGGCCGACTTAAAGACTTTGGTGAAGAGACTAACATGACAGAGGAGTCTTTGACCAAACAATAATTGATTTTGACAACACCCTAAAGCCTATAATGGAGGCTTTGTTGAAAAGTGTAACTAGGTTCGGTCTTCATAATGACATGTAAATGTGATTTTTATAAATGATGTAAAGTAGAAAAATAAAATTATTATTGGCTTGCTTCATGGGTTTCATGAGCAAGGGATTTTATTTTTAGATGGCTCCCATTGTGAGCCTTTAGGATTTGTCAAAAGAGTTAATGTCATGTATGAAGAACGCTTCTTGGGCATGTTACTATTTAAGTCTATAGGATTGTTTAATAGCCCTCCAAGACAAGCACATGGTTCTCCTCTTCAAGTCGGCCTCAAGATGAAGTAGATAGCACATGTCGGGTCACCTAATTAAAGACACATCCCTTCATTGAGGTCATGTTGGCTTATATATATAGGGAGACCACTATATATATGAGTGAAGGGTATTCACATTTTGCACAGTCAAGTTATTTGGATTACCTCTGAAATTTAGGTGTCAAATCAGAAGGAAATTGAATGGGTAAGGAAGGGACAGCAAGGTTTTGTTTAGGGTTGATCATAGTCAGTAAGACTCGAATCTCTCTGAAATTCGGATGATAGTTACAACAAAAAAACAAAAGGAAGAGACAAGTATGGATGTCAAGAAGCAACTCAGATAGTTAATGGAGGAACAACGAGGGTCCTTTTAGGGCTAAACAGAATTTCGGTTTCATGAGATAAGCGTCTCAATGTTACAGTAGAGGAACATCGTTTGATAGAGGTATATATACTACAACTCAGTCCTTTGAAGAAGCCACAACTTGGTGCTATTATGGAGACCACTGTGTGGTGCAATGGAGCTACAGTTCTGAGATCTATCACAGTTTTTCAGTGTTGCTATAGTGGTCACATTTCCGTGACATTACATTGACATGTTTCGGTGCTATCTCTAGTGTATATACAGTTCAATGAGGAGATGATCTCAGTGTCAAGAAGGTCGAAGAGGAAGAGGAGTCAAGAAGAAGAAAAGAGTAGAAGACAAAGTACTAATGTCTTAGTCTTGGAGTGGCTAATGAGATAAGAGTCTTGGTCTTGGTATTCGTCAATTGGAATCTCTATAAGAAGAATTTGTGTGGGTTTTCCTCTCAAAGAGTGAGAAGTTTTGGCCCTGGCTCATAGCCTACATTCTGTGTCTCTTGTCTATTTATGTTCATGCATTGGTAGCTGTTTGATGAAGAAGAACATTAATAACTTAAGTAAAGAAGATCCTAATCTAAAGAAGTAAAAAGCACTCACAAGCAGTTACTAATTGAAGAGAAATCACCTAATCATGATGCCCTAGATTTTTCAACATGGTATCGGAGCTAAGGTGACAGTCAAGAAAGGGAATCTAATCAAAGAGACACTCAAGGATCGAGTTTCAAGAATGGCATCAAAGCAAGTTGAAGGATATCAAAGCGAAAGTTCAAAAATCTACATTGAAGAATCAATCCCTAGATCAAAGAAGAAAGTTTACTTCAAAAGAAATCTTGGGATCATTATTCAAATCAAGGCAACTAGAAGTCTACACCAGCAAAAGTGTTGGATCCTCTAGTCATCGTCAAAAGACCATGAAGACCCTCATCAAGTTGAAGAGATCTACAAAGCAAGGTAGCCCAAAATATAGACATCCAAGAGAAGCACTTTAAGAACAAAGATCACATCATCTTGGAGAAAGTCGAAGCCCTAAGAACCATTCCTGGGATCCAATCTCAATCAACTTGAAGTTGAAGTATCTTGAAGGTTGTTCATCCATAAAAGGCTAGATCGAATGGCATTGTCATAAAAAGGGCAGTCTTCTCTTTATTGAAGCAAGGATTCATTTAAAAGAAGATCATTCAAAAGGAGGCAGTCTCCCCCTCATTGAAGCAAGGACCTCCTTATCCTTAAAAAGGATCATCCGAGAAGCATCAAGTCATCTTCATCGATCATCATCAACAAAGAAATCAAGTGAAATATTTCATCTTCACTTAACAAGTAAGTATATTTATTCTCTAATCTAAATCTAGTAGAATGACTTCGTTTTGCAAGGAGATCTATAAGTTGGTTGGGTCTTCGAACTTCCTTGCATGGAAAAGAAGGATAGACATAGTCCTCGAAGAAAGTGAAGTCATTGATCATATCAATGGAAAAGTCTCCTCTGAATACATGGAAAGGGATCAAAGGGCTCAACGGACTCTTATGAAATCAATCAAAAGGTTCCCTCATAAAGCAGAATTGGAGACATCAAAGAGATATATATGATAAGCTGGAAGAACTATTCTCTGAAGATGCAATAAGAAAAGTCATATCACTTAGATCTAATCTACACAAATTGAAGGTATCAAAGGATGAAGGGAAATCTCCATAAGATTTCAACTGCAAGATCTAGGAGAGATGATTTCGGATAAGGAGATAATCTCTTTTGTTCTAAGTGCGCTAAGTGATGAACAAAGTGACAAATGTCTATGAGGATAAAAATCTATCCCATTCAACAACTTGTGGTTTCTATACAAGATAGAGGAAGATAGGTTAACGGCAAAAAGTATTCAGACATTTGTCGAAAGGAAAGAAGGACATAGCTAACAATAAATGCTATGAGCATTATAGGAAAGATTGTCTTAAGCTTAAGAAAGGCAATAACAAGGAAGATAGAGAAGAAGTCCATTTCACCAAAGAAGTGGAGGAAGCTGAAAGAAGGAAGTCCAAGAAAGAGGAAAAGCATTAGAAGTAAGAGCTTGTGACATCACCATAGGAAACATGAAGGATGTCTGATAGTCAACTATGAAGGATATAGCTCTTGGGAACCTCATTGGAAACTTAAGGAAAGGAAGAAGTTATCTAGGACAAGCCTCATCATACATCAAAAGATGACATCTGTTGGATAGGGGTATACAAGATCCTCAGGATTCTCTGATGGAATCTTCATCGGAAGGTTCACCAATCTAGAGAGGAAGCAAGTGCTTCATCAAGAACTCCAACTTGTGGAATTCATGGTATGATGGTATGATGACATAAGAGATGAAGCAGATCAAGGGGTTGAAGCTATTTTCAATCAAGGAATCTACTGAAAGAAACCTAGATGACCTAAAGGTAAATGAGGTATGTATGCTTGTATTCGATATTATAAAGTCATGTTGTATGGTTGCAAGTAACATGGATCACTGCTCTATCTTGAGAAGCACGATCAAAGGAAAGGAATCTCCTCCTATGAAAGGATGCCGGAAAGCATGGGTCATATAGATGAAATCAACATAATATATGAAGTATGAGGTGGTTGATTACAATTAAAGAACTCTGATTGGAAGCTCCTCTGGAATGAAATGTGTGAAGAAAGGAAGGAAATGATCTTGAGATATGCAACCATGGTAAAGGCAATCAACATCCAGAAGACCAAGAAGATTTGACTAGGATATCTCCATGAAAGATATGAGGACTCTGATGATGTCTGAAAAGGAAGAGACCCTTGAAAATGGATATCTTTGGGAGATATGTCAACATGCCTGCAGGATGCTAATGCACACTGGAAGATGTCATGATGAAAGACCATCACAAAGGTAATTTTGGTTTAAGTGTTCATTTCTTAATTTTGAACAAATATTTGGATGGTTTTATGCAGGTCTGCTAACGGAAGAACTATGGATGTCTTCCAAGAGGACCATATAGAAGGATGTAAGAAGCTTCCGGAAAATATGGCATGAAGAAGGCAGCATGACATGAAGCAAGGCCAAATGTAGACTGATGGATCGCTTTCTAATGAAAGGAATGATGACATGACTAACTCACGGATTAAAGTGATGAATGGTCTGCGCCCTATGAAGAAGTCCCAAAAGATGAAGACTCCTTGACAAAGAAATTCATGACATCGAAGGAAGGAGCTCTTCAAGCAGTTGGTTGTCTTTTCATCTCCACCCGAGGAGTTGTTGTAGGTCCCTAATTAAGAAGGAGCCTGGAAACAAGTTTCTTACTTGGAAGAAACTTGGAAATTCCTAAGCCAATAGGGAACTTAGGTACATTCCTTCTATAGGAATGAGTACATTTCTTTGTTGGAATTGATATGTCCTCCCTAATTGAGAGGAAGAGATAGACACATCATTCTGGTCTTCACCTAGGAAGACAGAATGGAGGATTGGGTAATCATCTAGCATTCGATACTCTTTGAGGATGAGATAGGGCATCCAAGATAAGAGTACTCGTGGACTGATATTCTTTAAGGACTAGCTATCCAAGATAATAACAGTCCAAAGAAGGTCATATTCGGTGAACACCCAGGTGGAGTATGTACCTGGAGAGAAAATGATGAGTGTCTATAAATCATTGGTCTCACCAGCATTGAGCTCAGATCTTGTGGAGAGATAGAGTTGTTAGTCAAGGTCTTGCTATGTAACAATGTTGGTTGATATGATGCTATACATTCGGGTTACCAATCTGATTCTTCTTATGAGAAATTCTTCAGATTGAGAATGACCAAGTACCATTATGAATACCTCTCTAGTTAAGAGGGAGTGTTGAAAAGTGTAACTAGGTTCGGTCTTCATAATGACATGTAATTGTGATTGTTGTAAATGATGTAAAATAGAAAAATATAATTATTATTGACTTGCTTCATGGGTTTCATGAGCAAGGGATTTTATTTTTAGATGGCTCTCATTGTGAGCCTTTAGGATTTGTCAACAAAGTTAATGTCATGTATGAAGAACACTTCTTGGGCATGTTACAAACGTATTTAGGTTTATAGGATTGTCTAATAGCCCTCCAAGACAAGCACATGGTTCTCCTCTTCAAGTCAGCCTCAAGATGAAGTAGATAGCACATGTTGGCTCACCTAATTAAAGACACATCCCTTCATTGAGGTCATGTCAACTTATATACATAGGCAGAACACTATTCACATTTTGCATAGTCAAGTTATTTGGATTACCTCTGAAATTCGGGTGTCAAATCAGAAGGAAAACAGATGGGTAAGGAAGGGTTAGTGAGGTTTTGTTTGGGGTTGATCACAATCAGTAAGGCTTAGATCTCTCTCAAATTCAGATCACGTCTACAGTGAAAAAAAAGGAAGAGACAAGTTCGGATGTCAAGAAGGAACTCGGATAGTTAATGGAGGAACAACGAGGGTCCTTTTAAGGCTAAACAGAAGTTCGATTTCATGAGATAAGGGTCTCGATGTTACAGTAGAGGAATGATGTTTGATAGAGGTATATATACTACAACTCGGTCCTTTGAAGAAGCCACAACTCGGTGCTATTATGGAGACCACTGTGTGGCGCTATGAAGGAGCTACAGTTCTGAGATCTATCACAATGTTTCGGTGCTGCTACAGTGGTCACATTTTGGTGACATTACATTGACATGTTTCGGTGTTATCTCTAGTGTATCTACAGTTCATTGAGGAGACGATCTCAGTGTTAAGAAGGTCGAAGAGGAAGAGGAGTCAAGAAGAAGAAAAGAGCAGAAGACATAGAACTAGTGTCTTGGTCTTGAAGTGGCTAATGAGATAAGGGTCTTGGTCTTGGTATTCGTCAATTGGAATCTCTATAAGAATAATTTGTTCGGGTTTTCCTCTCAAAGAATGAGAGGTTTTGGCCCTGGCTTATAGCCTACATTCTGTGTCTCTTGTTTATTTATGGTCATGCATTGGTAGTTGTTTGATGAAGAAGAACATTAATAGCTTAAGTAAAGAAGATCCTAATCTAAAGAAGTAAAAAGCACTCACAAGAAGTTACTAATTGAAGAGAAATCACCAAATCATGATGCCCTAGATTTTTCAATAGGCTTGACCTATAACAATTGACCCAAGCATGAAATCCATGCTTTAACAAGTCAATTAAATTAATAATAAAATTTCTTTTGCATTCTTTTGACAACTATTACATTTTGACTCAAGTACAATTAATGAAGACCGAACCTGTATACATTCTTCAACAGATAGGTCATAAAGTTGACCCCTAACAGAGCCTTAGATTTGAGAATATAAAGATAAAACATGAAAAATCCCCTCAATTAGGCCACACACAATAGTGTTGTAATATCCCCAACCCAGAATATTCCTCAAACCCCAGCAAAAACTCCAACCAAATATGTGCAAATGATATAATAACCTAGAAGTGATAAAATAACAGTGGAACAGCATATAACAATGTAAACCGGAAATATAAGCAGACACAAGAAATGCAGCGAGAAAATGCTAAGCCATTTTATTATACTGAACAAATAAATGAGTACAAGAGGTGATCAGACAGATGGCACCTCGACTTGCACAAGGCAAGTGAAGAAATACTCTCAGAATGACAAGAATGGCCTCTCTACGTGGATGTTGTTGCTGTGATGCTGGGAAACAAATGATGATTTGGGGCTGCTCCCCCCTCAGAAAAATATGAAACTCTGGATTCGAGCTCTACTCAAGAAACCCAGAAAAACCTAGAAAGCTTTCCTGGAATGGTCGACCCCCAAAAACACCCCCTTTGGGTTCTGCGCAGTTCCTTAATGCCTTGCGCTACCACTGAAGAAAACCCCTCTAAACTCTGCCTATAACATTGCCAGAAACCCTGCCAAAAATCCTCCAATGAGACAAGAGCTGGACCCCTGCTCAATCTCCCAGCATAAATCCACCTACAAAACCCCAATCCAGCACTACAACCAAAAAGAACTATGTCCCTCTCCCAGTGCTGCGCAGTCCTCCAAAACGTTGTTAAAACTGTTGCTGGAATGCTGATGAAACTACTACTGAAACAACAAAGGAAATACCTTGCCTGAGCAGGCACTCAAAGTCCCCCGAGGCTAAGGGTGAGATCTCCGAACAGAGACACTCGATGCACTAAACAGTGCTGCAAACTAGCTAAACAGCCAGCATGCTCAGAAGTCGAAATGACTAGCTCCAAATGCACATAAATGAATGATCCAAAATGAGGGGGCTCCTATCTATTTTATAGCCTCTACCTCTCACAATCCCTAGGCTCACCTCCTCTTGCATGATTCTCCTCTTGCCACGTGTTCTTTTCCTCCTGCGCAGTTCCTCCATGTGTCTGCGTGGGCTCCATTTCTACATCCCCCTTTGGCCCCCTTGGCTCCCCTTTAAGTCACAATGTTGTGCTACCTAGGAAGTGACCTTTTTTATTCTAAAGTGAGTTCTGTTCCCCCTTCCTCACTTTTTATTTACAAATAACTATAGAAGGCAAAAAAATTGAACAAAATCGAATATTCCAATTAGCCATAGCTAATTACGAATATTACAGTCTCCCCCAGCAAAATGTTGCTTGTCCTCAAGCAACTAAAGTGATGGATGCTGTAAGATCTTCTCACTCTCCCAAGTGGCATCATCATCCGGCAAATTCTTCCACCTCACCAAGAATTCCCGGATCGTCCTGCTCCGCAGCTACCTCTCCCTAGTGTCAATGATAGCCTCCGGCTGCAATACCAAATGCCCCTCATCATCCATGGGTGGTAGCTCATCCGTCACGGTCACCTGCTGCCCCAATGCTTTCTTCAGTCATGATACATGAAAAATGTTATGAATCTTGCTGCCTTAGGGCAGCTCCAATTCATATGCAACCTGTCCAATCCTGTGTATCACCCTGTATGGCCCATAAAAGCAAGGCTTGAGCTTCTTAGCCCCCTTATGCTTCAGTGATGACTGTTGATATGGTGGTAATCGTAGATAGACCATGTCCCCTACCTCGAACTGCCTCTCCACTCGACCCCTATCGGCATACAACTTCTGCTAGTTTTGCGTTGTAGCCATGTTATCTTTGAGAGCTCGAAGGATATTCTGACTCTCTTGGATCCAAATCTTGGCTCCAGGAGCCCTGCTATCACCAAACATCACGTCGACAAAAGATAAAGGATGATACCCATATAAGGCATAGAATGGTGACATACCAATGGACATGTGATGTGAAGTATTGTAGCAACACTCCCCCAGATGCAGCCACTTCAGCCATGCTCGCTGCTGCCCATTGACATAGTTACGCAAGTAGCCCTCCAGCCACTTGTTAACTATCTCCCTCTGCCCATCCGTCTGTGGGTGATAGCTGGTACTCGGTGTCAACTCCGTCCCCACCGATCGGAAAAGCTCCTGCCAAAACCCGCCCATGAAATGGTTGTCCCTGTCACTGACGATGGTCTTAGGAAGACCATGTAGCCTGAAGATCTCCCTGAAGAATAGCTCGGACACCTGTGTTGTTGTATAGTGTGCGAATATGGCAAAGTAATGTGCGTACTTCGTCAGTCGATCAACGATGACAAAGATATAATCCTTGCCCTGTACCATGGGCAACCCTATGATGAAATCCATTGAAATACTCTCCCATTTCCCCTCCAGAATGGGAAGAGGCTGCAATAATCCTGCGGGATGGCTCATCTCTCCCTTGTTCCTCTGGCAAACATCGCACTCCCAGATGTGTTGGAGTACATCCTCCTTGAGGCCCTTCCATGAGAACCTCTCCCTAATGGCCTTGTAGGTTTTGGTAAAACCTTCATGTCCTGCCAATGGGGAATCATGTGATGCCTGGAGTATCTTCTTCTTGAGCTGAGACCCCTTAGTCAAGAAGATCTGGTCCCTGTAATAGATGATCTCATCGACCACCCTGTACCTGTCATCTGCCACCTGCCCATCCATAACCTCACATGCAAACCTGTCCTTGGAGTACTCTACTAAGAGTCGATCCCTCCAATCGGTATCCAAGCTCATAAGAGACGACGTGGTTGGTCTACGTGAAAGGGCATCTGCTACCACGTTGTTCTTACCCTTGACATACTCAATGTCAAAGTCATATGCTTGGATCTTGCCGATCCACTTCTGCTGCCTCTGCTGTAGCTGCTTCTGCTCCAAAAAAAACTTGAGGTTGTTGTGATCAGTCCTCACCCTGAACCTGTTACCCACCAAATACTGTCGGTACTTAGCCAATGCATGCATGATGGCCAGCATCTCCTTGTCGTATATAGAATACAATCTCTCGTGCGGAAGGAGCTTCTGGCTCTCAAAGGCTATAGGGTGACCTCCCTGCATCAATACTGCGCCGATCCCCTCTCCCGACGCATCACACTCCAAGACAAATGGCTACATAAAATCTGGCAACGTAAGCACTGGGCAGCTACTCATAACCTCCTTGAGCCTGTCTAAGGCTCGCTGCACTATATTTGACCAACTGAATGCCCCCTTTTTTGTCAAATCTTTCAGGGGTGTAGTAAGCTGTGAGAAACCTTTGACGAACTTCCGGTAGTAAGTGCAAATGCCAATGAATGAATCCTCGAAGTTCCGTCACGTTTCTCGGCTCCGACCATTCCCTGATGGCCCTGATCTTCTCCTCGTGGACCCTCACTCTGTCCACCCCTATGATGTGTCCCAGATACAGCATCTCCGTTAACCCAAACTCACACTTGGAGAGTTTGGCATAGAACTGCTGCTCCTGTAAGATACGCAAAATTGTCTCAATGTGCTGGAGATGCTCCTCCCAAGTCCTGTTGTAAATGAGAATATTATCGAAGAATACCAACACAAACTTCCTCAAATGACTACAGAAGATGTCATTCATGCAGGATTGAAATGTAGCTGGGGCGTTGATTAGCCCAAAAGGCATCACCAAGAACTCAGAGTGCCCACAGTGACACCTGAAGGCGGTCTTGGGAATATCCTGCTCCCTCACGCGAATCTGATGGTACCCAGATCTCAAATCAATCTTTGAGAAGAATCGTGCTCCCCTCAATTCGTCCATCAACTCATCGATCTTGGGTATAGGGTACCTGTTCTTCAGGGTTTTCTTGTTCAGGGCCCTATAGTCAATGCACATCCTCAATGTACCGTCCTTCTTCTTCACTAACACCACAGAAGAAGCAAAAGGACTTGTGCTCGGACGAATGTGCCCAAGTGCCAGCAACTGCTAGATAGCCCGCTCAATCTCATCTCGATAGGCCTTAGGGTGTCTATAAGGTGTGGTGATTACTGCCTATATGCCCTGCTCAAGCTCGATGGTGTGCTCAAACCCCCGATCTGGTGGCTGTCCTGGTGGAATCTCTCCAAACACTATGGCATATCGATCAAGGATGGGCTGGATCTTTGGATGTACCATCTGCCCTGTAGTCCCTGCCTCTGATGCACGCAGTTCCACTACCCACTCTACGTCTCCCTTCCGGAAGACTGCCTCCATCCGATGAGCCGACACAATCTGAGGCGGATATGTGTGTTGTCCCCGTATCTTCTCATGCCTC
Source organism: Pinus taeda (assembly GCA_000404065.3). Taxonomy (NCBI): domain Eukaryota; kingdom Viridiplantae; phylum Streptophyta; class Pinopsida; order Pinales; family Pinaceae; genus Pinus; species Pinus taeda. The sequence goes on along the minus strand of APFE031305188.1, from coordinate 59,297 downwards.
CCTGTCTTCTCATCATCCCACTCCATCTCTAGGGTCTTCCAATCCCTCGTGACCTTCCCTAGAGTGATAAGCCACTGAACACCCAGTATCATGTTGGTGTCCAGGATATTGACCACGAAAAATTGGTCAGTCAATGTGTAGGTGCCCATCGTCACTGAAAGCTCTGGAACATATCAAGCACACGTCATGGTCTGATCTCCTGGGACCAAGACTGAAAACCCATCGAAGCTCTTTGTCTAATACCTCTCCGCTCAACCATTTGTGCATCAATGAAGTTGTGGGTTGCCCCACTGTCAACCAAAATTGATACCTGCTGGCCACGTACTATCCCTCATACGCGTAGCGTCAGATACTTGGGAACTCCTCGCAATGCTGCAAGGGCTCCTCCGGTAGGTGCAAAAGATGCACCACCTGCTGTTGGCGGTGGAGGTGGCAAAGGTCCCTATATGGCATGGCTATCTCCTGCCTCCACATCATCTTCGTCATCCTCTTCTCCATTACTCTCAGAGAAGACCTCAATAAAATGTGCTTTACCAGCAGCACATCTATGCCCTGGTGCCCACGACTCCTGACATGTGAAGCACAACCGCTTCTTCTTCAGCTCCTTCTTGACATCGTCCTCGATCTACACTCATCCTGGATTCCCCTTTAGAGGTGGAATCCTCACATTCTTCCCCTTAGACTGAAAAGGCTGTATTTGAGGGTAAGGTGTCCGAGTCTTGGGTAAGACATCCTGTAAGTCCCGGGTCCTGCTGATAGCGTCCTGGAGTGTGGCTGGTTTAGTGGATCGGACTAAACCCCGAAGTGGCTCTGTTAACCCCTCAACATACATATAGACCCTCCGTGCCATGGATAGGTCTGGCACCATCACAAAGACCCTCAAGAAATCTGTAATGTAGGTCTCTGGGCTCCCTGTCTGTTTGAGCCTCGTCAGCTCAACGAAATGTTGCTCTGGATCCCTCCGATCAAATCGCTCCATCACTCTCCTGGTAAACTCGGCATATGTCGTCACTGCGGAATGCCCTAGTGTAACCATCCCATGAAACCACCAATCTTGGGCCTCGCCATCCAAATGCAATGTTGCCACCTTGATGGCCTCTGCCTCCGACATCTAGTTAAGCTGGAAATAAATGTCCAGCTTCTCCACCCAAGACTTTGTGCCGAACTGTTTAATGAGCCATTAAATGTAGGCAAGTGGAATCTACTCGCTGCATGGTGGGTGTCGCCATCTTGGTAATGTCGGTACCCTCTGTGATGGTCGCGGGGTCTACAATCCCGTTGGAGCTTAACAAAATCTTTGAATGAGAGAGCTTCCCTGAACTCTTGCCCATAGGCCTGGTACTCTGCAAAATAATCGCCCATATGCCCGGGCTCTGCCTCCTGCTGGGCTACGGCCCCCATGTCTGTTCCTAAGAAAGTGGGCATGGTAGAGCGTGTAGAGGCATGTGAGGCCACCTGCTGCGCAATATCACGCTGCTCTGGCAAGTGATGGGATGCACCTGATCCCTCACCAATCTGAAAGACTCGTGGGCTCTCATGCTGTCTGGCCTTTACTGCCGTGAATCTCTGCCCCATCACCTCAATCTGCCTCGACAGATCCTGCACTAATTTGAGGAGCATATCCGCAAATCTCTTCCCGTCCTCATCGGCCATCTATCCTGTGTCCACTAGTGGCTCTCTTTGTTCTACGTCTACCACAAGCTCCTCCTGTTCTGCGTCCACCACAGGAACACAGTCTCCCTCTCCATAGGTATTCTCCAACCTACGTCCAGTGTCTCTGTATCTCCTACCTCTGTAACAAATGTCGGGATTTTCCCCTGGTGTCATAGATTGCTAGCTCCACATGCTGAGCAAGATCTATGCTCTGATACCACTGTAATATCCCCAACCTAGAATATTCCTCAAACCCTAGCAAAAACTCCAACCAAATATGTGCAAATGATATAATAACCCAGAAGTGATAAAATAACAGTGGAACAGTGTATAATAATGTAAACCGGAAATATAAGCAGATACAAGAAATGCAGCGAGAAAATGCTAAGCCATTTTATTATACTGAGCAAAGAAATGAGTACAAGAGGTGATCAGACAGATGGCACCTCAACTTGCACAAGGCAAGTGAAGAAATACTCTCAGAATGACAAGAATGGCCTCTCTGTGTGGATGTTGTTGCTGTGCTGCTGCTGCTGCTAGGAAACAAATGATGATTTGGGGCTGCTCCCCTCCTCGGAAAAAGTTGAAACTCTCGATTCGGGCTCTACTCAAGAAACCCAGAAAAACCCAGAAAGCTTTCTTGGAATGGCCGACCCCTGAAAACACCCCCTTGGGGTTCTGCGCAGTTCCTTAATGCCATGCGTTGCCACTGAAGAAAACCCCTCTAAACTCTGCCTGTAACACTGCCAGAAACCCTGCGAAAAATCCTCCGATGAGACAAGAGCTGGACCCCTGCTCAATCTCCCAGCATAAATCCACCTGCAAAACCCCAATCCAGCACTACAACCAAAAAGAACTGTGTCCCTCTCCCAGTGCTGCGCAGTCCTCCAAAATGCTGCTAAAACTGCCGCTGGAATGCTGATGAAACTACTGCTAAAACACCAAAGGAAATACCTTGCCCGAGCAGGCACTCGAAGTCCCCCGGGGCTAAGGGTGAGATCTCCGAACAGAGACACTCGATGCACTAAACAGTGCTACAGACTAGCTAAATAGCCAGCGTGCTCAAAAGTCAAAACGACTAGCTCCAAATGCACATAACTGAATGATCCAAAATGAGGGGGCTCCTATCTATTTTATAGCCTCTGCCTTTCACAATTCCTAGGCTCACCTCCTCCTGCGCGATTCCCCTCTTGCCACGTGTTCTTTTCCTGCTGCGCAGTTCCTCCATGTGTCTGCGTGGGCTCCATTTCTGCATCCCCCTTTGGCCCCCTTGGCTCCCCTTTAAGTCACAACGTTGTGCTACCTAGGAAGTGACTTTTTTTATTCTAAAGTGAGTTATGTTCCCCCTTCCTCACTTTTTATTTACAAATAACTATAGAAGGCAAAAAATTGAACAAAATCAAATATTCCAATTAGCCATAGCTAATTAGGAATATTACAAGTGTAGAGGCATAGAACGGATGATGTCATCATCAAAAGATGCGTCTCCATCAAATGGTGAAATAGGTGGTCTAGCGTGCTCTCTCAAACCCCAATGTCAGCTCCTGAAGCACATGTCATCATCTAGGGTGCCACATCAACCTCTAGTCACAATGTCCTAACTCCAATGGGCAATGCCCAAGGTGCTGGAGATGTAGGAGTGTCTCGTGGAGCATACCAAGTCATCATCAAGCTCAAGTCCATTGATAAAGGTACAATGTCCAAGGTATAGTGGAAGGCCCTCCAAAGGGTGTGTCTCAATGTCAAAGAGATATGAATGAAGTATCATTAACTTCCTCCAAAGGACCATTGATATGATTAGATCACCATCAAGTGTAGGCTCAAGGAATGAAGTAAGATCATCTAACATGGGCATAAGAGTAATTGAAGCATAAAAAGTGGACCATAGTTAACGTTAAATACTACAGAAAGCATCATCATCAAACTTCACACTGGCTTGTGACATTATACAACTTGTTAGATGTGGGTATGGAAGGATCATCAAATGGCCCTATCACAGGCTGCCATCCCTAGGGGACCCGAAATCAATGTGACCCAACTCAAAGTTGCCCCAGTGGGATCCTATGTGAATGTATCTAGTGACTGCAAGTATAAGGGATAAATGGTAAATAAAAGTGAAAGTGAGGCAGGATATTTTTACATATTATTTTTCAATTTTTATTTTTGCTTTTTACTTTTTCATTTTTTAAGCCTTTATAGGAAAGAAATTCGTGGGGATTCCGAAAAGTCCCCCTTTCCAATGGTGGGGAGGCCTAGAAGTCCCCCTTTTGTAGGGGGACACCCAAAAGTCTCCCTTTCATGGGGGGACGCCTACAAGCACCCCTTTCCAAGGGAGATGCCCAGAAGTCCCCCCTTTGGGGAAATGCATCCCCCACACTAGGGAAACATTTCCCCATGTGTTGCCCCACATTTCCGCTTTCCCTAGGCACCCCCCTCAACCTGACGACGTATGAAACATGGGGGTGCACCCCCCACCCTAGGGGACTTGTCATTTCAGCCCATGCTAGATTAATGGATAACATTAGGCTCCTACTTGGGAACATGCTCCTCCAAACGTGCAAGTGAACCTAGAGCCTATGGCTATACACATGTGATATGACCTCCACACCATAGTCCAATTGCTTGCACGGGATATCCATTTCTCTTTACAACAACTCATTTCAGCGCATGCCAGATTAATGGATAACACTTTTATATAAGAAAAATTATTTTTGATAGTGAAAACTTAATTTTAGGCTAGATTCAAAAATAGATGAACTATTTTTTTTAAATTTGTACTACAAATATATGTGATATGGTAAAGGACTAGGGTAATCCGTATGGAAAATATTCATGGTGTGTACATTTTCTTTGTCACTTTGAAATTTAACAATGCCAATTTGCAATACAACAAGACAAATAAACATAAGGGATGTCTTATCCTTTCCAGTTTCATGTAATAAGAGGAGAAAATTGGTCTAGGTGTATGTGACATCAAGAAATAAAAAGTGCGTTATGTAGATTGACATTTTCACCTCAAACATAGACAAGTGACAAACCTTGAACAAACATGGAGATATACCCTTGTCCTCTCATCACAGGAATGACAAAATATAAACTGCATGGAAAGAAACCATCAATTAAAACAAAAATATAAAATATAGCATATATAAAATCAGTTTGGCCTAGATCACAAGGAAAAATACATACCAAGAACTTGTGCGGTGTACCAATAAGTGGTATAATTGACTTTTCATAACTGTTCCTATATGCCCTCTTCCGATGTGATACTGCATGAGTAAAATGGAAGATGAAAAAGAGCAGTGCCATAATGTGAACAAAAAAGATAGATGAACAAATTAAACAAAAAATATTCCTTATAGAAGATAAAAAAGAGCAGTGTTATCATGCAAGGAAAAATCATTGGTCCTTGTAGAAGATGAAAAACAACAAAGTGATAATACAAGAAAAAAACATTATTCCTCATAGAATATGAAAAAGAGCAATGTATTCCTTATAACCTTAATTAGCGTACATGTTGGAAACATAGTCAGACCTAATGGATCTTTGTTAAACGATATTGTGGTAGTGAGTGCGATGGTAAAGAAATTCAGCTCTAATCTAAATGTAACCGAAAAATCTCATGATATTGCTGAAGAAATCAATTATTGCAACAGAGTATTTGTTTGACAAGTTATTATCAACAACCATTGAAGCCTAGGAAAAAAGGAATTTAAGCTTCAACAATGATAAGCAAGAAAGCATAAAATTGTTGATCTAGTGCAAATTGGTCCTCTCCCCCTCACTACGTACAGTCTATATAGGTCATTACCTTGTAAAGGAAAGGACTTACCAGAGTGCTTCTAAGGTGTTGTGTTTTCCCTTATTATATTCCTTCTAAGCTTCTCTAATAGATAAAATATTAGGATGAGCATCCAAAATGTAGACATGATCAAATTGCACAAGCTTGTTATTAGTGGTGTCAATTGTATGGTTCAGTCATACATTTTCTTCTAAGCTTCTTTAATAGATATAATATCAAGATCACAATCCAATAAGCGGAGAGGATAAATTTGCACAATGCTCAACATTGATAAGCGAAATTGCATAAAATTATTTGAGTTTGTGCAAATTGATCCTCTCCACTTATTGGATTGAGATATTTATATTCTATCTATTAGAGAAACTTAGAAGATCCACTAATAATGAGCTTGTGCAAATTGATCATGTCTTCGTATTGGATAGCGATCCTAATACTTTATCTATTAAAGAAACTTCGAAGAAGATGAATGACAAAGAAATATAAATGATGTCACAAAGAATTACTATGACAGCATTTCTGACATGTTTATCTGCCTTGAAACAAGTTGCTACAGAAGTCAGATCAGAGATTCAAAATATGAAGGAGCTGCTAAGGATGTAACAGAGAAAAGTACCAATAGCAGTTAAAACATATCGATACCATCACAACTAAAAAATATATTTATTATCACCAATAACAAGAGATTTGTGCAACAATGTATATCCCTAAAAATTAACCAATGCAAAAAAGAGATGAGTTTAGAACAATCAAAGGCTAAATCAAACACCCCAACTATGTATTTTGGTAACAGTAACTCATCTTAGTACAAAATTCACCTACATGAAATTCCTATATCAGTCATACAAAATACCAATGTTTATTCGATCAACCCTCAAGTTGTGTCAAGTATCATATTCATTTGTCCAATTTCCTTAGAAAACACTAATGATTTAGATCAAGAATGTGATTGGCATTGAAGCCAACTATGGTTTTTTGTTGCACATAAATATGTTGAAGGTTATGAGACTTTAATAAGAAGTGATATTCATGCACAATAGCAATTGATGATATACCAATGCCAAATTTAGACATGTATCAATTGGACAAATTAGCATAGATCACTCAACTAGTTGAAATTGAACACTCAAAATAAGGATGATGGTCATCCATGTGCTACATCGAAAACTCAAATAGTTGAATACTAAACTTTATTTATCAAGAAGTGGAATGGGATAGAGATTGCAGAAAGACAGCCAGAAGATGATTGAGATAACACCAAAAGTAGCTGAGTTGAAGCAAGTTGAACTAGATTAATTAAGAAAGAATGCAGTCAGTTATGAACCTGGGAAAGAATGGATCTGGAGTAAGAGGACAAGGGAAGAATTTATCTTGCTATGTGACAAGTTTCTTGATGGCAATAGACCAAAGGGATTGTCTTTGAATGTAGGATTTGCCAATCCAAAAATTAACTTAGGAGAAGACTAGAAAGGCTTAAGCACAAATGGCACCCAATACATCTTATAAAACACACCCACTCTACCTACTTATCCCACATATCAGGCTGCTAAATACCTGGAAGAAAGATGATACTGTCAATATGGTAAATGCACTCCATGGATTCATCTCTCAAAAACTCAAAGGATGGAGTGTCAATAAGACCAGAAAGGCTTAGCACAAGTTGTCGCCCAATGCATTTTACACAAAAAGCATCCATCCTACCTATTTATCCCACATCTCAAGCTATTAACAAGCTGGAAGAAAGATGATTCTGTCAACATGATAGAACGACTCCATGAATTTATCTCTCATAAATTAAAAAGATAAAATTTCAAGAAGGAAATTAGGTACCTAATACTCATCTTTCTTATTGGCATTGTACTAAGTTCTCCTCAGTGAGCTAATATTGCTTATAAGAGAAGGAACTTAGCTCAAGGCCATTGTTCAGGAAAAGATGCAGGCAGAGATAAAACAGAATAGATGCGAGTGGAGAAAAGGAAGATATAGATGAAAACAAAAGTAAATACGCCATAGAAATTGAAGATTCACTACCCACAGAGGATAAAAATGAGCCAAAATATAATGAACCCTCTCAGCCTACAAAGATAGAAAAAGATGCTTTGGTGAGCTTGATAAATATTGCTCAGGCTCACATTGAGAACATTGAACTAGAATGATTGCTAAGCATAGTCCTTGATGACAGAGGACATTGAACAAGCCAATACAGACATGGATCTTGTCTTCTTGAGGGAACAGTAAAAAGGACGAAATTGCCACCTTAATGGCTATTTTACAACAACAAAATATTGAGCAAGAAAAGTGGCAAGTTACAGTTGAGACAAAAGACTTGTAGAATACCAAAAAAGAACACTGTTAGTTAGAGTATGAACAAGAAGTTCAAATCAAGCAACTAGGCCAAAAAGCTGCCAACATAATCAGAGGAAATACACAAGCTGCAAGTAACCTTGTTAAAGGCCATAGAAATCCTGAAGAAGAAAAATCAGAAGCTGAATAAAGCTACTTTTACCTATCCAATGGAAAATAAAGACCTGAAAGCAACAGTATATGACCTAAAGTTTTAAGCAGGGAGGGAAAAAGAGATATCAATTGGATTTGGAATTAGTGCCAACAAAGGCCAAAGAAAAACAAGCAAAAAGTCACTTGTTTAGCGTTTTGTTGGAACAGCAGATCAGCGAGAAAGACCATAGAAGTGATGAAGGACAACCAAATGCTGAATTCCAGCTACAATCAGCCAATCTACATCTTGCCAGCACAACCACCCAGTCTAGTCCTTCAAATAAGTAATCTCAAGCTCCACTTCCTTTTAGACAAGTTTGTGTTTTTGTCCTTTTGGAAGATGCAGTTATGGCTCAGGAGACCAAGAAGTACCCCTTGGAGTTTGTCAACCAAACCAGGGGCAAGTATTTCAAAACAGTAGGGAAATGTTGAGCCCCTAAAAGATCACATCATGCATGATTATATGACATCACAAATACGCATATTTCCATTTTGGCCACTAAAAAAGACCTTTGAGATCAGTTTCCAGATATGAAGGACAAATGTTGGGGTTTCATCTGCACAGCATCTTGACCTCGACCATAGGAGTATTCTGTGCTAATTTGGTATAAAACAGAGCATTAACGCACCAAATTACACTGTGTAGTAAGCAGGACATTTGGGAACCTTCACCTACAACTTGTGGGTGTAGGTGGGCTGAAGATGGCAATCAATGAACTTTGTATTACTGTCACATTTACTTTATGTTATCTTAGTGATACTTGTGTCATAAAAAGTGGCCAGTATTAATTACAAGTAAACTGAAGATCACTCATCCAAAAGACATAACGAAACTGTGTATGTTTTTGTTTTTCCATTTATATTTGCCTCCCCTCCAGTCTGGACATCAGAGGAAAGGAGGAATTAAGGTGGCCATTTGACATTTCTGAACTCACCCTGGATGTGTGTTGTCTTGGTGTATTCATGTTCACCAGAGGATTGTCACTTTGTTGGGCCTCCATTGCAACATGGCCATTATGGCTAGTTGTGGTCTAGGTGCATGTCCTGAGCAACTTTGGTGAAATACATACCCGAAAGGATTCCAAGGATGGTAATTATCCCTCTCAATTTGTTCCTGGACATTGTGCACTACTTTGATGTACTCCTATTCATGTTCCAAAATTTTCCATTTGAGTTCTTGGCTATGAGCATTTACTGTTTTCAAAATAATATGTATATTATCACGTTGTCTTTGAGGCACCTCAGTTCATCCTTGATAAGATAAAGATAATTTATTAATGTCCAACAAATGACCAAAAAAGGTCAACGAGACTAGGAAGTACAATCAATTAAAAAAGTTGTGAGAGTGCTCTAGGCTACCCTAAAAGCATAAAACAAGCACTACAAGAAATACATAAAAAAAATAGTACATCAAAAAGAGAGAAGAGTGTGAGAGATCTACTATATGTCCTAAAGACAATATAAGTAGGAAGAAGTTTCCAACATAGCATCAATGACCAAGAAGGTCCCAATGCCATGCTTGATGATGTCATCAAACAAGTGCCTATGTCTAAGAGGACCTTCGTTGACGGTTTTAGCTCGAACAGGAAATTCTGCACAAGTTTTTGTCAAACTGTTAGTTTTTGTAGCATCGGAGGTGTTCAATTCTCGAAACTTTGCAGAGAGGCTAAAACACAGGAGTTCTCCATAACCCATAAATTGTTTCTGTAAATTCCACCTAGAAGTGTCTCAGTTAGATTATTAGCCTATTTTAAAATATTTCCTAAGTCTAAACTTAGGAAAAGTGCTTCATTAATCAGTATTAAATGAGAAAGGTGTGAATCATCTAGAAACTCACATGGATCGATCCAGAAATAATCTTAGCCATTGATTATGTTTTAATCTTAGTCGTTGCAGTCCCAACTAGACATTATAAGAGGATGTCGTTGGGTAGAAGGAGAACACACACCCGAGCAGTGAGTTCCTTGGCAGATCGAGCTATCTACTAGCAGAGCAAGGAAGAAGAGTTCGAGCCAGAAGGAACACAAGTGTGAGAGGGGTAGAGTCAATGAAGTCGGAGGAAGATTTTCCAGATCCGGTGAGTACTTTGCAAAGAGACCGAGATTTTCTCCATGAGGTTGCGCACAAGTTGCACAAAAGCCTCAAAAGGGCAGTTTGAATTTGTTGGAGAAGAAGATGTTTTCAGTTCCAGAGGTCGGGAAGAGTTTCCAAAGGGCCGAAGAAGCATTTTCCCAGTCAGCAACAGATAGGACGGCTAGATTAGTAGTCGATTCAAGCAGAACCAAAGTGACACAGAGCCTGTGCAGGCCAAGTTAGTCGGCTAGCTTTTCAGAGGCAATAAAGTGTCGGGATTGCTTGGAGTGAGGGTAATTTCCCTTAGATAATTTTTGCTAGTTTTTGGCATCCAAATTCTACTCAGATTATTTCACTGCTGCATAATAATAAAAACCCTTAGCTGCTGCACCGATTTTCCCAAGTTGGGTTTTTCCAGGGACCAAAAATAATTGTGTCAATTGTTATGTGTGTGTGCTGGAATATTTCTCAGTTTCCAACGTTATTATTTTCCACAGTATTTTTGTGAAGATTGTAGTGTGCTTATTTCGTTGTTCCCATAACAATAAACTATTAATTTAATTAACAGTTAGAAGAAATAATACTAGTTTCTACAATAGGATTTCAGTGGTGAAATTTTCACATGGTATCAGAGCGATTTTGATCAGGCGGGAAGCTCAAAAGTGAAAGGCAAAAATCATCCAGATTTAGAGGGAGTCTGGCAATACGATTTCCAGATTTGCGCAGAAGTTGGCTTAGCAAATCAAACTGTTGGGCAGAGGGTTCAATATTTCCAGTGCAGGTGGTAAGAAAAATTCGCAAAGACTAGGAGCAATTCCAGTAGGTAGTAGCGAAGCTGGAAAGCAGTTTCGGTGAAGCAGATCAGATTTTCGTTGAGAAGATTTCTTGCTTGGGCGCAAAAGGGTTAGCGTCGGGTGGAAAAGAAAGGAACACACAGAGGGAAATTTCCCTCAAGGGATTTCAAGTTCTAGAAATCTGATTTTCCTGTTGCAGATTGGCAGGAGCCGTGGGCAGATTTCCTCACTCCAGAAGGGAGTGCGAATAGCAGATCCAACAACCAAGCAGAGAGAAAGAGGGAGATTTTCAACCAGACTTAAAGATGGCCAAAGCTAGGCTTAGAGATTAGGATAGGTTAGAGGGCGCCTCCAACTTTGTCATCTGGAAGGCAAGGATGGCCTTCCTGTTGGATGAACATGGCCTGAAAGCCTATGTGGACAATGTGGTAGCAGTACCCCAAGATGCCGACCAACTCAAGGAGTATAGGAAGGAGATGACAAAGGCGAAGAGAATGATCCTGGATGGAGTCTGGGACCATGTAGTCTCACATGTGGTAGAAAAAGGAAAGGCCAAGGAATTGTGGGATGCTCTCATTTAGCTATATCAGAACACTTCTGAGCAACGGAAGATGTTCCTACAGGAAAAGTTGAGGAGCACCAGGATGATGAAGGCTGAAGGCATAGACTCCTTTGTCACCAGGATTAAGGAGGTCTGAGATTAGCTTGCAACCATTGGGGAGGCACCTCAACCTACAGAGCTTGTACGTTTGGCACTGAATAGTATCTCAGAGGAGTGGCAGGTGTTTGTCTAAAGTATCTTGGGTAGAGACACATTGCCTAGATGGGACAAGATGTGGTCTAAATTACAACAAGAGGAGTTGAGGCATGCTCTATTGAAGAGCACCATCATTGGGAGCAACAACAAGGGCATGAAGAGTGAAGAAGAGAATGTGGCCCTAGCATCAAAGGCTCCCATCCAGGGATAGGGGAGAAGAAGAAGAAGGACCTATCTAAGGTCAAGTGCTTCAGGTGTGGTGAGCTTGGCCACTACAGTACCTAGTGTCCTCTTAGGAAGAAGGGCAAGCAGGAGAAGCAGGACCAAGCGGCAACATCCATAGAGATAAACAAGTTATCCTCCAGGCTGGAGGAATATTTTTCCATGTTTGCAGCTATACCTCCAGGAGTGAGGTGGGGCTATATGGAGTTATAGTCCCAGAGTTGCAGAGGATGGGCAGGGTCCATTAAGGTGTCCTCCCCATGGATCATTACCTAGCTACGGGGTCCCACAGTATTCAGTAGCAGGATGGATCAGTGTTAGTTGATGCGGTTAGATTATGGAGCGGCAATTGCAGACTAGTAGCAGTCAGTTGCTAAAGAGCACAAAGCAGTGTTGGCAATAGTGCAGGGTGGCACAGTGCAGATTCCCTAGTAGACAGTGCAGTAGCTAGTAGCAGTCAAGACTGAAGAGACAGATGTAGCAGACACAGTTTATTCAGTTTTTAGGATGCTTCTCAGTTGCAGTTGTTGCAGTTGCAACAACAACAGATGAGAGGGAGTTGCAATGCAAATGCAGAGTTGGCAGTAGTATAGAAATGTCAATAGCAGCACGGATGCAACATTAGAGTTGTGTAGTGGTTGGTGGGAAATGGAAGGCAGTCATAGTGGCCAGACATCAACAGCGTGACAGAGGGTGATACAGAGACAGGGTGTTGCAGTAGCAATGCAGCACTAGAACACCTTCATCGCTAAGAGGGAGTGTTGGTTTTTGTAGCATCAGAGGTGTTCTAGTCTCGAAAGTTTGTGGAGAGGCTAAAACACAGGAGTTCTCCATCACCCAGAAATCATTTCTGGAAATTCCACCTAGAAGTGTCTCAATTAGATTATTAGCCTATTTTTAAATATTTCCTAAGTCTAAACTTAGGAAAAGTAGTTAATTAATCAATATTAATTGAGAAATGCGTGAATCATCTAGAAACTCACATGGATCGATCTAGAAATAATCACAACCATTGATTATGTTTTAATCTTGGTCGTTAGAGTCCCAACTAGAGAGTGTAAGAGCAGGTCAATGAGTAGATGGAGGACACACACACTAGAGCAGGGAGTTCCTTGGTAAATCGAGTTATCCAGTTGCAACAATAGAGCAGGGAAGCAAAGTCTGAGCCAAAAGGAACACAGGTGTGAAAGGGACAAAGACAGTGAAGTCGGAGTAAGATATTCCTGATCCAATGAGTACTTTGCAAAGAGATCGAGATTTTCTCCAGGAGGCTGCGCAAAGGCAGTGCAGAAGCCTCAAAAGGGCAGTGCAATTTTGTTGGAGGAGAAGATGCTTTCAGTTCTAGAGGCTAGGAAGAGTTTCCAGAGGGCTAGAGAAGCGTTTTCCTATTTAGTAGCAGGCAGGACGGCTACATTGGCAGTCGATTAAGGCAACACGTATGGCAGGCAGCACCAGATTGACACAAAGCCTACGCAAGCCAAGTTGGACGACTATCTTTTCAAAGGCAGTCAAGTGTCGAGATTGCTCAAAGTGAGGGTAATTTCCCTCCAATAATTTTTACCAGTATTTTCTCGGTAGGACTGCCAGTTTTCGGCATCCAAATTGTACACAGATTATTTCACTATTGCATAATAATTTTCAGAGGTAGTCAAGTGTCGAGATTGCTCAAAGAGAGGGTAATTTCCCTCAAATAATTTTTACCAGTATTTTCTCGGTAGGATTGCCAGTTTTCGGCGTCCAAATTGTACACAGATTATTTCACTATTGCATAATAATAAAAACCCTCAGTTGTTGCACCGTTTTTCCCAAGTTGGGTTCTTCCAAGGACATTTGTCCAAAAATAATTGTGTCAATTTTTATGTGTGCGCTGGAATATTTCTCAGTTTCCAGCACTATTATTTTCCATAGTATTTTTGTGAAGATTGCAGTGTGTTTATTTTGTTGTTGTCATAGCAATAAATTGCTAATTTAATTAACAGTTAGAAGGAATAATACCAATTGCTACAATAGGATTTCAGTGGTGAAATTTTCACACAAACTTGCATGAAGTCGTCCAAAGTCCTTTCTATTTTATAATTCACTTAACTAAAAGTTTATTTTATTAAAGTGAAGAACCTTTTAATTTTAACTTATGAAAAGTCTAATAAAGTGTAATTTAATTACACTCGTGATTTAGATGAATATCAACCAATGATCTCAAATGAGATTGAGATTTAATCTCAACCATTGATCTCAAAGTGAGATTAGGGTTAGGAAGATTTAGTCATTAACTCAAAATTATAACAATGTTATCAGAACCAAACTAGTTGACCCCCTGAACCGAGAACTAGCCATAACTAGACTGAAACTAGTAAAAAAACTGGTCAGCCAAAAACACATAAAATATTCAACTTTGAATGAAAAACATATATATATTCATGCGCATCCATATGAATCCAAACTATTCATACACAAATAAGCAAAAGTTATCATTTATTATAGCATGTAAGGTGCTCTTGGTTTTGATTGAGATCTAAAATTCTACTTTCTCCGTATGAAATCCAATGAGGTCGGACCCATTCTCAAACATCCAAAGTCATTTAATGGCAATGTTAAAAATTTAAGTAAACAGATGAAAATGAAAGGTAAAGGAGAATGTCTCTTTTACTTTAAGAATTTAAAATTAACATTAATGTCACTTTAACATTACCAATAATCGCATAGCATTAGTAGGGCAATATGGTCAAATACCAGCCAAGGAGACAAAGCAGTTCACTCAATTTATAAGCTAAGGAATACAAAGAAGATAGAGCAGTAAATCTCAAGGGAATTATACTCAACCAATTCGCAAAGAGAGCCATATGATTTTGGGGCAACCATACAAAGTCGTACATAGGAGGAGATCGATCCATCAAGGGGCCATAGGATCTCATCGTCCAGGTTGTACGTACAACCTCACGAGAAGTTAGGGTGCAAGGGTTTGCACCCAACCATACAATTAGTTATACACGGAGCCATACTCATCGTACGGATTCGTCATACAAGGCCATACAACCATGTGCTAAAGGATGAGGGTTGTTGCAGTTTTCTTGCTTTCCAATGGGCAAGCTTTCCTTAGTTGAGGAACCCTTATTAAGTTTGGAATAATTTTAAATCAAAAATTGATTTGAATGGCAATAAAATCTTATCTGTGTATTTGGAGATTTATTTTTCTTCCCCTCATTTATTTTTTAGCCGTTGTGTGATTAATGCTATGATCAGAATTTTTTTGCTTAAATTAAAAATCAACAACTAATTGTGCTTAAGATCATAAGGAAGCATTTCACCCAAGGTTTGGATAGAAAATTTTAGCATGGTATCAGATCTAAGTCTCTAATTGAAGCCTCCAAGTAATTATAGCATCAAATCTATTAGATTTGAAAACCAACAAATTTTTTTTATTGGGTGCTTGAAGGACTAAGCACATTTGCAAGGCAGTTTGTTTAGATTTGAAAAGATGGCAACAACGAGTCTTAGATTTGAGGACAGATTGGATCGAGCCTCATATTTCTTGCCATGGAAAGCTACGGTTACATTGTTGTTGGAGAAAAATGATCTCTAGGATATTATTGAGCATACAATTCCATTACCAACAGGTCCACCGCATTTGGCAACCAAGAAAAAGGAGGAGATTAAAGCCAAGTGAGTGCTCTTGGATGCAGTGAAGGATCACTTGATTCCTCACATTTTTTAGAAGGGTACAACCAAGGAGATGTTTGAAACTTTGATGCCCCAATAAGCCTCTATCAGAGCGAGAACATTAATAGGAAGATGATCCTGAGGAATAAGCCCAACACCATAGAGATGTCCAAATATGACATAGCTTCCAATTATCTCATGAAGATCACTCAGATCCATGATAAGCTTGTAGCAGTTGAGGAGAAGGTGGAGGATGCTGAGTTAGTAAACATGGCATTGAACAGTTACCCCAAGCTCCTAGGAACCATTCACCCAATGAGTTTGTGCTTGCGAGAAGCTTCCAAACTTTGAGAGACTATGGGATGACTATATCCAGGAGGAGACTCGGATGGAGTCAAAGTCCAACAAAAAGGAGGTGACGTGAACTTGGCCCTAACCAGGATTCCAACAAAGGTAGGGGAAAGAGTAAGGAGTCAATCTCATAGCCAAGGAATTAAGGACTTGAGTAAAATCAAGTACTTATATGTCTTAAGCATGGACATTATGCATCATAGTGTCCAAAGAAGAAGAAAGTCAAACAGAAGCAACAATAAAAGTAGGTAGTAGCTTCAACAAAAACTCATATGAGTGAGTTTGCTACAAAATTTAAGAAGGATTTCTCATTAGTTTATTTCCTTTCTACGATCGCAGTTCCAAGGAACGTGTAGTATATGGACAACGGGTCATTTCATGATATGACATTGACCTGGTAGTTATTTACATGTCTAACAAAGTAGAACTCAACAGTGTAGGTGGAGCTTGGTAATGATGCCAAGTATTCAGTAGCTAGAGTTGGTACAATTTCTTTCCAACTTGAGTCAAGCAACTCTTTGGACTTGAAGCACGTGTCATATGTTTCAAGGCTCAAAAAGAATTTGCTTTCAGTTTTGGTCCTGGAGGAGAAGGGTTTTGTCAAGGAATTCAAGAAAGGACAAGTATTCATCAGGCTAGAAGGGTGTAGCCTATACACAACTCTGGTGATAGGGGTCAAAGAAGTTAATTTGTACAAATTAAGGGATGAGCCTATTTGAGCATTGGTTGATAGGAGTGATAACTTGTGCAAGTTGTGGCATAAGAGGATCGGGCACTTGCATTATAGAACATTGTTGATTCCAAGGAAGATGGTCACAGATCTTCTAGATTTTATCATTGAGTAGTAAGGTGCATGCACAGGGTGAACACTTGGAAAGTAAATCATGGTTGTTTTCCTAAGCAGTGAGCACAGATCTAAAGAGATTTTGGATCTGATTCATTCGGATGCATGTGGACCGAACTTAGTAGTACAAGGAGGCATGTATTATATCTTGTTTATTGATGATTACTCTCATAAGACATGGATCTATTTCCTAAAGACAAGGGATGAAGTCTTCAACAAGTTTAAAGAGTATAACGCTCTTGTGGAGAACCAAACAGGAAAGAAGATCAAGGTGTTGAGGTCAGACAATGGGAGTTAGTATACCTCTTATGACTTAAAGGATTTAGCAAGAAGGTGGAAATTAAGCGTCGAGAGTATCCTACATGTTGAAGAAAGTGTAACTAGGTTCGGTCTTCATAATGACATGATCTTTGTATTTGATGTAATAAAAGGAAATAAATTATTTTTGTAATCTTGCTACATGGGTTTCATGAGCAAGAAGTGTGTCTAGGTAAAAGACTTCTTCTTGATGTCTTTAGGACTTATTGTTATGTCAAAGAGTCATGTCATGAATGGAGAAGCTCCTTTAGAGCCTATGTAAAATGTATTGGTGTCAAACCAACCCTCCGAGAGCAAGCTCACCGAAATATGCAAGCAAAACAACAAAGGAATGTAATGTCGGCTCCAAAATGAATTAAATAAATAAATATATGACATGTCGGCTTGAAGAAAGGGTCACATCGGTTCGAAAGTTCATGTCGGCTTGCATATATGGGATGACCACTATAAATACCCATGAAGGGTCAACAAAAAACATACAAGAAAACTTCGGAAGGCTTTGAAATTTCGTGTGGAGGAGCAAAGTCACAGTTAGGGCTTGACTGCACCTCGTTTGGGGTTTAGGTGCAGTCTTGACCTCAGCCTAATGGAGCAGGAGTAACCTTGTATAGTGGACCCTGAAATGATCAAAGGATTAGATATTCTCGGCATCTCTGTTTTGGGCATATGGATCTACCTAGACATATCACAATTACACAGCTAGTGATCTCGGCATACCTATGAGGATCTCGGCTGAATGGAGCAGCGATGATCTGGACAAAGTGTTAATGGATCTCGCATAAAAATCTTGATATCAAGGTCTCAGTGATACTCCTATAGAAGTCTATACAAAGAACAACAGTGATAGAAACTCTCTCTCGGCCTAATAAGATTGACGTTAGAGTTGTCTCAATCACACACACACATATATTTACTATTGTGGCACAATAATAAGCCACAAAGATGATTATTCTTGGAGGAATAAAGAGCCGCAGTAACCATTACAGTCTCTGAATAAATGAGGCAGAAAGAACCTAAGTACAGCAAGGAATAGTATCGCATCTTGGTAGATCTATTTCTATTAGTCAATGTATATATATGTGTGTGTGTGTGATGAAAAGAACTTCGGATCACTCACTGTCTTTACGTGGTCTCACTGTTTCGAAAAGATCACAATGATCCTGTAGTCTTGGTATACACTCTCGCATGTTCACAGTCGACATGATGGTCTCAGCTAGAGTACAGTAATGAAGGCATGATGAAACAGCTATCATGATGACTGTCATAATGAAGATCTCAGTGCATCGATGAGGCACGGAGATCACAGTGAAGATCTCAATGGATCTCGTAGATATGGTGAAGAAGCAACAGTGAAGATCTCAGCAATGGTGTAGTGATGGCTTCAATGGTGCAGCAATGAGGATGATCTCAGCTGCGAAAGAAAGGAGGATTGACTTCTTGGTCTTGGAGAGGCAAATTGAGTCATGGGTCATGGTCTTGGTATTTGTCAATGAAATTTCTATAAGAAGAATTTACGCATGGGTTTTCCTCTCCAAGTGGAAGAGGTTTTGGCCTTGGCAGAGAGCCAAACATTTGCGTTCTTGTCTCTTTTTGTTTTGGTAGCAGTTTGATGAAGTAAACACACATTCTAATAATGAATAGAATACTAAGCTAAGATAAATTGTATAAATGCTTCACAAATTGTTATCATGTCAAAGAAGAATCACCTTAATATGCATGCCCTAAGATTCTTCAACACCAACCCACAACAAAATGTGGTTGCAAAGAGGAAGAATTCATTGATTTTGTAGCTTCAAAAGGTCTTTTGCATAGGTTGGTGTCTTGCATGCACAAGAAGAAGCCCTCTTTAGGTGGTTGTTCAAGAGGAGAAACTAATATGATCTTCTTATGTTTTAACTTGGGAAAAAGTACATTGCTTAGTTATTTAATTAATGTTGAATTTGGGCTAATGTTTTTTTAAGAATAAATTCAATTAGATCTAATCTCCACCATTGATTAAAAAAACTAGGATTTAATCCTAGCCTTCAATCACTTTGGAGATTAGGGATTTGGCATATGGAGAATTATAAAAATTGCCTATGGGATTGGATGAAGACACAACACGAATGAGAGAGAAATTCATAAATAGGTTTTCTAAATAATTTGCAAATGTAATATTGCAGAATTTTTGTAAGAGTTTCATAGGAGTTGAGGAAAAAGAAAAAAAAACAACAGGATAACTTTTTGTAGCTGAATAAATTAGCAAGGACCCACATGAGTGAGATGGCTAGTGATTTGTTGTGGATGCACATGGGCTTGAGGAGGCCGAGTGGATTGTCAATTTTGCTGGAAGAATTTATCTCAACTTCTATTATAATTTCCATGTAAATTCCAAGGGCCATTTTCCCTAGTTAGGAAACCCATGATTTCTCTAGGAAATTAAACAATGAGAAGTTGGAGGGTTAATTTTAGTTGTTGTCTTGTCTAATTTTTTGGGGTTATTTTTCAAAATATTTTCAGCTACTATTTGCTAAGATAAAGTGCCAGAGAATTTTCTATTTGTAGTTTTTAGATTTCATTTACTGCGAAAAAGAAAAAGAAAAGTTGTTGGATAAAATATTCTCTAAAAGTAAAATAATTGCATGAGACATTAAATCCGAAACTGGCACTTGGAAAATTAATAGAATTGATCTATCATAGGGGCTACTAAGGCCATGGTTAATGATTAGAATTTGCCCATGTTTCTTTAAGCAAAGGCATGCAATACAATAGTCTACATCTAGAACAAGGGTCCTCATAGGACCTTGGGGGACAAGATACCAGAAAAGGCATTCACTGACGTGAAGCCAGAGGTGAGCCATATGCGCATCTTTGGTTGTCCATTATATATACATGTATATATAGAGAAGAGGACCAAGTTGGAGCCCTCCGGTATGATGGATTTGTTTGTGAAATACAGTGAGATCTTCAAGGCTTATAGGACTTATATTCCAACGCAAAGGAAAACAATGGGGAGCAGGGATGTGAAGTATGAGGAGGACTTTGCATCCAAGAAGTCACAGGAGCCCATTCCAATGGTAGAAGACGAAGAGTAGGAGGTTCCAAAGGTCGAGACCAGCTCATCTATGACACCAACAACTTCTAGTTCAGGAAGTCAACCTTCAGGTAGGGAAGAGGAGTTAGTAGCTCCTTCTAGTTCTTTCAAGGGTCCTCGATGGTTCACACAGACAATGAGGAAGGCTCAGGTGTATGTTGAGGCTCGTAGGAGACATCTGGGGAGAGAAAGCCTCTGAAGAAGTTTTTGACTTGTATGACACGGATGGATAACATCATTAATTATGAGCCTTCTAGTTTTTAGGAGGTAGTAGATTAGTGGTATGGAAGGATGCCATGGCGGAGGAGTAAAACTTTACCATGAAGAATGATGTCTGGGTCAGGGTCATTATGCCAAAAGACCGAATGGGAAGTCAGGGTTGAGTTCCAAGTGGTTATTCAAGTTCAACCACACGACAAATGGTAGCATTGAAAAGTTCAAGGCAAGGTTTGTCGCAAGAGGGTTCTCCAAGAAAGAAGCAGTGGACTATGAGGAGACAATTGCTCTAGCCACCAAGTACACTTCTATTAGAGTTGTGATGTCTATAGTCTCATTCATGGGACGGAGGATACAACAAATGGATGTGAAGACAACATTCCTTAATGGAGTTGATACCAACCAAAAGTGGGTAACCCATAGGTGAAAATTTTTCTCATTTGACAGCCAACCAGCCAACAGTCATATGATGGTCTTCAAATAGATTTATGCCAGAGCCTTTCACTTATTGCTCTAGTCAGCTCTCACCCATTTAACATTTTTTTTGGAGGAAGGTGGGTCATCTATCAACAAGTACTCTAAACATTTTAGCAATCATGTACTTCCATGTAATGTTATGGACATATTAATATGAATCATGCAGCAAATTGGATGAATGACCACTCCTGCTTGTATCCTTGTTCCCACACTTCAACTGAGAGGTTAGCCTTTAACTCTAGTCCAGTGGGACATCCTCTAAGGCCTTATGGTTTAGTATTGAAGTTTCTAAGTCTACCAGTTAGAAACCCTCCATGCACTTTACTGATTTATTCATACCTACTTGTTCGGTTACTTAACAAGTTATTTACAATGTAAACACTGAAAATAAACACTAGTGCATGCTCAACATATTACAGATCATCAACTGAAGGAAACAGATACAAGCACACAAAATGACACCGTTATTTTTGGACCAATGTCCCCGGAAAAACCCAATGCGAGAAAACCAGTGCAACTATCTGAGGGTTTTCTTATTAAGCAATTCCAAAGTACAATCTGGGTGCCAAATCCAGCTTACCCAACAAAGAATGCCCTTGGCAGTGTCACACGGTTCGAGTTCGAATTCGAGTTCGACAACGATTAGGTTCGATTCAGGTTCGAATTTTCCGATCAGGTTCGAATGAGGTTCGGCATTAGGTTCGACTATACATATTTTTCAATGTATATATATTTATATATATATCTATATATGACAAAATAATAGAAAATTCAAAATCGATCCATAAACACATGAACACAAATTCTTATTAGTAAACATACATGAATAATGTAATCATTCTAACATCTAGTTAAATTTAAACATACACAATAGTAGTTTGCAAAAAGAAATGACATAATTTTCAGTCTTCAAAATTTAAATGAATGTCAAATACTAGTAATCTTTAAAAAAATTACATAATCAAAACATGATCAAAATTTAAACATACACATCATTGTAGGACATCTTCAAATTTCAAAATTTTAAATATCATCAAAGTCATAATATCATCAAAGTCATCAACACATGGAATTCCATCATTTGGCTCATCTAGTGAGTCATCATCAATGCTAATATAATAAGGAAGTCATAAAGAGCATTGCCAAATAGTAATAATCCATAAAATTGTTCTAGGAAATTCAAAAAACATAGATAATCTATACTTATGGCCTACTAGACTCTAGTATGATCAAAAAGCTCTCAATCATCATGTGCATATGGCATAGTAAAGGCACTAGAATGCTGCTCATCAAAGTCATCAATAGATGGAATTCCAACATTTGGATCATCTAGTGAGTCACCATCATTGCTAATATCATCTTCTTCTGGCTCTAAATAGGCATCAAACCATGGGTCGGAGGAACTAGATGCATCTTTGGCCACACTACTCAAGGCCAAGTTCAAATTACTGCGAACATAAACAAGGTCTTCCAACCTTGTAGACAATAATTTGTTTCTTTTCTTGGACTGGATATGGTTAAAGCTACTCCAGTTCCTTTCACAAGCAGAGGCACTTGATCCTTGGCTCAAAATACGAATTGCAAAACGTTGCAATTCAGGAGTCTCTGATCCATAAAACTGCCACCATCTCCCTGGAGGAATATTGGGCCTATCTTGTACTGCACTAGACCTTGCAAATATTCCCTCTTCCAACCTATATGCTCGGAGCCAGTGTTGATAATATCGGTATCGGGAAAATATCGGCGAGGGTCCAGAAAATATCTTATCGGCAATATCGGCGAAAATAT
>APFE031305188.1:6325-35267 GCA_000404065.3 Pinus taeda | reverse complement strand
TAAAGGACTATGCAACATCTTCCATCTTTCATCAATCATCTCCCATATTTCAATGTACTCATTTTCCTCATTATTAAAGGATTTTGCAATGGCTTCTTTAGCACGATCCATGCCCTCATAAACAAATCCCATGGAAGGGGTATCACTATCAACCATGCGAAGCATATTAACAATTGGTTCACATACTTTTAAGACCTTCTGAGCATTGTCCCAAAAAGCATTCCCTAAAATCACCTGTTCCAACTCCTTTCCTTTAGCTTCCTTTGAAAGATGAGACTTTTCCCACTCATTGTTGCAAAAAACACCTCTTATACTCCCTTTTTCTTCAACTAGCCTTTTGATAGTAATATAATATGTGGCAAACCTGGTGTCACAAGGCCTGAGCAACTCTCTAGATGCATTATTCCTGTACAAGCTCAATGTGAGTTGATGGTTAAATATGAAGTGAGAAATTTGTTTCCCCCTTCGAACTGTCTCGTTAATCCATGGAAACTTTGCCAAGTCATTAACAATAAGTCAAGACAATGGGCAGCACAAGGTGTCCAATATATTTTTCTGTAGTTATCCATGGCCATTTTTCCTGCTCCAACACAATTTGAAGCACTATCAGTTATAACCTGGACCACATTTTCTTCTCCAACCTCAAGAATAGCTTCCTCTAAAATCTTGAAAATAAATTCAGAGGTCTTCTTATTCCCTGATGCATCAACTACTTTCAAAAAAAGTACTCCTTTAGGGCAAGAAACCAACACATTAATAAGAGGTCTATGATTCATATCTGACCAGCCATCTGATAAAATTGTGCACCCTGTTTCCTTCCAAGAGTCTTTGATCTTCTGCAAATTGTTTGTAACTCTTTCTTTTGACCTCTTCAAAATAGTGGTCCTTAAGGTCTCAGAACTAGGAGGGAGATATCCTTTACCAAAACCTGCCATCATCTTACATGCGTTGATGAAGTAAGGGCTTCTTGCCACATTAAATGGAATTTCACATTCAAAAAACATATCACCTACAGCATCATCAACTTCTTGTTTCTGCATGGGCTTCCAAAGAGTGTTTAAAGTAGGTATCCCACTTGATGTATTGATCTTTGACTGAGATGAACTCCCAGCGCCAACTGTGCTTGAAGAAAGTGCAGATAATGAATTGTAATTCATTGCAATTTTTGTTTGAATACGTTGTCTTTTGTTTTCATTCACTTTCTTAGCCTTTTGTATATTGTCATAATCTTTCTGAAGTGTCTCCTTGAGCTCTGCAGACACATTCTTGCAACCTTCAACGCCACCTCCTTTGCCATTAGTGACAGAAAGTAAGTGATCCATGACTCTAGTTAAAGATCCAAAAAATTCATTATTACATAACTTGCATTTCAAATGCCTCCCATGAGGCCCATCCAATTTCTCCACATATTTCCATCCTTCTGCCGTTGACCTTGGAGGTGCCATGACAAATATGTCTGCATTTTTGTTGGCAATGGCATATTAAAATTCGAATTTAAATAAATGATAAAATAGTGAAATTCAATTTTCAAATACAAATAAAACTTGATATTTTGATGAGCATTCAAATCATGCATAACTTGTTCAAATTTCAGTTTTCCAATTTCTTCAATTATTTCAAATTTAAATAACAGTAATTATCACTTCCTATTGTGCCTATAACATGTGTATTTAATGAATTTGAGGAGAAATAAATTGGTAGCAAGCTTTATTGAATTTCCATTAAAAAGTCAAAGCAGCCCAAACAACTGCAAAATGAAATAAAGTGGCATGTAAGGCTGAATTGCTGCCATGAGTACAAGAATTGGGGGGGAGTTTCCCTAATAAGGCTATGACCATTGATTGTTAAATTACAGCACTGGGTGTTGTAATTTGTAGTTATCCTTCTGATGCAAACTATTTTCAGTTTCTAATATTAAGGTTTATTCACTTAATCTCTTCTCAAGCTGGCATCTCTGTTTTTGAATGTTGGTTATACATGAGCACCTATTCAAATTCCACTGTGCTGTTAATTTTCACAAGCTCATCACTTCAAATGTTGATAAAACTAAAACAGGTAAAGCAATAAATTTGAAATTACTTGACATAAGCATCGATATGAGTCAAAAGAAGATCTCCACAATGGTCTGGCTGTAGAAAAACATACTTCTTAAGCCTGTTTAGAGTCTAAACTTTATATTCTATCCAATAATACCAGGAGATAATAGTGGAGTGTCTTGGAGATACATACTTGGAGATAATAGTGGAATGACTTTATTACCATCTGAACTTGTAAATTGTAATAGTCAGAACTCTTTTTCAAGGTAACCATATTGTGAATCAGCAATAGTTATGTGAGTCACCTACAATTAATTGAATGTTTTGCACAGATGGATTGAGATGTCTAAAATATATACCATTCAAGAGGCCATTATAGTCAGTGCCATGCATCCAAGTCAAGTTTATAACTTCTATCAACAAGACTTTTTAAGCATTTGATGTTGGATTATCTGTAAACTGTCTTTTTAGATATTGATGATTTTAATCAAGGAATCAATAAAAGAAAATAAATGGATAATGCAAGTACCAGAGAGAAAATTTGAACACCTGAAGGCTGAAGGCTGAAAGACGATACTCATACAACTTACAAGTACTAGAGAGAAAGTTTGAACATCTGAAAGAAAAATTAAGCACAGACATGATGGAACATTTGCAGCATGCTCTATGGGCCATCCAGAAAGCAGGGCATCAAAACAATGCCATCCTCAGGCCACGTTGCATTTTTGAAGGCCAAAATTCTTTGTAAGGTGGGTAGGCAGGGAGATAGAGAATCTGCAGCATGCACCATGGGCTATCTATAAATCAGGGCATCAAAGCAGTGCCATCCTCATATAGGATCACAATTCTGAAGGCCAAATATCTTGGTCAGGTAGGTGGGTAGGGACTCCACAGCACTGTCACGGATCTGATGTATATATTTCAGTGTTTCACCATTATGGCTAGCCTCGGCCCTCCAATATAGACATGATTGCTTTGATATCAAAATTTGCAATGATAAAATAAATGCAAACGATATATTTTTTTGGTTGAAACTTTTTTACAAACAGCTTGCATCAACCAAAGCAATTAATGAAAACTTTCTGTTTGAAACTTTGACCATAATTTCAATTTAGGGAGATGCATTAACAGGTGACGAGAGATGATGAGGACCATGGGAGATGGACTTCAGACTCAAAGAGAAGTAAACACCCTGTAGCAAGACTTGACAATACAATAATCTGATTGAAGTAAAGAGGAGATATATATTACTATTTAGTAATTTACACATGACCCTTGATAAAAAAAAAAAAAATATTAATATTCATAGATGAACTATGAGACAGGACTCAGGAGTCAGAGCCTATCAACAGCATGCAATAGAGATACAAGGAAAACTGTAGACTTCTTAGAAGCCATCCCTATCAGACAAAAAAAAAAGGTCAATTAATTCACTTTTTATTTTGAGTGTGGACACTTACAGGCTACAGCACACTTTGACAAAATCTGTTTTTCATAAATGTTTGCAGGAAACACTTTCTGAGTTCCAATTGACAAGAGGAACCACTTGGTGTTGTTGCCAAAGCAACCTTGAAATTCTTTTAAATAGTATTCAGTAAAAGAAGTTAAAACACCTGAAGTTGTTCCTGAAATTCTTAATTTGAGGATGCAAACAAGACTGCAATAAAGACAATTAGGAGGCCACGTTTTTGTAACTGATTTTATTGTTACGCATCACACAATACAGATAAAGATAAATATCAATGATGACATCATTGATCATATGAGGATCAAAACTTTCCCACTAAACAAATTACACTAGTTGCCAAACAATAGCCAGATTCACTTATTCCTCGGTTCAACTGATATGATAAACTTAGTTGTGATAATCCTGTCAAACCACCAGACTCCAGTCAATACGTTTCTCCATCCACTGGAAGCCTGAAAACTGAGGATATGCGGCATGCCCCAAAAATATTTCTTGAAAGCACTGGCCTCAAAGGAACGGGAAACTTAACCCAGCAGGCAGACATTGAAAAAAAAATTGTCAAATGATTTAGCAAGTGAGAATGCGATCATTCATTGGCATTGGCTGAGCTGAAGCCTGACCATATCCCTATCGATAATCGGACGACGGAGATGACAATCATCGAACGAGTTCAGAAAAGGGAGAAACGTGACCGAGAGTCCGAAACAACCCAAAACGAGTTCAAAAAAAGGGAGAAACGTGGGCAAGACAACTTTAGGCGAGCTCAAAGCCTCAGACAAGGTTTGATATATATATTAATATAGTAACTACTAACAGGTTGTAAACTTGTACACAGTCACACTGCAATTTATATACATTTGTTCCGTCACCCGTGGAATAATTAAAGGCAACAATGGGCCAGCATATGCGGTACATACCTGTGTGAGGCTGTGTCAACTGTCAACGCGGCCGAAGGCTAAAGCTGGAACTGGAAGGTGTCGGCAATGGGCACTGGGGCAGCAACTGCAAGACCACGTCACGACTCACCACACTCACAGGCTACAGCGATCAAAGCACTGGGCGGGCCGCAGCATACAACAATCACAAAATCACAGTCACAGGCTCACAGCATACAACGACAAATTGACAATCAAACCTGAAACCACTCGACAGCTTGTGCCAAATGCTTCCAGCACCGTGGTTTATAAAGAAAATCTTGGCGGGAAGCGATGAAGAAACCGTCGTTTGTGACCCAAGGTTTTCTCATAAACAGGCAACTAAAACCGCCAAAAAAAAAACATCGAACCTCAACAAAAAAACCCTTGAAATTCGCGTTAATCCGTTCAGGTTCGATTTTTTAGGTTCAATTTTTCAGGTTCGAATTTTTCAGGTTCGATTAGGTTCGATTAGGTTCGACTGGGTTCGGGTTCGTTCAGGTTCGCCTTTAGGTTCGAATTTCAGGTTCGACGAACCTGAACGAATTTGAAATTTTTTTTACAGGTTCGGCGAATTTCGAACCTGAAGCTTCAGGTTCGCCGAACCCTGTGACATAGGGCAGTAGTACCTCTCAGTCTGGAAACAAATGTCCCAGATAAAACCCCAAATAAACCCTTCAGCAGCTCAGCTCCAATCTGCCCCAGAAACCTCAGCGTCAGCCTCTCTTTGCCCAGCGCTAGCCCTGCGTCACCTTGAATGGGCCTGTATCAGCCTCAAGAGGCCCTACGTCAGCCTTCTGGCCCTCTGCGTCAACTACGCTGGCCTCTCTGAAGCACTGCACAGCTCTTGGCTGCCTCTATGTGGCCCTGCATGAGCCCTGGCCACTACTACGTCACTCTCTCTGGCTCCTGCGCTGTCTCCCAGCACTATCTCTGCTTCTCTATCTCTCTGTACTCACTGCCCCTCAGCTGCAACTCCGATCACTAATTCTATCTCTCTTAGCACACCCCGCTCTAGAGAATAGAACAACCGATCATCTGGTGTGCTCTCCAAGTGACCCTCAAGCCTCCTCTTATACTTTTCTCGTTGACATATCAACGACCAAGATTACGTCCCTAATCAACGCTAAGATTAGATCTGGCTTGATCCATGTCTTTTGGACCATTCTAACACAGTTTTATATTAATCCACATTAATATTTTAATTTCCCTAAGTTTAGACTTAGGGACTCCATTAAAAATATTAATTATTTTAATATCTCCCTAACTATTTAGAATCTGCCCAAACCCTTTCTGGGTATTGGAGATCTCATGTGCCCTAACATCTCCACCAAATTTCGTGGCTAGAGCACATCCGATGCTACCCCAAATCAACACTCCCTCTTAGCGAGGACTCTGCTCTAGCAATACTCCTCACTGAATATTACTTTGATCATCCGACATCGGTCCCCATGTTGATGCTAGGCCTGCTGCCCACCATCCTCTGCATTGTTGTATCCTGTAATGCTGCCCATGGTTCTGCCCTGCCACTGCTGCATCTGTACGACAGCTCCCTCTGCATCCGTGTTGCTACCCATGGCTCTGCCACTGCCACTGTTGCATCTACACTGCATCTCCTCTCATCATTCTGCATCGTGCTGCCCACTGCTACATTGCAACTCAGCTACTGAAAAGTAAGTAACTGATCTCCCAATTCTAACCTCTTTGTTGGGCTAGAGACCCTCCTGATGCTGAAGCTCCCTCTACTGCTGACAAGTGCTCCCTCTCTGATCTCTGCGCTGCTACAACAACTCCCTGCATCTCGCACCGTTGCACACCTCTTTGTGCCATCCTGCACTGGTGCAACACTCCCATACCTCTCGCACTATTGTAGCCTGCTAGCCTCGTGCTATCATGGGAATCCTACACTGTAGCTCTCTCTACCGCTTCATCCGCATCCATCTCTACCCACATTAACTAGTCCTGCTACTCCTCTTTGGGGTTCCTGTAGCAAAGTCTAATCCAAGAGGTTGGGTACCTCGAGGATCCTGCCCCTCATCGTCTGTAGTCTGTCTGACTACAGCTCGATGTCTCCCCACTTTTGCTCAAGTGGTGCGTGTGCACTCATGGCACAATCATTGTCTGTCTCCACTTCCTTCTCTGCCCTTGTCGACACTGCCTTAGTCTCAAAAGATTCTCCCTTACTCTTCTTCCTTGGACACTGGGTCGCATAATGACCTAGCTCCCCACAGTGGAAGCACTTAATCTTGGAGAGATCCTTCTTCCGTTTTCTTGCTTTCCCTTAGATGTTAGGGCAACATCTTCTTCCTCCTCCTTTTTGACTTTGATTCCCTTACTGCTGCTTCTCGCCTTTGTCTGTCATCT
Source organism: Pinus taeda (assembly GCA_000404065.3). Taxonomy (NCBI): domain Eukaryota; kingdom Viridiplantae; phylum Streptophyta; class Pinopsida; order Pinales; family Pinaceae; genus Pinus; species Pinus taeda. Next base: position 28,485 of record APFE031305188.1, on the reverse strand, counting down.
AATCTCTTCTTGGCGAAGAGCCAACCACATCTCATCCCAAGGTGGAAGTGTCCCTCTGCTCAGTATACTCTAGACAAATACCTCCCAGTCTTCTAAGACTGCATTCAGGGCTATCCTCACCATCAATTCCTGATCCGGCGTGGCTCCTACGGAAGTCAACTGATCCTGGATCTCATTCAGTCCTCCGAGGAAGGTGTCAATCGATTCTCCCTTCTTCATCTGATATGACCTCATCTGATTTTCTAGTAAGTTAGTAACATCCTTCTCTGCACAGAAGTATGCTGGTACAATTTCTTTAGGGCCTCCCACATCTCATTTGTCATTTCCTTCTTAGCAATGTGTGGTACTACATGGTCCTTAACCCCATCAAGGATGTGCTCTTGGCCCTCGCCATTGCCTCCTCGTACTTGTCGTTCTCAGCTAGGTCGATTGGGATAGCCATCGTCCTCAAGGCGAAGTGCTTGACACGATTTCTGTCAAGTATGGATAAGATTATGGCCTTCCAAATTGTGAAGTTTGAAGCTCCGTCCAATCTATCCTAGTCTCTTACTCCGTGTAGTGCCATGCTGCTCTTCTACTTCCCTCCTAGAAGTTCTCGATGTGACTCCCTCTGAGTCTCGATTTCCCTCCTGGAAATCCTTCTGTCGATGTCGAGATGCCCCCTATTGTGATTGTCTGTGCAATCGCACTACTAATCCGGATTTCTTGGCTAGAAAACCTCAGTCGCAGCTCCCTCCTCCTTGGCTTGCCCTATCAGGTACTGTTCTGACTATAATACCCCACCAGCTCCACTCTGCAACTTTCCCACAGCAACCTAAAGGTGAGAGCTCCTAAGCTCTGCGCAATCTCGACCCCAGCAACTCGGCCTTCTCAGCCAACTGCATCACAGCCCTCTGGCCCTCTGCGTGGCTCTACGTGAGCCTCCCTTTGCCTCCCTTGGCATCTGTGTTGCCTCTTCCTGGCTCACCCTTGATGACGCAGGCACTGTGTCACCCTTCCCTTGTTGCTGCTCTGCTAGGAACAACGTCTGTCACTCGGGACAATAGTTTTCTGTTGCTATTGCTCTGCTCAGCTGATGTCCTCAATTCTCCTGTGATATGCAACCACGCTCTGATACCATGTTGAAGTTTCTAAGTCTACCAGTTAGAAACCCTCCATGCACTTTACTGATTTATTCCTACCTACATGTTGTGTTACTTAACAAGTTATTTACAATGTAAATACTAAAAATAAACACTAGTGCATGCTCAACATATTCCAGATCATCAACTGAAGGAAACAGATACAAGCACACAAAATGACACTGTTTTTTTTGGACCAATGTCCCCAGAAAAACCCAATGCGGGGAAACCGGTGCAGCTATTTGAGGGTTTTCTTATTAAGCATTTTCAGAGTACAATCTGGGTGCCAAATCCGGCTTACCCAACAGAGAATGCCCTTGGCAATACTACCTCTCAGTCTAAGACAAATGTCCCAGCTGAAACATCGAATAAACCCTCTGGCATCTCCTCAGCTCCAATCTGCCCTAGAAACCCCAACGTCTACCTTTCTGGACTGTGTTAGCTTCTCTTTGCTCAGCATTGGCCCTGCGTCACCCTGAATGGCCTTGCGTCAGCTTTCTGGCCCTTTGCGTCAGCTACGTTGGCCTCTCTGAAGCACTACGCAACTCCTGGCTGCCTCTACGTGGCCCTGCCTGAGCCTTGGTTGTTATTGCATCACTCTTTGACTCCTGCGCTGATCTCCCGGCACTATCTTTGCATTTTTGTCTCTCTGTACTCACTGCCCCTCAGCTGCAACTTTGATCACTAATGCTATCTCTCTTAGCAAACCCCGCTCTAGAGAATAGAATGACTGATCATCTGGTGTGCTCTCCAAGTGACCCTCAAGCCTCCTCTTATACTTTGCTCGTTGACATATCAACGACCGAGATTAAATCTCTAATAAACAGCTAAGATTAGATCTAGCTTGATCCATGTCTTTTGGACCATTCTACCACAGTTTTATATTAATCCACATTAATATTTTAATTTCCCTAAGTTTAGACTTAGGGACTCCATTAAAAATATTAATTTTTAATATCTCCCTAACTATTTAGAATCTGCCCAAACCCTTTCTGGGTATTGGAGATCTCATGTGCCCTAACCTCTCCACCAAATTTCGTGGCTAGAGCACATCTGATGCTCTACCCCAAATCAACATTTAAGAGGGGCACAAATAGGGGGCAATGATTGATATAGTATGTCCATTGTAAACCATGCATACCCCTTTCCATCCTTCTCTATTTTTCTTTCCATTCTTTGAGTTGATTGTCATTGGTCACTAGGATTGGCACCTTATATCTAGATCCCTGATTCGGGCCCCAAAATCTTGGCCCTAGAGGTTGATGCAACTAAAAGAACAATAAAAGCATATATAGTGATCTAGGAGGATCTTCACAACCAACGATTCAAGTTAATCTCAATTTCTACTAAATTTGTTTGCACAACAAAGAGCTCACAAAGAGCTTCCGACGTAGTTTGAATGAGGTCAAGAAGACTTTGTACGCGAAAAATATGGCTTGTTGAAGTTTTAGGCAAAATGACAAAATGAAATGATTCATTAGAGGAAATTTCAGTCTAAAAGTGGCCTCCTAAGGAAAAATAATAAAATAATAAAATAATAAAATAAGAGTTATGGATTGTGGAGGGAAAAGAAGAAAACTATTTTTTTAATTGTATTTTTGGCTTACCTCCTTATAGATTTACTCAAATTTCAATTGCAGACGCTCGTTGGATGCAGAATTAAATTCCACTTCCAACAAATACCCATTATGCATACTTTTGAGAAGACCCACATTGATAAAAATTGAAGATATATTAAAGAAACATGTTGAACATGCTTTTTCAATGTATCTTCATTTTTTATCAATCTGGGTCTTCTCAAAAGTATGCATAATGGATGCTCGTTGGATGTGGAACTTAATTATGCATCCAACGAGTGTCTACACTTGAAATTTGAATAAAACTATAAAGAGATAACCCAAACATACAATTAAAAAAAAAGTAGTTTTTCTTCTTTCCCCTCCAAAATATTTATATGTGTCTCTTTTTAAATTTAAAGGATTTTTATTGATTTGCATATTATGACATGGAAATTACATGAAAATTTCATGGGCGCTTTTAGGCTAAAATTTCCTCTAATTGATACTTTTTCTGAGCTCAGATGCTCATGCATTATGTATTTTTCATTTTTATTTGTAATAGGAAGCAAATACAAATGTAAGAACTATGTAGCATTGGTGCAAAAGCTATATAGCATTGTAATTTCCTAGTCTCAAGGTAGAGTTGAGATATTAATGGATATTGTTTCCTAGTCTCAAGGGAGAGTTGGGATATTCATGGAGAGTTGGGATATTCATGGGGAGTTGACATTCTCATGGGCATGCTTGAGATATATTCTCAAACCAATCCCTTGAATGGTGCTAGATCCTAATTTGTGGGATATTGAGAGTTATTCTCTCTTTGATAGGATGAGGTAGTTCTCAAATGAAGAATTGTTTAAACCCTCTTTAGAGCGGGAAGAGTAAGGATTGAACTCATTCATCCATTCTAAGGCTTGAACTCATTAAGTCATTTGAATATTTGGATTCATTAAGCCCCTCTACTGGGAGAGTTTTTATAAGCCCCTTATGGGAGAATCAGACCCTTATGGGAAAATGAACCACTTGATGTGAGAAGCTTAGCCCCTTTTAAAGGAGAACCAACCCCATATAGGGAGAAGGTTTCAACTTTTTGTAAAAGAAAACCAACCCTTTATTAGGAGAAAAATTCAGCCCTTTTTTATAAAAGGAGAAGCCCTCTTTGAACGAGAATTAATGAAGTAGTTAGTGGTTTGAAGTGGACCCGGAGACGTAGCCCATGTGGGCGAATTCCGTTATCATATCAATTTGCATATTATTTTTATCAAGTTGGTATCAGAGCCACAAGAACAAAGGAAAATTTTGAACACTGGATGCAAGAGCTAAGATTGGTTCTCACCATTGATTTTGTGTTTGCATCACATTATTTTTACAATAGAAGAGGACTGAAGAGTATCTTGTAGTCAAGCAAGAACAAAAAATCTTATCTTCTAATAGTTCCAATCTAGTTGTTCTCATTGTGGGTCGTGTACTCACTTCGACCACAAATTTGTGGGATCCAAAAAGGAGTCTCTCTTATCACTGCAACTCAATATATTTGATGTTCATTACAATCTTTGTGAGAAAGAGAAATAGGGTCATTTTATCATTCGAACAAATCTTACAGTTGTTCGTGTTCTTGCAAGGCATTATGCACCTAGATCCCTGGGTTGATGGTTAGTAAGTAAGCCTAATGGTACCTAGAGAGGCTGAAATCTTTAGTCCATCTTAGTCCTACTCGAATAGATTGCCTAGTCATGAATCTAGTCTGTGGCACCGTAAGTGCCTAAACTCTTCATGGTTCATGTATTTTGAGATCTTCCATGTACTTGTATATGTAAGTATGAATACCTTCTTAGTTAAGAGGGAGTGTTGAAGAATGTAACTAGGTTTGGTCTTCATATTTGTACTTAACTCATAATGAAATGTATTTATCAAAAGAAAGAAAAAGAAATTTGTATTCTTATTAATATGACTTATTAAAGCATGGGTTTCATGCTTGGGTCATCATGTTTTAGGTCAAAGTCCCCATTGAGAACTTTAGGATTTATACTAAGTCAATAGAGTCATTGTCCATTTAAAGAGACCCTTCTTGGGCTTTCGAATCATTAAAGATTTATTACTGAGTCAAATAAGTCATTTGTCACCTCCACACCAAGTCGGCCTCAAACAGGGTAATTCGACCTCACCAGAAGCCTATATATATACAAACAGTTCATATTCATTTGTAGCACTCACACTCACAAGTTCGATATCTAAGAGAAGAAGAACAGAAAAAGTGCGAAGATGTTGGAAGAAGGAAGATCGAAGTTTTTGTGTTTATCTCCCTCTCACTCATGAGGATTTACTAGGATATTTGCTGGAAGGACAAAGATATTGTTGGGGCGACGTTGTTGCAAACTATTGGGTCAAAGTTGTTGTTGGGCTAATTGTTGGGTCGAAGTTGTTGCTGGATCGAAGTTTTGTTGTTGCTACTAGGTCAAAGTTATTGTTGAAAGGGTTATCATCTACAAAAGGAAGAAAAGGTTGTCTTGGTGTGGAGGAATTATGTGTCTAGGTCAAGAGTCTTGGATCATCTCGTGAAATTACTAAGGAAGAGTTGTTGATTGGGTTTTCCCCTAGATAGGGGTTTTGCCCTAGTTGTCAGACTACATTTGGGGTATGTGATCTTTGTGCTATTGTTTTGGTAATTGCTCGATGAACTAAAAGATAAAAGAGGAACATAAGAATATCACAAGTAATTATCTATATAAAGAAAATATTTCTTCCTTTCAGGTTTTATAACATTAACTTGTTCCTTTTATCCTTAGGAACATGAATGGAGACAGGGCAACCAAAGATTCTCATATGTCCAACGATCAACCTCTGACTTTCTTCTAGAAAGCCCTTCTTCCAAAATCATATTTTCCATAATTTGATGAGGAATTCTATTTTAAATATATATGATTGTCATTGATACTTCTCACCATAAGAACATTGGAAAATCTTGATCATGCATCATAGCCTTGACAGATTTTTCAAAGGATGTGTCCTTTTGTTCTGCCACACCATTCTCTTGTGGATTATAGGGAAAAACCAGCTCCCTCTTAATCTGATCTTTCTTATAGAAGGAACAAACTCTTTTGAGGTGTACTCTCCTCCATTGTCAGATCTCCAAATCTTAATCTTCGTACCTGTCAAGTTTTCCACTTTTGCTTTCAATTCTTGAAACTTTGTGTAGACTTCATCCTTGGTCTTCATGAGATAGATACATGTCTTACGAGAGAAGTCATCAATAAATGTTACATAGTATATTGAACCTCCAAGTGATCTCACAGGCATTGAACCACATACATCAAAGTGAATCAAATCTACAACTTCTTTAGATCTATTGTCACTACTTGGAAATGGTTTCTTAATGTTCTTTCCAAGTGCACAACCTTTAAAAACGCACTCATGATTCATCTACAATTCAGGAACACTTGTAACTTTTTGATTCAATTCAGGGAATGCTTTATAGTGAAGGTGACCATATCTCCCATGCAATGGCTCACTTGGAATAATTTCATCATGTACTAGTGCTTGGGTTGGTTGACTCACGAGCCTGTAAAATCTTCCTTCTCAAGTCCCAATAACCCTAGCATCATTTATACTAGATCCCTTGGACCATAGAAGTACTTTGCCATCCACAAAAGCTATTATGTCTCCTTTATCATCTAAACATGAAATAGAGACTAAATTCTTTTTCAAACCTCGTACATATAGAACATTGTTGAGATGAACATTGTTACCAGATTCCAACTCAATGGATGCTTTTCCAACTCCTTTGATTGCATAGTTGTGATTGTCTCCAAGCTCTACCCTTTGGGATAGCCTCTTTTCCATCATGCTAGTAAGGTTTCCACGATCTCTAGTCATATGTCCAGAAGCACCACTATCTACCAACCACATATCATCATCATCTGTAATAGAACTTGTTAGAGAAAAAAAGTAAAAGAAATCTTTGTAACCTTTAGGCTTCTTTGGATGTTCATCTTCAACATTGGCTACAGAAGCATGTTGTTTTCCCTTTCTGTTTTTGTTATTAGCCATCTCAGGACAATCCCTTTTATAATGACCAAATTTCTGACAACCATAACATTGAATCTTTGACATATCCTTCTTCTTTTGAGGAGGAGGCGATCTTCTTCCTGACGACTTGTGTTGAAAGCCAAACTTCTTCTTTCCTTTGTTCTTGAAATGAGTTGCAAACGCTTGAGAAGCTTCTTCCTTTTTATCTCTTGATATAAGCCTTGATTCTTCTTGAGCACAAGAGGTCCATAGATGTTCAAACGAAGGAGCTTCCTTCCAACTACTTATACCCCTGCTTCCTTCCAACTACTTATACCTACTGCAAATGCATCCCATGATCTAGGTAGACCATTGAGTGATGTAGTCACAAGTTCATTCTTAGAAATAGTTTCTCAATTGCTTGAATTTGGTCTTTTATTTGTGAGATCCTTATGAAATATGAAGCCACAATGTCATAATTCGTCATCCTTACATCACGAAGCTCATTCTTCAAACTCATGGCTTGATCAACATTATTGATAGTAAATAGGTTGGTTAGGGCATTGTACATCTTCTTCGAAGTATCAAGTTTTGCAATATAGAGGATTAGAACTCTAATGGAGGCCACAATAAGACTCATCGCAATGATGTCATCCTCCTTAAACTTCTCCTTTCTTACAGTGTTTGTTGGTTTTCTTACCCACCACCACCAGTTGGTGACACCCATAGGAAAAATTTGTATTCCTAGATTTGTCTTTAGCTGGTAGCCAACAACCCCTTGCAGCGATGAGATAGCTTGATAAGCCCCTCGTTCTCTGCCACTGAAGCTAGCCATTATGTACCCTTGCCCATCTGTTATTATCGTATGTTTGAAGTTGGGCTTCCCAACCCCGAAGATATGGCTTTTCATTATGTAATTGGGTATTTTTGGTTACTTATCATGGACACATATGGACATGGATTAGTGGGGGGATTTGGTGGAAAGAATGGGCTTGGTTTGTACTCTTGTCCCTTTGTCCAACTAGGCGGTTAGTATTGTATCTTAGTCCTACAGGATCTCCTTTATTGGCCTCTGGCTTTAGCAGGGACACTACATGGGAAACCCCGATTTTGGTTGCGCGGTCCCACTTCCCGACATCATATACATCACTCCCCTCCATTCATTATAACCCCCTTTCACACTTTTCCCATCTGGATCCACTTTTGTGCATTGGGTCCACAAGGATTTAGCCTCCCCCATCCCCTTGTCCACACTTTGGGTCGGGCCTGGAACGATGCCCTAGAGGTTGATGCAGCTAAAACGAAAGTTAAAAGCATAATTTGGCTACTTACAACGGTAAATGTACCATAAAATGCAAAAGATGGTCAAGACACAAAAATTTAGCACGTGGGAAAAAGCCAAACATGAGCTCTACCCCTTATCACTATGGCCATCACCCTAGTTCCTAGGGCCCCTATGTGAGCCCCCCGCATCATTGAGGAACCCATGAATGTCCCAAGCCCTGGTGGGCAATGAACTGCCCAACCTTAAGGGGGTAATTACTGTTATATCATACACGTCCTGCTCTCATTCCCTAAAGCCTTGAGCAATTATAAGAAAGAAAAATCAATAAAAGGCAAAAGGCATACGAAGAAGGGTGGAAAAACAAAAGTCAGGGCAACTCATGTACCACGATTGCTCCCTCCTACATCTATACACCCATGTGTGGGCTTCCCTTATTATAACTTCCCTTGTAACATGGAATGTGGCTTGGAGCCTCCCCTACTACCCCACCCCATTCCACTATTATTTCACATGACACCTTCCATTTGACGGATGTACCATGGCCCTGTCACTCCCTTAGAGGTTGAAGCAACCTAATAGGGTCCTTTATTAATGTCCTTCTTGACCCTGGGAACACGTATATTCTAAAGCCCATTTTGAAAGGGAATGCCACTATGAAGTGTCCACTTGGGCCCAGATTTGTAAGCCCGTTTACTCAATTGTACTAATGAAATTGTTGTATTGGAAGGTGAGGAGATTCCTTGGATCTTATAGAGGATTGCAGGTGGGTCTTCATCTTGGGTTTGGCCTCCCTATATGGGATCCAAGCCCTCTAGAGGGTCAGGATGGCATTTGTAGGGTGAGCATTGCCAACAATGGACCTCCTCCACAACAGAGCATTAATTGCACACCATGGCATCCTTCAACACCACATTTGGCTTGCCCGTGCCCCACTCATGCAGAGATGATGATGCACTTGGACCACATTGCCCTGCCAATTACATACTTGCACCAGACACTTGGCATATGATCTAGGGCCCAGATGGGGTTTTGTCTCCCCTAAGGAGACATGGCAGGGCTTGTATCATCATTCTTGCCCTTATGGATGGAGAATCGATATGTTGATCCAGTTGGAGACCATAAGACCATTCACTATGCCCCTCAACCACTTGGGAGTACCACAGGTGTTTTGCTTGGAAACCAAGGGACCAACCCCTTGGTTATCATCATGAGAGCCTTCCTCTTCGATTTGGCACACGAAGAACTTGTCTAGGCCTTCCAACTGCCCATTTGCACCATTTTTCTATCATTTCAGTCTCATTAGGAAGACTTGTTGCATAATCTTGTGCTATTTGGTGGGCTTGTCACCAATGAGATTGTTATTTTGCACATTAAAGTCATTTCTAGGGGCTCATTAGGCTAATTTGACCAATTCGAATTGTTGGCGGCTCGTATTAATACAAGTGAGGCCTCATTTATAACTCATCATAACTTGGGATTTTCGCTAGCTCTTCTTGAGAATTTCGACCTGCAATTAGTGGAGTGATTTGGATGGAATAAATGTGTTTTGACATTTGGAAATCTTCGCTATCTTTTCTTGGAGCTTTTTGTTGTAATATTGTAGATGGATATATTCTTCGTTGTCTTGTAGGAGCCCTTTAATGCTATATTTCTGAAATAATGATTGTCTAATGCATGGAATTTCTTTCTTATGGTTATTATTGTGCCCTAATTCATGAAAATTTGTTTTAGGCCTTGATGCTATTGGAAAATTTTGCATGTGTTACTCTTAAGATGATGAATGAATGAATGTTCCTAGGGGATCATTTGATGTGCATCCTTAAAAATCCATAATATTTGCCATCGAAGCATAAATGTCTAAAGTTGTGTAACTACATCCATAGATAGTGAAATTGTTGCTTTAGGCCTCCTTGAAGAGCGAAGGTGACAAAGTCAAGATTATTTTGACTCCATTCCTCCCAATAGCCAGGCACTAGTTTTAAATCCTAGTTTGATCACATCAAATTTCTTCTTTTCTCTCCCTCTCCTATTTTCTGCCCTAATCCTAGAGGGTCTCCTAGGGCCTAGTGGGAATTGCATTAGGGTGGTCATCTTGAAGTGTAAATTGGCAAGTTACTGCGTTGGGGTTTTCTCTAGGTGCCCTCCAATTTTGAAGCAAATCCCGTGGCTAGATTTGGAGAAAACTCAAGCCCTAGATCCAACATCATTTTGCTCCTAGGCTTCTTTGATTGGTGGCTTTTCAAGGGTTATTTACACTTCAAACTCTAAGGATATTCACCTCCCATTGACCCTTCTTCTCATCCTTGCTTGACCTAGTCATATTGTTGGTGATCATCCTAAAACCCTAGCCCTTGCTTGGATCCCCTAGGTCTCTCTTGTGGTCCCAAAACATTACATGCTTGTTATCTCACAAAACCCTAAGAGAGGTCCTTTTATTTCTTTGGGAATCCTTGATCTAGGTACATCCCTTGTGTTGAATATCCTTTTCACCTAGGTGTAGGCCTCCCTCCCTATAAGTCTTTCTTGGAGAGCCCCTACCTTGCTTTTGAAGCAAGCAAGCCATTATTTGAGCCTCTCCTTTGAATGGGCTTTGGAAATGACATTCTACATTGTTATGACCTTATCTTTCTAGTGATTCCCTTTATATCGAGATTCCTCCCATTGGTGAAAGTCTGTAAAGTGCAGGGAACATTGATTAAGCCTTGAGGTGACAATGGGTCCTTGTCCTATTGATGTCACTTGGAACCCCTCCTAAAAGCCCTTCTAGAATGTGTGGTAACATTTTTGGCATTATTGTCGAGGACACGAGATGTGCGTCTTGTTTGCCATATGACAATATTGACATATCATTCTTGGTGACTCCATTGAAAGAACAAAGCCCTAGTTCTTCATTGAACTTTAAAGTTAATTCTTGTAGGGTGAATCAAGCGACTCCAACTTGGTTTTATATGGAAGGATGGCTAATTGTGGAAAAGAAATGATTCACGACCTTGATCCTAAAAGCCTTCAAAGATAGTCCACAGGGTGTAGCTCAATTGGCGATCACCTTGCTATGATGTAATATGTAAAGCATGAGATTCAAAGTTCAAATCCTCGTGGGTTAGACCAACAACAACAAAAAAATCCTTCAAAGACTACGAGAAAGACTGGATGGGGTAGAATGAACTTTGTGAGCATGTAATAGAGCATGAGGATGAGGATTTCTTACTCAACTTCTATAATAAGAGCGGGATGGACCTCTGTAGTATACAACAAGAATATGAAGAAGATCCTACAGATCATCTCTTCTTTGAGCTCACCTGTTACACTAGTGCATTCAAGTCTGTGTGTCATGCAATTATAGATAAGCATTGCACCTTGCCAGATGAAATCATAGAAGATTTGGATGACCACAATGATCAAGAGAGCAAGGAAGATGCAGAGGAGTTGTCAATTGCAAATTTGGAAATTAACAATGATGAACTTGAAAATATCTCCTTCGAAGATGAAGATGGGGATCTTGATCCTGAGAGCCTCCAGGTGTTGCAAGAAAGAATGGTGGAATATGGAGAGTCTTGCAAGCAGCTTATGGCAAAATCTAGCGTGAAGGATCTTTTCTCCCATTTATATGAGCAAGCAAAGAGGCTCTACATTATGAAATGTGAGTACAACAAGAACACCACGGATACTCTCCTCCTAGAAGTGTATTACCAAAATCATCTAGTAAATACCTTGGGTGATATTCTTCAAGAAAAGAGGAAAGAGGAGTCATCCCTGCCTAGCAATGAAGAAGATAATTTTAAGGAAAATCATGATGAATAAACAAATGAGGAATCCATGGAAGATCCTTGGGCTGCAGATTTGGGAATTGCATATGAATATCGTATGAATGGAAGTCCCATTGAAGTCCACAAGGATGAACATGATGAAGTGGGGCCTCTCATTCACAAAAGGGGGCTAGAGGATATAGCTATTATGGATCCTTGTGAGGTTAACATTTTTTATTTCTTCCACATAAATGAGGGAAAATGGGATATTAACCATCATTTTGACAATGACCCTATTTATGATACTGACAAGGAAAATGAGGTTGAGGTTGGTTTTTCCTTTCTTCAAGGCACTACTCATAATGATATATCTATTCACACCTTTGTAAGGGAGGATCATTATTTTCCCATTCATGAAGAAGGTCTGTTGGAAATGGTTGGCTCTATTTATGATACCAATCATCATATTGACAGAAAATCTACTTTCCCTTGTCTCCTCCAGGATCCTAAGCATATAGTCACATTGTCTAAAAGCCATCGCCTCACCCTTTCTCATCCCTTCATTGATATTGATGAACCCTTTCCCCCTCCTAAGTTCGATGTTAAGGAAGAGCCACTCATTAGGTGTATCCCTTCTTCTCAGTTTTACCCTCAGGATTGTGAGCACACAATAATTGCCCCTTTCAATGTGACCACCATATAGAGCAACCTGCTTGTTGTGTCTCTCCATGTCATCAGTCTCCTTTTGCTTTTCATCATGATCATGAGATGTCCACAAAGCATGATGTTATGAAGAGTGATCGTGATAGGGAGTTCTTGAGCTTGGTCATTCAATCGTCCATTCTATGCTTGCAAGAGAGGCTGCAAATCTCAAAATTGGTATCCTTTCCCTCATCTAGCATTCCTTTTTACAACGTATGGATATCATATTTTCCCGCCTCTCACCCACATCATCCTCCATGTGATTCTTTCCATATTGAATTTGGGATTTATTGCATGAGTAATCATATAGGCAAGTATTTTTATATTGATCTAATGATATGTTGGTTGCATTGGCTTTATGATTACACTTAGTATCTGTCTGATGCACTATGCATGTTAGAGTAGGATGCATTGCATATTGATTTTTGCATTGGAGCCTAACTTCATATCATGTTATCATGCTAGATTAGGTGCATTTAGTTTAATTTTGCATTCTAAATAGGTTTTATTTCCTGTTGATTTTTAGGACTAACAAAAGCATGGGAGATCAAAAGACGCCACAAAAACATGTTGCCCTATGTCTTAGTCTTTGATGTGCAGGCAACAGGTCTACTGTCCCAAGAGATTGTTGGTGTTTTGTGACCTCTCTGTACGAGTACATGGTTTGTGCACTCCATTGAGAGATCATATCCTAGTTAGAGCCAGATCTTACCCACCACTAGTGGGTGACCCCTATAGGAGAAATTTTTTTCCAGATTTGTCTTCAACCAGTAGCCAACATGTTAATTTGGTAGCTCAAGGACAAATTCCCTCCATTGGACAACCTTACTCATCAAGAAAGACCCCTCCTAGCCCTTGGAAGAATTTAATTTGGTTAAAGAAAAATATTTTTTAATATGGAAACCCACATGTGCACCAAAGGACAGGTCGACCAAAAAGAGAAATTGGACATCCTTGGATGGCTATAAATACAAGTGACCTCAACCTTATTTGGACATGATCATCGTGTATTCTCTTCTTCTCTTCTTTGATTTGGCTCGCACAGGTCTGAAGTTGGTTCGCGGGAAATTACTTCGCATAGATCCAAAATTGCAGGGTCCGAAGCTCGCACGTGTGATTAGGGTTTTTGGTTCTTAGCCGCAAGGTTGCCACAAGAAATTTTTTGTTGCAACCGCAAGCACGCAAACCTATGCGTGCGGTCAGAACGTTTCAGCTGCACGCACATCTCTCTCTCTCTCCGTGCAATTGGGACCTAGGGCTTGATTTTGATAGTTGACTGCAAATTCCGACAATTGATGACAGTCGACAGCAGGCTGGTGAACAGTGATTTTGATTAGTATTCTTGTTGGGTACATCTTTGGGATATTGTTTGGTTGATTTTGTTGGATAGTCTTGTGGATAAAGAATTGGATTATTGCACTCTCTCTTTGTTGAAGCATTCAATGACAATCTAATAAGAAGAAAGAATTTCAAACGGTTTTCCCCCATGTGAGGTTTTGCCCTGGTCTCCAACCAATCCTGCTGTCTCTATGTGTGAATACGTTTCGTCTATTATTCCTTTATGTTCCACTGCATTGATGATAATATTGTTCTTTCTATATAATTGCATATGTTGCTTAATAATGTTACGATGTTTTGGGGTGAATGAAATATGTAAATAATGAAATGCAATTATCAAAGAAAAGAACAATATAGCCCTAAGAAAAATTAACATGATACCAGAGTTGGACTGAAGAAAAGCCATTGGAGATCACCGCTTTGAAGACACCATTGATGGGAGCAAGAAAAGATGGAGGAGATCTAAAAGAATATTAGGGTTTGAAGGAAACCTTAGGCAATCTAGTTATTAGGGTTTGATGAGGTTAGGGTTTGGAAGAAACCCTGAAATATGATAAAGGATTGAGTTTTTGCAATCTTGATCCCCTAACATGATTAGTTAAGAAGTTACTCTAGCACTTATGACAGATTTAGTATAATCCTAGATGGACTAGTCTCAATTAGGCCTTGGTTGTTGATGAAGATGATTGCTATATTAAAGGCAACATTGTTATATGGATAATGCACAGTAATGACTCTTAAAGGCTAGTTCAAGAGGGACTTTATCACCTCTCGTTAAAGATAAGTACCTTTTTAGATTTATGTTAATTCTTTGTGATATTATTCTTGTTTTGATTATTGCTTATACTTCCTACATATTTGAGTATCTAATGCTTCTAACCTCTAGATGAGATGTGATATGCAGATCCTTCTTGAGGATCATCTAAGGTACAAGAAAAGAGAGCTAGTGCAAGAAGAAAAGAGTTGGTGCTCGAAAAGGAAAGAAGTCCCTGAGGAAAATTTTGGAAGTTTTCAAAGTAGCATCTACAAATTTCAATATGCAAGTGCTACCGCTGCCAATGACAAATAAGAGCTACAAGTTGCATAGGTATTTGAATACTACAAGTCATGTATAGTGTATTGTTTCATTGTTATGATTTAGCTGCAAGATTGGAAGGCAAGCTAAGCCCTAAGGTATGACAAGAACATCACCCTCATAAATGACTCGTGCATGCATATGAATGTAAGTTTGATTTTTTCTAGTATATTTGATATATGATGGATACATTGATTTTTATATATGATAACTTGATGCTTGTGATGAGCATGGTAACCCTGATATTCTTGATGACCTTGGTTAGGTTTTGATAAGCTTAGTAAATTTGGCAATGTGACAAAAATTGATGCCCCAACTTGATTAAGTAATGTGATATAGAAGTCATGTTGTGATTATGATTCTTAAAGTATGAAGATACAATTGTTTGTTGCCCCAAATTATATAACACTAACCTTTGATGAATATGTGATGACATGTTCATATGTGACAATGAAGCAGTTGATGATGAATTGTTATGAGTCATGACTCTGATGAATATATGTTTTAGAACCTGATATAGTTTGACTTTCTGACCTAATAGTGTTGTTGATCCATGACAGTATTATTATAGACAGGTTGATGTCTTGAATGATGATATTTGAAGTGGCTTCCCATTCAGGGGTAGAAACTCTCCATAAGATTTCAACACCTATTATTATTTGCAATGAAGACACTTGTCTATTGAAGGAAGAATTATAGACATGAATAACCATTTGATGTTGTGGAAAAAGTTTTGGCAATAACTGATCTGAGGAAAGAAGGTTTCTCCTAGTCCAAGCCCCAGCCGCTGGGAGGAAGGCTTAAGGGTGTGGTTATAAGCCTCCCAACCCCACAAAACAATGCCTATGGGTGCGGTTGAGCCTACGAGATACAAATAAAAAACTAGGAGTGCACCAGAAGTATGACAGACCTACAAACATGGACGGTGTGGTTATAAGCCTCCCAACCCCACAAAACAATGCCTATGGGTGCGGTTGAGCCTACGAGATACAAATAAAAAACTAGGAGCGCACCAGAAGTATGACAGACCTACAAACATGGAGCAAATGAGTGTTCTATGAGCAAGAAACTTTAAGAAACAGTGAAACCTACAAAATGTTTGGCTTATTATAGAGAATGTGAATGTCTTGACTAATCTTATGTTTGCAGAGACGGGAATATGCACATCAGTATGTTATTTATCTTGACTTGATCATTGGAGCTAGTATATGACAGTGTTTGGTAAAAGTTGCAAGGGTTTGACAAGATTTGGCTTATTGGCTTGACTTGATATAGACACGCAGTATTGGAATTTTGTTATGATGCTTGACAGTTCATAGATATGTTTTGACTTATGGATGGATTGAATTCATAGTGATAACAAGTTAGGGTTTTGATCAGATTTGGTACTTGACAATGGTGATTTTCCTTGATGAGGCATGACAGTATGGGCATAGTGACTCTCAATGCTTAATATTGAAATGATTCATATTATGATCATGAGGTTGGCATGATAAAATATGACTAGATATTGCTTGGTAAATGACAGTTGTTGACATCAAAATACATAACGTTGTAACCTGGTATTTGGGTGTGAGCTCTGCCTTGCACCTGGTCCGAAGAGTTTGACAGTGATATTGGCAGGAACTTTTATGGTTTTGACCTTAGTTTTGGTTTGGCATTTAAGGATTGATAAATAGACTTAGTTGATTTGATTGCACAATATTAATTTCTTTTAGGCTGAGTATATTGGTTTGGTCAGTATTACGTTTGTAGAAATTATTGTACGCTTTGAAGCAAGCTTCCTGACCCTGGTATGTCCGCATTGACAATTACTTGGTGAAGCCTGGGAGATGTGTTGATCTGAACCTCTACTTCAAATGTGAAAATTCCAAACTGGAACCCTATTACAACAACTGATATTATTTTTCTTGATTGTTAATTAATTAACAATTTATCTACTATGGCAAATATCAAAATAAATACACTGCAACCTTCACAAATAAAATTATGCAGAAAAATAAAACGTTGGGAGCTGAGAAATGCTAGCACACACATAAAATTAACACTATTATTTTTGGACAAAAGTCCTCTGAAAAACCCAATGTAGGAAAACCAGTGCAGCAGCTAAGGGTTTTATTATTATGCAGCAGTGGGAAATTTTGAGTGCAACTAGATGCCGAAATCTGGCAATCCTATAGAGAAAAATACTGGCAAAAATCTAGTGAGGAATTTCCTCACCCCACAGGCAATCCCCGGCACAACTTGTCTTCAGAAACTCGGCCCTCTGACCCTCTGCGTCAGCCTCCACACTGCTCTACACAGTCTACTTGACGTCAAGCCTCTGACTGGTCTTTGATGAAGTCGTTCTTCTTTCTGTTGGCTAGGAAAATGCTTCTCCTGCACTCTGGGACTCCTTCCCAACCTCTAGAACTGAAGATGTCTTTCCCTCTCAGCAAATCGAACTTGCCTCTAGAAGCTACTGCGTCAACTTCTCTGTGGCTCTTCTGCCTCTGTGCAAATGCACTCACAGGATCTAGAATACCTCCTCCAACCTCCCTATCTCTGCCCCTCGCACACTGCTTCGATTTCTAGCTCTCTCCGGCAACTGACCGCTGCTACTCTAGAAATCGATATGCCAACAAATCGAACTGCTCAAGTGTCTTCTCCATCACCACATCGAACTCCTACTATAATCCTCTGTTGGAGCACCAATGGCCAAGATTAAAATATAATCAATGGCTAGGATCATCTTCGGATCGATCCATGTGAGTTTCTAGATGATTCTCGCCTTGACTTAATTAATACTGATTAATTAACCATATTCCCTAAGTTTAGACTTAGGAAATATTTAAAAATTTGTTAATAATCTAATTAAGTCATTTTTAGGCGGAATTTCCATTAACGATTTCTGGGTTTTGGAGATCTCACGTATTCTAGCCTCTCCACCAAATTTCGCGACTAGAACACATATGACGCTATAAAAACCAACACTCCCTCTTAGCGATGAATGTGTTCTAATGTTGCACTCCCTGTCTCGGCATCATCTCCTGTCACACTACTGATGTCTGGCCATACTGCCACCCAATCACTATGCAACTCTAATATACGTTGCATCTGTGTTGCTGCTAACGCTGCCATACTACTACCAACACTGGAACTCCCTCTCATTTGTTGTTGCTTGCAACTACAACATCTGCAACTGAAAAGCATCTAAAATATTGAATCAATTGTGTTCAGTATGATGCATTTGTCTCCCGAGTCCCTGACTGCTACTAGCATCTGCACTTTCACTGAAGAATTTGTGTTGTTGTTGACTCTGCACTATGCCAACTGCACTGCGCTCCCAAACATCTAACTACTACTAGTCTGCAACTGTCACTCTGGTACTGACTGTATCAACTGACACTAATCCATCCTGCTATTGAATACTATGGGCCCCCATAGCTAGGTAATGATCCATGAGATGGACTCCTCAAGGATCCTGCCCAAATCTGTAGCTCTTTGGGGCTACAACACCAAGTCACCCCACCTCACCCCTGGGGGTATATTGGCGACCATAGTGAAGTCTTCATCCAGCCTGGAGGAAATCCTATCAATCTTTCTTGAAGCTGCCTGCTGGTCCTGCTTCTCCTCCTTGTCCTTCTTCCTGAGAGGACACTGGGTACTGTAGTGACCAAGCTCACCACACCTAAATCATTTGACCTTTGACAGGTCCTTCTTCCTTTGCTCCCCCTGTCCCTGACTGGGACCCTTAGATGCAAGGGACACATTCTCCTCCTCCTTCACCATCTTCGATCCGTTGTTGCTGCTGCCACTAATGGATCTCTTTAACAGAGCTCATCTCAACTCCTCCTGCTGCAAATCAACCCACATTCTATCCCAATCTGGTAGCCTATCTCTGCCTAATATGCTTTGGACAAAGATATGTCAATCCTCTGAGACGTTATTGAGTACTAATCACACTAGCTCTGTGGGTTGAGGCGTTGCCCCAACAGCTAACAGTTGGTCTCAGACCTCGGGTCTATGCCTTCCCCTATCTGCGTTCGGATGAGTCTCAGCTTCTCCTCTAGGTACATCTTTCGTTGCTCGGAAGTACCCTAGAATAACGTGGAGAGAGCATCCCACATCTGTTTGGCAGTGTCTTTACCAACTATATGTGAGAAAATATGATCCCGGACACCATCTAGGATCAACTGCTTCGCCTGCGCCATTTCCTTCTTATATTCCTTCTGTTGATATGCATCTTAAGGAATGGTGGTCCGCCACTACAACATCAATGTAAGCTTTCAGGCCATATTCATCTAGAAGGAAGGACATCCTTGCCTTCCAAATGACGTAGTTGGAAGCTCCATCCAACCTATCCTGATCATGAAGCCTAGTAGTGGCCATCTCAACAAACTGTCGAAAACCTCCTCTTTCCTTCTGCTTGGTTGTGCTCAGTTGTTCGCACTCCCTTCTAGAGTGAGAAGATTTGCTCAACTACTGCCAATCTACAAGGAAAATCGAACTTCTTGAGACTAGAAGTTCCCTAAGGAAAATTCTCCCTCTGTTTGTGCTCTTCTCTCTTCCACCCCGACGTTGGGTCTACTCTAGTAAACTGTTGCAAAACCCTCTGCATCCAGCTAGAGATTTGCCCAACGAAAGTACTGAGTTGCTCCCTCTACCTCTGGAATCACTCGATCTGGAATGTAATATCCCTTTCCAGGAATATTCCTCAAACCCCAGCAAAACTTCAACCAAATATGTGCAAATAATATAATAACCGAGAAGCTCAAAATGATAAAAGTAACAGTGGTGCAGCATATAATAATGTAAACATGAAACATTAGCAGATATTCAAGAAATGCAGTGAGAAATGCTAAGCCATTTTATTATACTAACTAATAAAATGAGTATAGGAGGTGATCAGAAAGATGGCACCTCGACTTGCACAAGGCAAGTGAAGAAATACACTCAGAATAGCAAAGAATGGCCTCTCTCAAAACTGCGTGGAAGCTGCTGGAGAACTGTAGTGCTGCTGTTGCTGCTGCTGGTAATCAAATGAGGATTTGGGGTTGTTCCCCTCCTCAGAAAATGTTGAAACTCTCGAATCGGGCTCTACTCAAGAAACCCAAAAAAACCCAGAAAGCTTTCTTGGAATAGCCGACCCTCGAAAATCACCCCCTTGGGGATCTGCGCAGTTCCTCAATGCTTTGCACTGCCACTGAAGAAACCCCTCTAGAACTCTGCCTGAAACTCTGCCAAAAATCCTCCAATAGGCAAGGAATGGTCCCCTACTCAATCACCCAACATAAATCCTCCTACAAAACCCCAATCCAAAACTGTTGCCAGAAAGAACTGCGTCATCCCTCTCAAGACTGCGCAGTCATCTATAGTGCTCAATCCTCTTGCCAACTACCAACGAAACTGCTGCAAAAATACTGATGGAACTACCTTGCTCGAGCAGGAACTCAAAGTCCCCCGGGGCTAAGGGTAAGATCTCCAAACGGAGACACTCACTGCACTAAACAATGTTGCAGACTAGCTAAACAACCAGCGTGCTCATAAGTTGAAATGACTAGCTCAAATGCACATAACTGAATGATCAACATGAGGGGGCTCCTCTCTCTTTTATAGTCTTTTCCTCTCTCAATCCCAAGGCTCACCTCCTCCTGTGTGATTCCCCTCTTGCCACGTGTTTCTTCCCTCCTGCGCAGTCCCTCCATGTGTCTGCGTGGGCTCCATTTCTGCGTCCCCCTTTTACCCCCTTGGCTCCCCTTTAAGTCATAACGTTGTGCTACTAGGAAGTGACTTTTTATTCTAAAAGTGAGTTATGTCTCCCGTCCTCACTTTTTTATTTGCAAATAACTATAGAAGGCAAAAAAATTGAACAAAATCGAATATTCCAATTAGCCATGGCTAATTAGGAATATTACAATCTCCCCCAGCAAAATGTTGCTTGTCCTCAAGCAACTGAAGTGATGGATGCTGCAAGATCTTCTCACTCTCCCAAGTGGCATCCTCATCCGGCAAATTCTTCCACCTCACCAAGAATTCCTAGACCGTCCTGCTCCACAGCTGCCTCTCCCTGGTATCAATGATAGCCTCCGGCTGCAATACCAAATGCCCCTCGTCATCCATGGGTAGTAGCTCATCTGTCACTGTCACCTGTTGCCCCAGTGCCTTTTTCAAGCATGATACATGAAAAACGTTATGAATCTTGCTGCCTTGGGGCAGCTCAAACCCATATGCAATGTAATATTCCTAACCCGGAATATACCTCAAACCCCAGCGAAAACTCCAACCAAATACGTGCAAATGATATAATAACCCAAAAGTGATAAAATAACAGTGCAACATCATATAATAATGTAAACCGGAAATATAAGCAGATACAAGAAATTCAGCAAGAAAATGTTAAGCCATTTTATTATACTAAGAAATAAATCAGTACAAGAGGTGATCAGATAGATCGCACCTCGACTTGCACAAGGCAAGTGAAGAAATACTCTCAGAATGACAAGAATGGCCTCTCTGCGTGGATGTTGCTGTTGTGCTGCTGCTGCTACTAGGAAGCAAATGATGATTTGGAGCTGCTCCCCTTCTCGGAAAAAGCTGAAACTCTGGATTCAGACTCTACTCAAGAAACCCAGAAAAACCCAGAAAACTTTCCTGGAATGGCAGCCCCCCGAAAAACACCCTCTTGGGGTTTCGCACAGTTCCTCCAAGGCTCTACGTTGTTTCAGAAATCCTGCCTGGAACTCCACCTGAAAACTCTTCCAAAATCCTCCAATAGGCAAGGGTTGGTCCCCTGCTCACTCACACAACATAAATCCTCCTACAACCCCCAATCCCCAACAGCTGCCAGAATGAACTGCGTCCCTCTCCTAGTGCTGCGCAGTCCTCCAGAATGCTACTAAAACTGCTGCTGGAACGCTGATGAAACTATTGTTGGAACGCTGATGAAACTATTGCTGAAACACCCAAATAAATACCTTGCCCGAACAGACACTCGAAGTCCCCTGGCGCTAAGGGTGAGATCTCAGAACGGAGACACTCGATGCACTAAACAGTGCTGCAGACTAACTAAACAGCCAACGTGCTCAGAAGTCGAATGACTAGATCCAAATGCACATAACTGAATGATCCTAAATGAGGGGATTCCTCTCTATTTTATAGCCTCTGCCTCTCACAATCCCTAGGCTCACCTTCTCCTGCGTGATCCCCTTCTTGCCACGTGTTCCTTCCCTCCGGCGCAATCCCTCCATGTGTCTGCGTGGGCCCCATTTCTGCGTCCCCCTTTGGCCCCCTTGGTTCCCCCTTAAGTCACAACATTGTGCTACCTAGGAAGTGACTTTTTATTCTAAA
>APFE031305174.1:0-22310 GCA_000404065.3 Pinus taeda | reverse complement strand
GAAACCCCTCAGCAACAAAGGTGTCCCCTTGAAGCCAAAACAGCTCTGATACCAAATGTAGGTTTTAACCCTATACAGAAATTACCTGCATACAAATTCGAAATCACAAAAAAATAAATAATGCAAGAGCATAACACATAAAAGAAACATACAAAGAGATTTTCCCCTGGATCCCAAAACCAGACTACCAGCTTGATTTTTCATTATATTCCTTTCAATGTTACAATACATATTTATACATGTCGAAGCATCCAATACCATGGACCGAAAACCATCGTGTCCAAAACCATGGATCAAAAACCATAGGTAGGTTCACCCAACCTAATATAGGGTCCAAAAAAAATTTTCCCGGGGCGCTGTCCCGGACCTCGTAGAGGGGGCCTACCTACCCCCCTCAAACCCCCTAGATAAGGGGGGTTGCCACCCCCCCTGTGACCCCCCTGCTGCGCAATCGACGCAACGAAGGGGGGCCTCCATCCCCCTTCTAACCCCCTGTGGGTTAGTCATGGAAATAATATAACACAACCGAGCTTACGCCTCATCCGCTGCAATACCTTCACGCTCCATTCTTTCATGACCACCAGCCTGAACCTTATATCATTATATCTTTTTCACCTCCACAAAATCAGTTGCTCCATTTCGTGTCATAGATGTCGGATTCATTAAGGCCCTCCTATGGCGGGTCACTTCTTGTCAACATCAGCTCATTATCCAAGAAGTTGACTTAGGAACAACCCTTTTAGTACTTTGAAGCTTGCATGCCTCAATGGCAAGTTTCTCACTTCTGGGGACAGGTTTACATCAATGTCCTTCGGCCGAAAGATTTTGCGTGGTGTTTGACATCGACTCATGTATTCACACCATGTGAATTGTACTGCAATACCTTGAGGGTCATTATCATTATTTGTGATTCCTCTCGTGCCTGTTAACATCTTACATCATTGGCTAGTAATCAGGCGATGTCTTTCCATGTTTGACACAAGAACATCTATTCACATTGATCAACTTGTACTTCGAGTGAAGATTAAACGAGTTTTAAGACCCTGGATCTAGTTTCATCCATCCCGGCTGCGATATATTCAGGAAAATAAAGACATCAAATTTACTCTATAGCTATATAGATAATCATCCAAGCTAAGGGATGATGGCTCTACCAGAATCATCAGTCTGCCACACAGACGGTTGTCTGTCCTATGTACATGAAAATGAATTTATAAAGTTGAGCATGGGAATGCCCACCTCAAATAGATCATGAAAATATTATGAAGATAATGTATTGTATTGTATCTTATTACAGGTCACCTTCCAGTTCAAAAAACCTCGGATCCTCATGATAAAGCATTTCACCCGATATCAGAACATTTACGACCTCATGCTTTAGGGGGAAACTATTATAGACATATTTAGGCACTGCAACCCCAATCACATATGTCCATAAACCAAGGGCTTCTAAACCCCTAAAAGTGTTGTTTCATACCCTAAAGGAACAAGGTTAGCTGATTACATTATTTCCCAGAAGTTCTCCCTAAAACACTACTCAGAACTGGCCAAAACTGGACCATCTCACCTGCTCCATGGTCAAGGTGCAATGCATCTCACCTATTACACATGGGGAGTGCAATGCATACTGAAAATCCATTCTATAGGGTGTGATGGGAAAGAGTAGACAAATGGCAGAGGCAGTTTGTTAGGTGGAAACCCAGAGAATATTCTAGAAATTGCTCATATGACACTTACCTCTCTGAATTCACCCAGAGATGAGTAAGAGATCATGAAATTTGCAAGTGGAACCAAGAACTATCAGTGAAATGACACTAATAAAAATCCTAGAAGCTGACTCACCCACTTGCAAATATCTATATATGGATCCCTCATCCTAGAGATCCAGAGGCTCGAATTTTGTATTTTGTAAGTGTTGTTGGTTTCTCTGTGAAACATTGTAGTGTTGGGTGATCTAGCTTTTCATGAGGTGAAGATGGCTTTCATGCTGAGAGGATGGCACTGGGTCAGACCGCTGGGTTGTAATCCTCTCTTCTACTACTTCTATCAATAAAGCTATTTGAGTTTTTCTCCATATGCTTGTATATCTTTGAATCTTGTATTTGTTTATGCATGTGTATGGTTAATGTACATTTGATCCTATATTGCTTATGGTTATAGATCTCTATGCTTTGATGGTATTATGTTGCTTTGACTCTATACGTGTTCTTTGAAGTGGGACAAGTAAGGAAAGAGTGGTGAAGCTCTGTCAAAGGAGGGAGGAAACAAGAAAGGAGCCAAGTGGAAGACTGAGCTTGGTACTCTCTGCTTCTCTCTCATCTATCTCTCATAAAGGAAGACACAACTTTAGTTTGTTTGTTTCTAAGCTAGCTACCCGTCTTAGTGGGACTCTAAATGGACACTAGTTTTCTGAAAAACACTACAGTATCTGGTCAAGTGGAAGAACCACCCCATTTAGGATAGTTCATGGCTTAACGCCAAACAGATATAGCAAGTAGGCTATTCAATCAAGAAGCTCATGGATCGGTGTCATGAAAATTTCTTACCCCAGGAGCCTGATGCAAGAGCATCCAGCTAAGTGTACCATGACCAGGTGTTTAGTGTCAGCTAAGGAGGAGAGGTTCATCATCACTTGGCTTCATTTATGTTTGTTGATTAAAACAATGTTTAGGAACTTGTTTTTATTCCATCATTAGTGAAGGGATATTTAGGGACAACACAGTTAGGTGAAGGTGGTTACAGCCACACTATTGGTTTTTCTTTTATTTATTTTACAACTGTTTTCTTTTAAAAATATATATATATATATATATATATCATCTATGTATTCCACAAAACAAGAAAACTCAAACAGAAAAATGGTTATCAACAGTGTAACTGAAGAAACAACTACAAACAGTTTGAGTAACGGCATCGTAACAATACAAAAGCAAATGTACCACATTATGTAAAAGGTTCAATATACTAGCACAGGAAAAGTAATACAGAAAGAGAAATTTTTATCCATCTATCTGAGATTTGTTTTTTCTCTAATTATTATCATCTGTAACAAATAGACAAACTGTACAATTTGTTTTACCAGAAATCCTTCTAGACAAGCAGAGACATGGTTTCAGAATTCAAATGACAAGCAAGAGACACAATATTAACGCAAGACCGAGCAGGCAGTTCCAGCCACATTGAAAACTCTAGAAGTACGAGAACAAGAAATGACCATAGTAGCTAATTAAATAAATACAGTCACAATAAAATACATTCACAAGAAAGGTAATCCTGAACCTTGAAATTTCTTTTTCCTTCGTCTTTAAAAATAGTTCAATGTCAAGATGGGCATATAAAATATACAAATGCAGAGTGCTCAAGTCGAACAAACCATAAGGCCGAATGAATCCTCTTCTAGGAGAGAAACAGTTAACGAGGGTTAGGGTTATAGCCCTAAATAGTTACACTCCGTCGAAAAAAAAAATGAGATTACTGGGCCTGAAGGCCATTTGACATCAACCAATAGATAGAGACAATAGAGTCTCAGGTCCTAACCTAACGACTGACTACACTAGAGAAGAAACTGACTTGGGAAACCCTCAAACAAAACAATTGTAATAGGGAGCAACCCTACCAATTCTGTTTGGGAGGAAGTCCGAGTAGCGGTCCAACTAGGAGCCATCCACAACCTGCACAGAGACCACAACAATTTATTAGTGTTGTCATACTGAAGATCAAGGAATGAACGATGAATAGTGAGGAAGAAGAAACCCCAAATGAACTTACCAGGAGATTAGACAGCGCTGGACAAATGAACCCGCATATTGGTCGCAGCCACAGAAAAGAAGCCTGCTCATGAGGAGTGACTATTGTTGGTTTTTAAGAAAAACTGAGGAAATCAATTGTAGCAAGGAAGGAGAAACTTACCTTGCCAGAGCCAAACGACGCTGAGGAAAGGGTCCTTCATGGCCACGACCTGCGTTCACAACAGATTATCGACAAGTTAAACAGAGAAAATAGTCACACAGGTAGCTAGAAAATACCACTGAAGAATCCCAGCAGAACGCATTAAGGTAAAGGAAGGAGAAACAATGACCACAAGAAGAGCATAAAACCATAGAGAAAACATAGTAACCCTCTCATGAAATCAACGAAGCCAGTGACATAGTAACAGAGCCAAACTAACCAGATTACCGAAGACAAATGCTGAGCAAAGTCATCCATCCATCCAACGGAGAAATCCATAGCTAGGTGTGGGGTGAGTGTCAAGTTTGAGCTTGTTACAATCACCAGTAAAACAGCAGAAGGAGATCTCACTATGAAAAAAGGAGAAATGAAAATGCAGGAGTGAATGAAGTGAGTTAGGGTTTAGTCCAAGAGTAGGAAGGAAAACCAAGGCCAAGACAATTGTCCTCTCACCTACCAATGTACCGACAATTAACACTGCCATCAACACAAACAAATAATTGTGCTAACCTTTTGATTACCAGCTAATCACAATTACGTTGATTAAATCATTGCATTAGTCATTGTTATTTAGCGCTAATCCGTAAGTCAAAGGCTGGTCCATCAAGGATTCATTAATTTATGATATTTGAGAAATCATATAATGTATGGGAATCACTATTAATTTTTTTTATTCATATATTAACTATTTTACAATCACATTTAACTATGGAAGGGGATATTTTTGGAATTAAAAAGCACATTTAGACTTTAAAACTTTTTTTTTAAGGAATGATGACTCTATATAAACATTATAATTATTATGCAAAGAGTTTATTTGTTTTATAGGTCATTAGTAACATGCATCTCGCATGATTTCATCTATGTTTTGTTATTTAAGTTAAACTGTATGATTGGGAGCTTTGTAAGATCCATATTCTTAAAGGCTATTACTCATCACTGCTATGAAGTGCATTATTCTTATTGTGAATATTGATTACTCATTTTCTTTCTCAAATGATGTAAAAATGCATATTATTGGGTGAACATTGCAATATAATCCCTAATGCGTAGATTTGAGGAAAAAACAATCATGCTACAATTTCTATACCTTACTTAAGAAACCCCCAAAGATAGGGAATCTTGCTACAAAAATATTTTTACAAGTGACAAATCTCATAGATCTTAGGTGTTATCCGTGAGGAAAAACAAGTATGGAGTATTTTAAAAATATTTGATGTGAATTATTATGATGTTAATACCAATGTTTTTAGAAGAAACAAGAATTGTGATAGATAACTATATGTAGAATTGAGAAAACATGAATGGGCATACTAGAGAATAAAGAAGTAATAGTTTGTTGATGTAGAAAGTTCAATGTATAAAATTACAATTCTTAATATTATAATTACAATTTTAGGTTTTATGATGTTCACAATATGTTATTTTGTGTGGATTGACATTTACAATCAATCAAAAACATAAGAGAAATTTTCCTTGAAGCATAATAGAAGTTTTATTCCACACAAAATCTAAAATACACTTGTGTGTGAAAATAATATAAACTAACTATTATCTTTACAATGTGCTTCACGATTCTTGGGAGATTTACATTCAAGCTAGTATTAAATATATGTTTGTTACCATAAAGTATCTATATCAATAATGAGGATGGCATCAATTACATATTGAGTTTTAAATTGTTAAGAGGCCAATGTCAAATCTGTTCACGTAATAATAAAATAATAGATACCAATGCCATAACCACACTGTGGCCAATAATACCTACACACAAAGCATTGCAAGTGCAAAAAATATTTATGAATCAACCTTTATAGATATAAAATATGTGGATATGAAGAAAGAGACATGGCCTCAGTTTTTTAGATCCAATCAATGTATGTTCTCTCATTCAAAATTGTCATTAAACCACAAATTTGTAATTTATCTTACTAACAAGTTTCCAGTGACATTCTAATTTACATTCATAATCCATGACTAATTATTTTAATGTATTTTATAACCAAGAGTGGAAGAAAATATAACAAATCGAATGAGATTATGGCAAGGGTGAGAACCAAACCTATTAAGTAGGAACAATGAATGTGATGTCAATTCTTATATTAATAAGGAATGATAATGTGCATAAAACATGGACTCAAGCAAGGATTAAAAAGTGAAGTTTCCAAGCTTCTCCATGAAGTTTTCGTGAAGGGACATTTGAAATGGTGAATATGCCAATGTGGTGGTAGGAATATGCAGGCACGAGTTGTGTGATGGATCTAATGTTTTGAAAGAGTACATTATATTAGGGAATATATGAGAGCTAACAAAAATAAAGATTATTTTAGATTTTAGATGTTAAGGATAAATAGGGGGTGTTGAATCTTGGATATTGATCATGGTCTACATTCATCTTCATCTAATACTAGAGGGAAAATGATCATTAAGCACTTAAGTGTTGGTGGTTGAGACATTGATAGATTATTCAAAATGTAAGACTTCTTTGAAATTTTACAATACGTATTGTCCTCCATAAATGACTAGTAATTTGAGAATGCCACATTCTTTTAGGCAAGGGATTTTTGAATTTCTCTTTAAGTATTACCTTGAATGCCTTGGAAGGGATTTCTTTTAATCACTACTCATGATTAATCATTAAGATCACATTACATTTCTACTCACAATGAAATTATTGCATGTGTAGTATGAAGAAGATGTGTAAGTCCTTCCATGCTCTAAATGGAGTTGATACAAGTAGCATGTAGAAGATGTGTAATCACTTTTGTACTCAATATGGAGTTGACACATGGAATTAAAGAATAACGTTAATACCAAAAAAATTTATGATATACCCATAAACAAAATATTTTAATGTCCACGTTAAGTATAAGAGAATTGAGTAATTTATTTCATATTCAATATAGAGTATAAATACAATAATTTATTGTCTAACTAAAGTATAAGAGAAATGTGTAATTCCTTTTAATTTCAATATGGAGTAGGAAAACCCCACAGGGGTTTGGTCTCATGGTCAACGAACGGTCTGCTAAGTCGTTCATGTCACTGTGCAGGTCACGGGTTCAAGTCTCGTCTTACCCTGAGGTGTCATTCCTTGCGGGCTGGGTGGTTCCTCCTAGCTGTTATAGTGGCAGCCGGTGCGATTCGACCTCGTGTAACACGAGTACGATACCACTGCCGTTGTCGATTCAACTAGATATCAAAAAAAAATATGGAGTAGGAAACTGATATTTAAAAAATATACTAATAAAAAGAATGTTTAAATGTTTAGCTTAGGTAAAATATTTCCTAGGTAAAATATTTTTATGTCAACTTTTTGTAGAAATGGAGAAAGCTTGAAAATAAAAAACTTCTTATTTGATCATTGTGTGCTTTTTACATTTAGTATGAGGAATATGTGTAATTCCTTTCATGAGCAATATGGAGTTATATATATATATATATATATATATATATATATATATATATAATATATATATATATATATAATATATATAATATATATATATATATTACATTTGATACTTAGCTAAAAATATTCAATGTCTACTTTAAAGAAATATTTGAGATTAACTTTCAATTTTCATATTATTATTATTATTATTATATATTATTAGAAAAAAAATTTTTTTATATTGATTAAGTGGAAATTTCAAAATACAAAATATGATTTTTTATTGGTCATCTACCTAGGAAACATAACCAAAAACAATTTTATATATATTTTATCCATAGAGTTTGGGATAAATTCAAAGAAGCAGTGTAAAAAATAGTAAAAAGGTATGTGCATGCATATGATGTTTGTCTCTATGGAAGTATATAATTGATCATAGATTAAAATGAAAAATATATATGCCTAAACATTAACCTATTATTTTGTAACATGAAAAAGTAGCATCAAGAGTATAAAGGTCTCCATGAGTAGTAGCAAGCCCACCTGGAGTTTGAGCAGACGAGGAAGAAAGATTGGGGTATATTTTTGTAAGCAAGAGCATAAAATCATCTAGTTGTAGTAACATCTCCTCCATGGCTTCATCTGATTTCATGATCAAATTTTAGCTCAAAAACGAAAGTGTCTAGAATCTTTCAAAACTAGTGTCAAGTCAAAGTGTTCATCGTTTTGAGTCCAACGAAACTTTTTTGACCTCAATTCGATATTGTATGCCCAAGTTATAGTGTTTTTATCGTTTTGCTCAACAACTAAAAAATTTGCAAGATGCTAACTGAAATTTTGACTAGGTAGTTTGTATAGCTGAGTCAGTAGGTTGACTAGGTCTACCATCAGGAAAATCAAGTGTTGACAAGTGACAGGTTGTGGTTCATCCATGTTTTTGATTGTGATTAGTTGGTGTGTTTTTCATAGACCTGTTGGAGGGTGCCTCGTGGCCCAATCAGGGGCTACCATGTGGCACCCCTAGGTTGACTAATATTATTTGGGGTGAACCAATATTTCAGGTGGGATTGAACCCTCAAGCTCTCGACAGATAGATCCAAGTCTTACCAACTGCGCTGCGGGTGTTTCTTAACACCATATGGCATCGAGCATATTTAAATTTTATGTGGCCCATGTATTGGGAGGAGGTTCCAAGCAGTTAGCCACGACTGTCAATCACTTGCTTACCATATGACTAGACCACGACACAAAATGAGTTTGGGGCTCGGGACCTAGCCCGACCTTTGGTCACTTGTTCCACACAATACCACAAGCGAAAGGTTTGAGTGTCAGCGGAGGTAAGGGCTTGGGGCCAGCGCAACCCTTGTTTACTTGTTACTCCACAGAACTATGGTGAGGTACAACTAGTGGGGAGTGGGATTTAAGCCCTAGGCTGAGGGAATATGGATTTCATAGAACACTAGCACATGATGGAAGGTTCTCTGGTGGAGGGGTGGGCAGTTGGCCCTGACCACTAACCACATCACCACCTACATGACCAACAACCCGAAGAAATGACACCTAGGCTAGCGAGGGTGTGCGGTTGGCCCTGACCCTCAGTTCTATGGGCCCCATGTGGATGCAATTTCTGCGCATAAAGGGTTATTGGATGTTTTAACAGTCCAACAAATCACACCTTTGGCGGATGATTTTGTCACATCTACAATGGAAAACAAGGTGAAACTGTAATGTTGTTAGACTGTTTATCCATTTTGTAGGATGAATAATAGAGAAGCAATTTTCAGAGCTTGTTGGAGACATAACTTGGTTAATTATTGGCCTTTTGGAGCTTAAGAATAGTCCAGATAGGTGTTTTTGGACATTCTGGATCCAATGGTGACCTCTATGTTTTGATTGGAGCACATCTGAAGATACTTTTTATAGGCTTAAGTCCATGGGTGCATAGAGCAATCATTGTTTTGGAACAGTGCTTGAAGTTGTTTGAACACGGAGAAGGCCTTGTAGGGGTTTTCTTACCTTCAAAACTTTAGTGCACCAGTTGTGACTTGTATGGCACGACTCATTTTGTATTTTCTCACTATGTCATGTTGAGGAAATTTTTCTTTTTGTACCTCAATGTGGAATTGAAGTACTTGTATGCTCATGTATTCTCATTTTTAGATGGAGTATTGTGTCTTTGTAGGAGATATATTTTATTGTTGATTGTTTCATGACTAACTGTAGGGTGTCATATTGTTTAGAGTCAGAGTTCTTTGCAGGAGAACGTTTCCTTGAAGGGGAAAATAGTCACTTGTTTTATCAGCAAACTTTATGTAAACCTTTTCACTGAATATATGGAGTAGTCTATCTATGTTGGAAGACCTGAAGATGTAGCACAGGAGGGGTGAACTCCGTCACCAAATTATTTGTTGTTTCTCTTCATGAATGCCTATATGAGTTAAATGATGAGATGTTTTTTATGTTTTAAGTTTACATGAAAAACTAACTCATAGTCTTTGAAGAGACCTTTGAAAACCTATTTTGTCATAAGACGCATTTTTCCTTGCAAAGCATCAAGAGAACAATCACTTTTTAGGAAGGAGAATTTATCCTCCAATTTCATATTAAGCTAGTATCAGAGAAAGACTTGACAAAGTTACAAGAATGGGCAAGAAGAGTTTCCAAGAGCTTGAGTAGATAAATTTGTCTCTTCGAATGGAGAACATTGAATTGATAAGAATGCTTGAAATTGTTGAAGAGGAGAAGAGGCATATGCATCTTCAGTTGCAGCATGTTCTCAAGGAACAAGTTGCTGAAAGTTCCACGACAGTGATAACAAAGGAAACCTCCAAAGTGAAGCCAATATGTGGGCATGGTTCAAACAGAGGTTATGGACCTTATAAGGAAAATGACGCGTGTGCATTTTTTAAGCATCTCATAGATTCTCATCATATGTCGATTGGTAAGAGTGGGTGGCTAGAGTCATCTACAAAGTCATCATCATCATCTAAAGCCAAAAAGGTGGATGACAGGTTCAAGGAGGTAATAAACATCTCAAATTCAAATCCTTCTATTTACATTCATAACAACTCTTTTTCGGCATTTTAACAACATACTAGAGGCATTGGTATGAAGTTGCTATATAAAATCGGTTACGAAGGAGGAGGCCTCAACATCAATGGCCAAGGGATAATTAATCCAATAATGGTACAGGAGAGACCAAAATATCAAGGATTGGGATATGGTTAAAGAGAGTTTGGATAATTCTCTAAACGCTTGAGGCAAATCAGTCATCATAGGATGATATGTCACACTAAGATGGTGGTGACAATGTTCATTTGTCTCCTAAGAGAGATGAATGCTTTAAAGGACCTTGCATGTCATTGTTCACTCCACATCGTCAAAGTTGCTGCCCAAGGGACATGTATACATCTCATACGTGTTTTCCAAATGTTGGTAATTTTGACTATTTGTGGGACATGTATCATTGCACTTTCTATGATGGAGTTGACTATTGTGTGGTTTTTTGTGAGCAACAAATGGTAATGGTCCAAAGAATGAATCAAATCCTTGGCATCAAGCATGATGAATCTCCTTCACATTTGAGGACTTCCTTTTGAGCAAGCAAGAGAAAGTACTTTTGTACCCATTGCAAGATTCATGGGCATGGGAATGATCGATGTTCGAAACTACATCTAGAGATTCATTCCAAGAAGGTTAAGGAGGTTATGCAAACCAGTGCAAGGGAAGAAATACGTGGAAAACAGGAATCACAACATTCCTAAGGCAACCTTCAAAGAAAAGTAGATGCAAAAAGAGAACCCATAAGCCTAGGAGAGGTAGAGATTGGGTAGGTTGTTTGTATAATTTGTTTTTGCTTTGTAAATTGTAAATACTTGTTGTTGTTTACTTGTTTTGGGTACTTTTGTAAAGTGAATAAAAATAATCACTATGAGAAACAAGTATGTTTTTTATTGACATATTATGTTATTGGCTTGTTTATGAGTCTAATGTTTAAGGACTTTTGAGATGTATATTGCTTGTCATCCAAGTTTGTCTACAGTTTGTCATGTACTCACCGATGTAAGTGTTCAAGATGAAACTTGTTGTGAATAGAATATTTTTCTAAGATTGTACAAGATGACTATGATTTTGTAGGTAAAGGCAACTATGTCCTTAAATTTTTGTAGCAGTGTACTTTTGTGTACAATCTCAGTTTGACAACATTAAAACAAATTTGAATCAGTGCATGATAGGCATTATATTTCTTCTAATTTCCAAGATGGAAAGTCAATTATGTCTTCAACAAAGGAACTTCAAGATGAATTTGTTTGATCTATTAAATGTGGGGTTAAAGAGAAGGTTTAGATTACATTAATCAGTGTTTTTGTCCCTGCATCAATAATAAGAATTTTGACTCAATTCTTGATAGGATGTTAGGTCTTCATGAAGAAGATAGGTGAAGTAATTTGATTGGAGCTTGAAGGGCACAAATTGAAAATAGAGCATTATGGATTGAGTTTTGGGTAAGTTTTGATTTCCAACCTCATTTTATTTACTAGGAGAAGTAAATTTTTGGAGTCAAAAGTTCCTAGTGGGGAGGTATTATTCGGTGATCAAATTTTACCTCAAAAAGAAAGTGAAAAGAAATTTTAAAATTGGCGTCAAGTCAAAGTGTTCATTGTTATGAATCCAATGACACTTGTTTCACCTTAATCCAATATCATATGATCAAGTTATCATGTTCTGATTGTTTTGCTCAACAGTTGAAAATTCTGCAGGTTGCTGCTAGATTGTTGACTGGGTAGTCCATACAATTGATTCAATAGGTTGAATGGGTGTACCATCAAGCCAATCAAGTGTTGACAAATTTCTGGTTGTGGTTCATCCGAGTGGTTGATTGTGATTGTTTTGTGTGCTTTTCATGGACCAGTAGGAGGGTGCCACATGGCCCAATCAGGGGCTGCCACATGGCACCCCCAAGTTGACTAAAATTATTGGGGATCGACCAATAGGTTGGGTGGGATAGAACCCCCAACCTATCGATAGACAAAGCTAAGACTTACCAACTACATCACAGGTGTTTCTTAAAACCATATGGCATTGGGCATATTTAAATTTTATGTTGTGCATCTATTGGGAGGAGGGGTTAGGCGGTCAACCCTGACCCCTCGTCACATGATTATCATACAACAAAACCACTGTAAAAAATGATTTTGGGGCTTGGGACCTAGGTTGGCCCTTCGTCACTTGTTCCGTACAAGAGAAATAGTAGAAGGTTAGAGTGCTAGCGAAGGAAATGGCTTGGGGTTATCCCTGCCGTCGGTTAATTGTTACTCCATAAAACTGTGGAAAGGTGAAACCAGCGAGGAGTATGAGTTAAGCCCTAGGCTCAGGGAATATGAAGTTCATAGAACACGGACGCTTGATGGAAGGTACTCCGATGGCGGGGATGGAAGGTTAGCCCAACTCCCGACCACATCACCACCTACATGACCAACGACTTGAAGAAATGGCACCTAGGCCAGAGGGGACATGAATTTAACCCCGACCCTCAGGCCTATGGTGCCCATGTGGCCACAATTTCTACGCATAAGGGTTATCGAACATTTTAATAGTCCAACAAATCACACCTTCAATGGGCTAATTTGTCACCTTTGTAGCAAAAAACATGGCAAAATTGTAGTGTTGTTAGACTTTTTATCCATTTTGTAGGAAAAATAATAGAGAAAGAGCTTTTAGAGCTTGTTGGAGCCATAACTTGGTGAGTTTTTGGCCTTTTGGAGCTAAAGAAGAGTCCAGATAGGAGTTTTTGGACATTCTGGATCACATGGTGACGTCTATTTTCTTATTGGAGCACGTATGAAGAGAATGTTTGTAGGTTCAAGTCCATGGGTGAATGGATCAGTCAATGTTTTGGAGTAGTTCTTGAAGGTGTTTGAGCATGGAGAAGGTCTTGTAGGGGTTTTCCTACCTTCATAAGTTTACTGCGACAATTGTGACTTATAGGGTGTAGCTCATTTTATGTTTTCTCACTATGTCTTATAGATGAAAGCTTTTTTTTGTACCTCAATGTGCAATTGAAGTAATTGTATGCTCATATTTAGATTGAGTACTGCGTCTTTATAGAGACACCTTTTATTGCTAATGGTTTCATGACTTATTGTAAGTTGTCATGTTGTTTATAGCGAGATTTCTTTACAAGAGAACTTTTCATTGAAGGGGAAACTAGCCACTTGTTTTATCAACAAAATTTATGTACTCTTTTTCACTGAATATATGAAGCATCTAGCTATGTTGGCAGACCCAAAGATGTAGCCAAGGAGGGGTGAACTCCATCACCAAATTATTTGTTGTTGCTCTTCATGAATGCTTGTATGATATAAATGATGAGATGTTGCTTATGTTTTAAGTTTACATGAAAAACTAACTCATAGTCCTTGAAGGGACCTTTGAAAACTTGTTTTGTCATAAGACCGACTTTTCCTTGCAAAGCATTACGAGAACGATCACGTTTTTGGAAGGAGAATTTGTCCTCCAATTTCATATCATTGTCTTTTTCCTATTTCCCATCCATAGTCTTGATGTGCCAATAACACTCCATAATTTTCCAATATTTTGTTATTGACTTTGGAATTCTACACATCATTTACCCAATAGCCATTTTCTTCATTAATATCCTAGTAATATATTGCATTATTATCTATTCGAATTTCCACCCTTGTTCTTGAAATCTACTCATAGATTTGTAGGGGTGACTATTCCTAGTAAATATTCGTAGCTTCCCAAGTAGCATCTTGAACACTAGAGCCATCAAGGCCTTTCCCGCCATCGTTGCATCCTATCCTTTGCACAACATGATAACGCATGATAATCTAATATGAAGAAGACCAATATGCCCAAAGAAATACAACTTGAACTTCATAGAGGCATAACACAAACCCAAGCTTCATAAATCAAGTTCCTATGAAATTCGACAAGGTTATAGGGATCATAATTTCATTATGGTATGGAATCATTTCTAGAGTATAGAAATATAGTGCATCAAGGTTATAAAAACATTAGAGTTGATCATCCCAAATCCATGAATGTTGTGCATATGCCATGAACAACCATTATGGAACATAACTCTTCACCACAACCCTAATAACGGTATGCTACTCTTCTTCTATCTCACTACCATATTTCTCAATGAAATGGAGAGAGGAAGGGGCTCATGGATTTGCTATGTTTTCCACTGTGAAACCGACTCACTCAAATTCTTGCATCCCTTGCAGTGGACTTGTGGAGCAATTTATTATTATTATTAGAAAATGAAAATAATTTTTTTTATAAGTAAAATATTTATATTGTATGCCACTCACAATGAAAGAGGTGCAATTTTTTTTTATAGAATTGACATGTAAGAATTAAAAAATATTAATAAGAAATATATTATTTCAATATTAACTAAATGCAATAATTGGAAATCCCTGAACAAATAACAATTTAAAAAAAAATATTATATAAAATATTAATATATCAATAATCATACACTATAAAATGATTGATTTGATACATCGATTTCAAATTTATATTAAAAGTTAATTTGATGCATTAATTCTAAAAAAAATATAGTACAATATTATTTAGTGTATTAAATTCATTAATAATACATTTCAAAACAAACCAGTTACATCTATTAAAGTAATTCTTATATGGAGATATCAATATTAGTATGTTAAAGGTTGAATAAATTTCACTACATAATCATAAATCACATAATAAATAAAATACTAATTAAATATAAGAAACACAATATTAAAAACACAAAAGTTCAATAAATGAATGCAATCTAATGCACATGAAATACAAAAACACAATGTCCAATATGAGAGTATAATGCATGATAACATATAAATAAATATTATTAAAAATAAATATATGATGAAATCATATTATGAAATATTATATAATGAGAGATATTATGAAAATCCATTCTGATTTTTTAATCAATGATAAGTTATTGCAACTAACCACAGTATATTCATTCTTAAAAAATGTCTTCGTCGTCGAGAAATAATAAATTTATAATATTTTTTTTTTGTTTAAATTTATATAGTATTCTTAAAAATATAAAATTTATAACTTATTAATGAATTTAATTTCATTGACAATAAAGTAGATAAATAACAAATAGATGAGGGAAAAAATTAATATGGGTATATAAATAACTATAAATTACCACTTTAATGGAAATAATTTTATATATATAATGAAAAACAATTTTTGTAGAAACTTGAATCCTAATAAAACAATTTCAATATTACTTTGGAATTATTTTAAATTTAATGTTTTGTTTCTAGGAAAAAACATAAATATTCTAATAACAAATTTAATGTGAAAATCAAAGAAAACTTAAAAATTGGAAACAAATTTACTTTAATTTAATGAACCGTTTTTTTTTTTTAAGAGAAACAAATACTCTATATAACAATTAATGTGAATTAAAAAACACTTAAAAATGGAAACAAATTATTACTAGATAAATAAAATCAATCTTTACTCTGAAATATATACCAATTGTTCATTATCAAATGATCACAACTCATCTTTCAACCCCATTGAGCCACTCTTTATTAGTGGGCAAACTTTATATGATAATTGAAAACACTAAAGAAATTATAATTTTCTCTCCCCGAATGAAAACAATTTACCACATTAAAAGTATGTCTTATTAATTATGGTATAATGATAAATTAAAAAAAAGAAAAATTAAATATATAATGCATATATATTATTTTAAACTCTTACATGGCAATTAGAAATTAAAATTAAATGCCGCCGAATTTTCAATTTTGCACTCAGTTAGCAAAGTTTAACATTGCTAGGTTAATATTTCAAAATTATTGTTATATTAAAAAATCTATTTTTATTTATTTTAAAAAAGATAAAATAGAAGGAATTATAATGTTTTTATTCAAATCAGTTGAAAGATTTTTGTTTAAAATAGGTAGCAAATATTTAATGATAAATATTATTTGAATAATTTATTAATTGTT
Organism: Pinus taeda; assembly: GCA_000404065.3. Lineage (NCBI taxonomy): Eukaryota > Viridiplantae > Streptophyta > Pinopsida > Pinales > Pinaceae > Pinus > Pinus taeda. The sequence goes on along the minus strand of APFE031305174.1, from coordinate 5,948 downwards.
TAATAGGATGAAATTCATTATTTATTAATTTATTAATTATAAATACTTAAAAAATCCAAGATAATTTGCTTTCATAATACATGTTATGTAGTTAAAATTATTAATATAAGTTATATATATATGAACAAAAAAATTATTTATGAAGATTTTATTATGGAGATTTTTTAATTCTTTTTTCAGTTTTTATTACATACTTAATAACATGGTTTATTAGCTCTATATGTTTAGAAAGCCATAACTCATTTTATATGACACTTGTTCATATCATATTTTTTAATTAACCAATTTTCTTAAAAAATATTAAAAATAACATAATTATTTTGGAAATGAATCTCAATTTTTGATATGTGTACACTACCATGAATATTATAAAACATGTCACTTTATAATTATTTATAATTTAATTAAAATTCTTCAAACTCTATTCCAAAATAAACATACATATCAACCTAACCAATATATTTTGAATTATTTTTTAAATAATACAAATTTTATTACAAAGGAAAAAATTATTTTATTTTAAATTAGTATTAAGATGGTTAATAAATCATGTAACAAGATTCTTGACCAAGGGATTCATCTTACTTAACCATGGAGATTCTTATCTTGTAAATAAGCTTCGTTACCATACCATGGTTTATCAATAACACATGGCCAAAAAACCAAAAATCATTTGTAAATAAGCTTCGTTACCATACCATGGTTTATCAATAACACATGGCCAAAAAACCAAAAATCATTTCACATAAGGCTGGTTCACATGCCCTTTTTTTTAATTAATCAATTTAATTAAAAGGTAGAAAGTGCATAACTATTTTTAAGATGAAAATATTGACAATGCCATGGTTAATCAACACCACATGCACAACAAGCCAAAATTCATTATTATGTGACATTTTTTAATTAATCAATTTAATTAAAAAAGTAGAATGTACATAACTATTTTTCAGATGAATCTCAACCTTTAATATGTTCGTACTATAAACACAGTGGGACTACTTGCAAATAGATTTCAGACACCAAGAGTATGGATGATGCTTCCATGGTTTTAAACATGAGTAAGACTACTTGCAAATTGATTCCAAACACCAAAAGTCATAATTGGTACTGAGACTTGCATCCACATTTCCATTTTTTTAATCCAACCACCTAGAAACATATGCAGAGGAAGAGAAATCTCGGCCAGGCTCAGGGATCTCGTTCAACGAATCCTCCCGGATATTTCCTGATTGCCTGCACGCCATTATATATCACAGCACGGTCATCTCCCTGCAGACTATTGGCCCCTTAGTCGATTAGCTCACTATCTTATTGTTCTCAAGTCTATATATTTTGGGTTTTGTTTTCACAAATAGTATTCATTATTATATTTGTTATAGTTGTTGTGAATAAGTTTTTTAGTAAAGTGTATGGTAAATATATTTATTGAGTTATTTTTAGAGTTATTAGTTTTTTTGGTTGGGTTTTCTTGTCTAATTTTCTAAAATCTGGTACCAATTTACTAAATAGGTAACTTTGCACAATCAAAGTGTCTTAGGAATTTTTGAGGGTGCTGAATCCATATATATAATCAAAAAATAAGTTTAAATAACACAAATCAAGATTTCACCTCAATTTTTTCCACTAAATTCTGACATAAAAAATACAAAAACTTACGTTAAAAACAATTCCTATAATTATATATAATTAGTATTTTTTTCAATCACTGTTTCTATATATACACAAATTTTATTTACTTGAGAATTTTACACCCAAATTTAGTGCGTTGACATGTCCTTCTAAAGATACCATTAAAATCGCTGTATCTCCAAATCATTTCCATCCCACTCCCGTAACAGTATGTCCTCATAATTCTCATCCTCCCCGCTATAAAATCAAAAGCTTGTTGGACCACATCCTTTTTTCACATGGAAATAGTGCTGCATGTGATGCTGGTCCTTATCAAAACCAAAGTTTGATGTTGTGACTGCTAATTACCTTTACACCTGTCGATAGTTTTTTGGAGTCCGTGAAAGCAGATTTACAGTCGTAGCAGTCCGTGAAAACATCTTTGCCGTTGTAGTCAGAGTCCGTCAAAACCAAAACTCTTGGAGTCCGTGAAAACATAAGTGTACTGTTTTTGCGAACCCCTCGGTTGCGTGGAAATTTGAGGCACGAGCTTACATCATGCTTAACATTCATGTGAAGTTCAAAAAATAAATGTTGCTTTTCATGTATAGATTTTTTTGGAAGTTTTTAGTTAGGCTTTTTGGTTTAATTTTTTAAAAAAATTTTAAGTAGGTAAAATAAGTTTGATGAGTAATTTTTGTATAATTGAAGTATTTTAGGAGATTTTTAAGTGATGAATTCATATAATTAAAAAATCAGTTTAAATAATACAAATTAAAATTTCACTTCAAATTTTTTGGATTAACAAAAAGTCAAGAAAATCACACTAAAAACAACTCATTTTAAAGATAGTTAACATGTAATGCTTAAATTCTTGTGTAACATTTTGAGAATGGTTAAATGATTAATTATTATTTATTTAAATTTTTAAATACTGATTTATATTTATAGCGGAAAAAAATAACTTGTAATTATTGGTTGTTATTAGAAAAATTAAATTAACAATACATAAGTGAGTATTAAATGCAATGTGAAATAATAAAATCTAAAATTAATAGCATATCAAACAAACTAAATTCTTAGAATATTACTTGAATACTTCTTTTGGCTTATTCTTCATCAACAAATATAGAGTAGAAAATACAAATATAAATATTTAGTGATTTAAAAATATAGAGTAGAAAATAAAAATATGAATATTCAAAGAAGATAAAAATATGGACTTTTAAATGACGGGGAGTTTATTTAGATCAAATCAAGGTAAGTTATTGGAAAAATCCAAATTAGCCAACTTCCCTATTAGTGAGACCGGAGTATCTAAAAAGAATTCAAATCTACTCACTGGGCCATTAGTGGCATCCTAGCATTTAATATTTAGTGTTTGGAGCTCATATAAGATAGAATCTTTCATTATTCTATCTACTAAGACAATTTCCATTATCATTGTGAAAAGCTAGTATATATTATTAAAATTATTAAATTAGTAAGGTTGCAGGATTATATTTATTTAAATTTTTCATCATGAAAATTAAAAGAATATTTTAATTAAAAAATAAGTTAAATATAAGTTTTATCAACAAAATTTATTTAAAATAATTACATTCAATTTTGTATTATAGTTAGCTTAGATTTATCTTAATTCTGGATCTATGAAGGGTCAAGAAGGATCAAATCTCTTAATGTGCAAACCTCTTTTTTGAGTGCAAAACTTGACGAAAGGTTTGCACCTCTAGAGATTTGATCCCTCTCAATGCTTGATAGGTTCATCGTTAAGATGGATCTAGGATGGTTTTAGTTGTGTGTGGCCAAAGAAAATCTAAGGAATAGATGATATATTTTTATCGATAACATGTAAAATCATCTAATATTAAATATAATCAATTTAAATATGCTAAATATGTCTCACATTAATCTAGTGATTTTAATTTTAAATTTTCTTAGTTACCTCAGTTTGTTGGAATGATAAATATTGTGAATAACTTTAATGATGAAAAATGATGAAATAACATTTTTGAATGTAAAGTGACAATGGAATCATGTTGAATGATTACAAATAATCTTTTATTGTGATTAATCTCAAACTATTTTCTTCTACGATTCTTATTATCACCCTTGTTACTTTTGTTATCGTTTCATATCGATTATATGAAAAGGAAAATCTAAATCATAAACCATTTAAATATTTAGCTCGAGATATTGTACTAAAAAACATACCTTGTTTCTCTTAATAGGTTGAATTACTATAACATAAAAATCAATGTACATTGTCAATAATTTTTTATGCTTACACTAAAATCAATGCAAAAAATTAATCCAATCGTTTAAAATTAATGTATTATCATACATCCAATTACATCAAATCAGAAATCAACGTCTACATTGAAATCAATGCATCTAATGCAAGAAATCAAATAAAATTAGAAAACAACATTTACATGGAAAACAATGCATCTAATGCAAGTAATCAAATATGATTACAAATCAACATTTACACTCAAATCAATGCATCTAGTGCAAGTAAGAAAATAAGTTTATAAACCAACATCTACACTGAAATCAATGAATGCATATAGTGCAAGTAAGCAAATAAGTTTATAAACCAACATCTACACTGAAATCAATGCATCTAGTGCAAGTAAGAAAATAGGATTTTAAACCAACATCTACACTGAAATCAATGTATCTAGTTCAAGCAAACAAATAGGATTAGAAATCACCATCTACACTGAAATCAATGCATTTAGTGCAAGCAATAAAGTTGGATTAGAAATCATCTACATTGAAATCAACGCATCTAGTGCAAGCAATGAAATAGGATTATAAATCACCATATAAACCGAAATCAATGTATTTAGTGCAATAATTACTCTTCCCTCTCTACCCCCTCCATATATGCTCTGTCACTCCACATCTATCAATATCTTTGTCCCTCCCTCTCTCTCTTCTTCCCTCTCTTCACTTTCCATCTATATCTCTATCTCCCTTTGTCTCTCTATATCACCCCCAAAAATGCACTCTCTTTCTCCAATCTATCTATATATCCCTCCCTCCTCTTCTCCATCCCTCTCTCTCTTCCCATTCTCTCCCTCTCCCCCACTTCTATCTCTCTTTCCTCTTGTTATCCTCTCCCACTCTCTCTCCACCTTTCTCTCTCTATTTATTTATTCTTACCTCCCTCTTTCCCCCTCCAACTCCATCTCACTTTCCCTCTCTCTCTTTTTCTCTCTCCAACTTTGTTACTATATCCTTCCCTCTCTCCTCTCTCCTTCTATCCCCCATTCTCTCCATCTCTCCTTCTTTGTCTCTTTATCTCACCCCAAAACATACACACTCTCTCTCCATCTCTCCCTTGTCACTCCCTTTCTCTCTCCACTTCCCACTCTCTATGTCTTTCTTCTTCCCTCCCTCTCTCCTCCTCTCTCTCAAGTCCACTCTCTCTCTCTTAGCCCTCCAATCCTCTATCTTCCCTCATCGCTCTACTCCTCTCTCTCAAGTCTTGTGTCTCATTCCTCCTCCTCTCTCTCTCTCTCTCAAACTATGTTACTATATCTCTCCCTCTCTCCTTGTAAGAACCTGATTCCTATTATTAGAGCCTCAATCTATTATACACTAACAGATCTATATATATATATTTTTTTGCATGTAATAAAAGGAGCTTGCTAACCTTCTCACGAAGCTTTAAACATTTAACATCTTATCATTTTATCATAAGAAACATAAATTAAGGTGTGCATTCCATTGATATCAACCTAACAAGAGTAGTCCATGGAAAAATACCTGTTCCGGCGGTTGATGATGATACCTTTGTCTTATAGCTCCAGCTGAACGCTCCTTCTCACCGACCCAACCAGATTTACCTTCCAGCCAACTAGGAAACAAATTCCTAGCCCAGGAAACCTCCACAGGTTCCCTAGCCCTCCGTGCCCAAGTCCAACCAGATATAGTGTGTCCTCAAGAAGAACGTGCAAAACCAGATACAATACTTTCCTCCTCTCAAACCCAAGAAACCTCCATAGGTTTCCAAGGTCTCCCCAAAATCATAACAAGTCCAAAACAATCACAACCAACCCCCCACCATCATAAGCAAAACCTCCCAAAAACTCTCCCTTTTCTCCCTTCCCCCTTCCCTTTTATACCCTCCTTCCCTTCTCCATCTCAACCACCTCTCATTAATGTCATTCACTTCTCACCCATCCCTATAGTTGACTTCTCTTCTCCCAAGTAAGCTAGGAGTATATTTGGAAATGTGAGATGTAATTTACATGGAGAGGACCATGTCTACTCCTTAGTAAATGTGAGGGTACATTGGGTAATGTGAAATGAATATATATATTGATAAT